>VYZV01035258.1:0-20497 GCA_013401275.1 Pandion haliaetus | reverse complement strand
GAATGCAAAAGCATCTGGTACTGGCCATGGAAAGTGGACACTGCCAGGTGCTTGCAGCCTCTACCTTCTGCAGGTCACCCTTTCCTCTTCCCAAATAGTAAAGGGATACATTGCAAAGCACAGGAAAAGAGAGTTTACCTCCCAGAGGTCAGAAAAAGACTTTAGCCCTAGAAAATTCATCCAAAAAACATGGCTCAGGAAATCACTGATTGCCACGTTGTTCCTTTTGTTTAAGAGCGTTTTCTCATGATTTTAAATAAAAATAAAATTTGTTTTTATCTGCTGTAAGCTTGCAGAGATACCAGTCCACTAACCGGGTATGTGGGAATTTGCATCTGAGCATGCACATGCAGATTTCAGTGCTGTGATCACCATGCTTCTCTGAAGAATCAAGGGAATCCAGTATTACTGAGTACAAATTGTGCAGTGAGTGTTGTGGGGCTGTATTATAAAGGCTCTACAGATATTTTCCAGTATCTTTAGTATTTCGTTTCTCCTTTGAATTCTGAAAAACTACTAACTGCTTATATTGCAGTTGTGATGAGTATTATTTAATTGTCTTAATTGAAGTAAACACTAGACTTAAAAGCATCGTCCATCATGGCAAACATTTTCATTTTTAAGGCTAAAGAGAAAATACATGGGTTTTGTAGAAGCTATTTGTCATGTATTATAAATATATATTTATATCCATTTGCATAGAGCTATTAAGTGGTTTTATACATAATCAAGAACAAATTAAATTAAATGCACTTTAAGTAAAAGATGATGACTCTGCCTTCTGTCATAATATTATGAGTCATATTATGGCAAATTTTTCTGCAGGCTGGGCCCTTGCCATCAAAACACACACATAAACATCCCAAACACCAGCCAAGTTGGAACATTCTATGCAAAGGAAATGCTTCTGCTGCAGCCGCACCTAAGTCAAGGGGTTTGGCTTCTACATTGCGAGTCATTAATAATTTCATTTATAAAAAAGATTGGTGCCTGCCACTCAAGAACTTAGTGTAGGTGTTAGAAATTAGACACAACTTGTATCAGAAGTGAGGAAAAAAAAAGGTGTGATTAATACCACTCCTGTTAGGAAGCTGACAAAGTTATGATCAATTCAAGAAAAATAACTAGCACCACAAGGAGAAGCAAGTGAACAGTATCTGCAGAACAGCATAAAGAAATGAAGGGGGTTATAATGCAAGTTACATGGATCAAATACATGCTTTCTCCTCTGCAAAGATGCCTTGAAATGAAAGAGTTGTGCATAATAAATAGAGTTAGGCACATGTAGATTTTCCTATCGCCAGAACCCAATACCTAGTAAAAGAGTTCAAGATCCAAACTAACAGCTACAATATTTGCCCGTTAAAACAAAAGGTTAGATTTGAAGGGAATTTGGTATTTCAAAGTGAAAAAGATATTTAACTGAACATTTACTTTCACAGTCGGTGGTGAGGAAGCCACATCCTTCTCTTTTCCTGGATGACAGTTGCCCAAGTTACAACAATGTTTTAATAAAATTAAACATATATACATCAGTGTAATATTCCATGTGAAAATACTGTTAACAGGTACAAGAGGCTAACTGACAAGCCTGAAGTTATTTACATGAACCATCTAAGGTGTTTAATCTGAACAACTCTGTTTCAGTCAGAAATCTGGACACTGCCTGATATTAAAAGGATACTTTTCTTGGTTTACATTTAGCAGAAATTTTAATATAGTGAGTTTCAAGCAGAACTCTCAGAGAAAACTTGACTGAAGATGCAGAGTGAAGTGTACACATCACTATAGCTCAGTTAGCTTTTCCACTGCTGTAATTAGAAAATGCCTGTAAAAATTAAAACAAATTCTTTTCTTCATTGTTCAAAGACAATTGAAAAGGATGGGTGCCAGAAATAGTCATACATTTTTCAGGGATGGGAGGACTACTGAAACAAATTAAAGACCATGCCAGAATACATAGTCATAAAATAAATTTTAAAAAGACAAGAATAGAGAGACTTCTCAAACAGATAGGGTTCAACACATATTGCAGAAGGGAGAACAAGAAATAGATTATCATCTACTTTAGAGATTTTGGTTAATAACAGAAAGATTGCAAAGAAATGAATCAGAAAATAGGAAACGTCCATGTCAAACAGAAATTTTAGCTCTATCTCTTCTAACATATGGCTCGTTACTTTCCCGGGAACTCTACAAACGAGATGATGAAACAAAATCCGTTTATTATTTAACCTACTATATAGTAACACCTACCATTTAACCAATCCCTTAACAGAGTTTCAAAAACGCTGAAAAATATTTACACCAGCTTATATGTAGAGTCAATATTTGGCATAACTAAAGAATTTGTCTCCACAGCAGGTACAAACCTAAGTTTTGTTCAGAACAGCTTGCTGAAGAGCCTGCTTTGGAAAGATGGAGGCATCAACACAATGAGAATGACTCCTGGACTTCAACTAACATGTACTGTCCTTGTGACCTGCACATTTCTACTGATGGGCAATGTATGCAGATGCAGTGCTCTGTACATTGTCATGACCATGAGATCTAGTTATAGTGCTGGAGGTACCCTTTGCCAATGCATATGCCTACCACAGTTATCCTCCTGATCTTTTTTCCATCAGCACATGGGAACTTCAATATAAAGATGCCATGTCTTCGGGGAAAAAAGGCCACAGAGGACTACCTGTGTTCAGTAACCCAGTTTCAGAGAACTTGGAAACCCAGATTTCAGGGAACAGAGTTAATTCAGATCTCCTTCCACAGTCTGATCTCTTACAGAGGAAGAAGAGGAGATTTTCTGCTCAAAAATGGCAAGCAGGTATGACTTTGTGGCATTAAGGAGGAACAGATCTCCTCCATTATCAGAATCAAGGACCACAATATAGACACACAGCACAAGGTTTTGTAGCAGGTTCCCTGGTGTCAAAAACCCCATGCTGAGGAAAGGAGGTACAATGTTGACTCCTGAGTCAACACTATCTTCCACTATTCCCTAGGCTATCCTCCTTTCAGAAGCTCTGGTTCCCTTACAAAATTGTACATTTGTCTCAGAAGCATCTACATACAACAATTACACATAACGAGGTTTTCTAGCTTCATTGAGTTTCCTGTTCAGTGTTAGGAAAGAACCCTTCAGTCTCAGACGTCAGTACAGAAATGTGACCACTAATTTCTATGCCAATGTCTGCAACTGGCAAAAGTAAGTTTTGAACCAGATGTCTGAACCAGGTGACCATTTTTGCCTGAAGCTCCTTAGCACTGGTCCTTGGGCTCACATGTCTGCTAGATGGATAGTTTTGCACACTACTCACAAACATTTGAGTAGAAAAGCTAGAAAATTAAATATGAAAGATACATCATGGACATAAGTGTGATGGAGTATCTAAATGAAGAATGGGCTGCACCTGTCCTTCAGAGGTGTTGTGGTTCCAGGTCAGCTCAGTCGGTAACAAAGCACCACGAAGCCGCTCACTCACCCCCCACCCCCTCGCCTGGCTACGTTGGGATGAGGAGAAAAAAAAACCAAACAAAAGGCAGGCTTGTGGGTCGAGACAAGGACTGGGAGGGATCACTCCCCACTTATGGTCACGGGCAAAAGACAGGCTCAACTTGGAGAAGAAACAAAATCAATTTAATTTACTACAAATCAAAACAGAAACAAAACACAAGGGTATTAGGAAGGGAAACCAAACATCAGAACAACCTCCCCCCACCCCTCCCGCCTTCCCGGCTCAGTTCACTACCGATGCTGTCTACCTCCTCCCCCCGGCGGCGCAGGGGAATCGGGGATGGGGGTTGAGTCAGCTCGCCACGCATCGTCGTTGCCGCTTCTTTCCTCAAGGGGAAGACTCCTCTCTCGTTCCCTGCTCCAACGTGGTTCCTTTCCGCGGGCTGCAGTTCCTCACAAACTTCCCTGGCGCGGGTCCTTTCCGCGGGCTGCTCTCCCGTCTCACACTGCTTCAGCGCGGTTTTTACCATGGGGTTACGGCCACCTTCGGGAGCTTCCGCTCCACCGTTCACCCCCCTGGGCTGCAGGGCCATCAGCCTCCTCAGGCTCCTCCTCCTCCCCCTCCACTTCCATGATTCCAGTGTCGGCAGCGATGTTCCTCTCAGGTTTCCCCCCCCCACTACCGGTTCCCCTTCTTAAATATGTTTCCCAGAGGCGCTACCACCGTCACTCCCCGCCTAGAGGCGGGTCCGACATTTTGGCGCGCGGGTCCGACATTTTGGGGCAGCGAATTCTTCCAGCAACTTCTTAAAGGGGCCGCCTCTGTAGCCCCCCTCCCCTGCCACCAAGGGAAAACCGTGCCACACAAACCCATAACAAGAGGAAATAGTCAAAGGACAGGGCAAGACTCTAATCTATAGTTACAAGACTATTAGGTGGAGTTGCCCAGAAAAGAAGGTTTGTATGGAATAATGCACAGCCAGGTCTAATCATCAGTAATCAGCCTTAAGCATTCACAGGACATGTAACAGTAGACCACAACTTCTAGGAAGAATGGTTTTTGTTCTTTTTAACAAATTCACCCAGATGTGACAAGAAAGAATGAAGAAAGATTTGACAGCCTCTATCTTTTACATTTCCATGAGATGACAAGGTCTCTATTACATATATATGAGGATAAGGAAAGTAACAAGGGGTGAGATTCAGCTCCAGATCCAGACACCAAAATTTAGGTGTCTCCATGCAAGTGTCTATGTGTATTTCATTACAGTCAGTGGAAATCTGGCCAACGCATCCAGTGCAACCTATCTAGCCAGCTATGCAGAATCTAAGAATTATTTCAGAGCAAGCCAAATACACTGACTGTACCGAGTAGAAGTTTAGATAACTGCAAAGCTGTCATGAAATGTGCTGCCTCACTGAACATGCATGTTTTGAGACTGACATTTGCAGAAAAATAACTGTACATTTTAAATGCTGTACAGTTTAAATGCAGGATTGCTTAACTGGCTCTCACAGACTTGATAACAATGATTACTGCAGTTTTGCTTAGGACTTCTTGAAGACTTTCTCATTGAATTAATATGAAACAAATTCAAAAAGGCTACCAACATTTTACTACTGTAATTAAGGAGATGCATGGTATGTCATACCTGGTAGCTCATCACTCAGCACTTGACTGGAAGTTTAAAGGTGAAAGCAGGTGAAAAGTACTCCATGAAATCCTTCTATCTTGGCCAATTGACACAAATTATTTGAAGTAATTTACATAAGTATTTGACTACTTTTCAGAAATCTCTTTTTGGGGGGAGTTGGAAAATATTTCATGTAATCTCAAATGTGAAACTAAAATGACTCTTCAACCATAGACTTTACAATAACACCTTCAACTAACATATGACATGGTGAAACAAAAATTATCCCAACGCATCAAACCACTGGGTGACGCTGAACAGTGTCATCACTGAAGTTAGGCAACACTTCAGAATTCAGGGAAAATGCAAACAATTTTCTAATTGAAAACTGTCATTATAGAAAAGTTTTATCCTTACAACTGCAGTAAACCAAAAAGCATGCTGCTGAATACAGCTCTGCAGATTGTTCAAGTATGTGGCAAATACTTTTCTCAAGCTCCACAGGTCCCCAGCCTCAGTAACATACTGTGGTAATGCATTTTGCGTGATCATTACATGAAATCATTACACTCTTTTTGGTTTTGTCTTCTCTTGTGTTGGTATGACAGGAATGCCTGTACCATTCATGATTTTATGTGCCTCTATAGATCTCAGTCAATGTTTCTCTAAAGATGAACAACCATGCCCTTTTATTCCCTCAAGAGCTGAAGAATTCTCACGTGGTCTGAACTCGTCAGCTCTCCTTTATGTATCTTTTTTATATAAATTTTCAGATACGATGAATAATTCTGAAAAAAATATTGCAAGTGACGGTGCAACAAGGGCACACTGTTTCCAGATGTTTTCTGTCTATTCTTCTGACATCCTAACATGTTATATCTAGACTTCCAGTAGAAAAAACAATGAATGTTTTAACTGCACTAAAAATAAGGAAAAAAAGCCCTCAGGTGCCCTAAATTATTAAGTTAGCCCCTAGCAATATACACAGTTAATTCAGATAATTCCTTCTATTGTGCATGTCCTTGATTTGACAAGCACAGAGTTGAATAAACCTACTGAAGCCTCCTGTCCCACCTCTTTACCTGTAACTTGCCATACCGATTGATTTAGATAAAGACACAACTGAGGCACTATAACATCAAAGACCTATTAGTTAAACATTGAGTTCAGCTTTAGCCATGCCAAACAAACCATAATCACAACTTGGCAGTAAGTCTGCAATATAGATTTCAAGTTCAGTATACACAGGAATGAAACTAGAAAGGATCTCAGTCAGTCCTTTCACCAGCGTTAAAACCAGATTTTACATTCTTTTTGTAATACGAGATATTTTTGTCATTACAAAAATTCTATAGTAACTTTCCCAACTTTTTGCCTATGACAATGTTTAAATAGGAATGAGGCTCACAGCTGTTAACGTCAACCCACACTGCGCAATCTACAGAAATAACCATAATGTAACTTTCCTTGGAGCGTTTGAATGCCAAAAAGACAATGAAGAAACCCAACCAAATGATTTTTCTGTTCTGCTCCCTGAGAAAACTCCCTCCAGACCCCAGCAGTGACGACCTTATACACTAGCTTCCCAGTGGGATTAACACAGTTACCAACAGGGAAGAAGGGTGAGGTACCACAATGAGTTCAAAAGATTTCCCAAAGGCTCCTTGTGCCATCCTGCCTTGGAAGCAACCATTTCTCCATGTGCCACAAATTTGCCAAAGGCATTGCCAGAAAACCAAGGCCTCTCCCTGTCCGATTTATCATGGACACATATGCCACCACTGCTCAGACACCATACCCTTTTGGATAAAGGCTTCTGACACCCTTAGGTGTCCTGGTCTTTACCGATCAAAGAGTAAGAGACACATGAAACCTGAAAAAAAAAAAATGGCCTTTCAATCCAAAGCTTTACTTTTTGCTTTACTCCCATTTGGCCTAAGCAAGAGAAAAGCTTTGATTTCATCCCAACATTTTTTTCTTGTCAGTTATGGCAAAAAGAAAACTGTTATCTGTCATTCAGCTGCTATTTCATAGTAGGATCCAGCACAACATACACAGGGATCATTTTAAGTCCAGATACGAAATTAATCAACCCAACTGCCTGGAAGTCTTCCATCTAATACTCACTAAGGCTAACCACCACCACAACACAAGATGTTAAAATTGCAAGCCCGCTTCCAGTACTATTTTAATATAGACTTTACCAAGAGCCGTCACAGAATTTTTTTGAGTGCATTCAATTAAACTGTAGCTGAGGTTACTTGCTATTTCTAAACCCATTAGTTATATGTATATGCATAGTCTTGCAAGTAACATTAAAAGCATCTCTACTTGTCAATATTTTTAATTATCCTAAATGCTGTTTATCTTTTCCCAAATTGCCAAATCTTAATGCCAAGTTGGTTTCCTCTATGTAACAAAACCTGTTGAAAACAGTAACAACCACGCNCACATTTTCTTTTTGTTCAAGCTGGGTAACAATAAATTACAAGTTACAAAATGGCAAGCCAAAACCAGCAGACCCAACTAATCTCTTTATTTAAAACACATCCCCTAGCATTTTAAGGCTTGACACTGTGTAATATTTAGTTTCTTTCTCATTCATTCCCCAAGGGTGGTCAACATGTTACTGCAAATTGAGGCATCACTGTTCCTCCCCTTAAGGAATGTATTCATGTCAGTACCTGATCAGCTGCAACATGATTTAACATGAGAGGGATGACATATACACTGTTGGCTAGGATCTTAGTGTTCAACTAACTATACATACATGGCAAATCACCCCAGTTCTAAACCTTGTTCTAAACCAGAACAGTTATTTAGCAGGCTAGAGTCTAGCTTGCTCCCTGCTACGCCACACTCCAAAAAACATCCGCTTAGTACTTTTGAAAGTATACAGAGTTACTATAGTAAATTTCAAAAGAAAAGCACTGTGGCCCTGGAAAATCTGTCTCTCACTTTATCTGGCATTTATGGAGCTGTCACACTGCTGCTTCCTTTGGGAACACTCTTTGCTGCAGCTTCTATTCCTCTTCCTCCCACATGAAGCACTCAGTGTACCTGCACTGTTTCGGTACTGCATTTACTGTTAGCCTCTGTTCCTGTTTTGTTTGGGAATAGTAGCCATTTTCTCCTTGCTCTCCCTCTAAACTGTACACAACTTAAGGCATCATTATGGTCTTGCACAAATTTTACCACTAGCAAAGACTCCTTTGGATCAGATCCCCACATTTCTTTAACAATACAGTAAAAACCATTTTTCTTCAAACGTGCCCAAAATACACCCCTTTGAACTCTAACACCACTTTCCCTCTCTGCAGCATTTCTAATACTTATCATTCTTGTTAGGCGGTGCCAAAATTTGTAGACAACTGTCTGGATGTGGTCTCAGTAAGCCTTGGTATAGCATTACATGAAATAACCTTGCTTGTTTTCTTTTCTCAAACCCTTCATGTGTATACTACAATCCTGCTCACTTGTCAGATTGCTGCCTGACCTAAACACAGTTTATCCACTTTTTTTCTAACCAGTGTCTTTCCCATTTTGTATGGTTGCTGAAATTCACCTAAAACTCCAGAAGTTAACTGGACATGTCTGTGCTGGAAGTGTACAGAAGGACAGATCAAGGGCCTGTGACTAATTGGTAGTCCTTCCCATAGCATGACCATGGCCCATTGCAACCCACACCCTCCCAGGCAATACATGAGCCCAGTTCAAGGGACAACACTGACCCAGAACTGCCCTCAAGAGGCTGCACCCTGTTTGGGGAACAGAGGTGAGAATTCAGCCATGCAGACACAAGCCCTGCTGTACTGCTTTACCCACAAGGCCAGAGAGCTGGGGCTGGACCTGCTTCACTTACTAGAACAGACCTGACACCTGAGACTAGAACTTAAAAAAAAGGGCTTTATCTGGGAACTGAGCTTACAGTGCTTCCTGAACAGACACTATTTTTCACCGTGCAGGCACCACTGGGGCTAGTCATTAAATGCTATTACCTAGTTCCATATTGCTCTTGCTGGAATTCCTCTTGTAAATGCTAAAAGCAAAATTCCCTCTTTATTGTAAGAATACAAAAATAAAATGTAGGAAGGAGTGCACACATTGTTACAAAAAATGTGCATGTTTGACATTAATCTTCTTTTCCTATCCTCCATACTGCACTTTTTTTCTTTAAAAAGTAAGATGAGCTGGTCTGTAACCATGCCTGTTTTGAGTCTCAGTAGTGACTGTCCTTAACGAAGTGTCTATAGGTGCCATTTAACTGTAAATCTTGTAGCTATTATTTTTGCTATTTCTTAGATCCCATTTTCAGACACTTTTTAACTGAAAGTGCCTGTAGTCCTTATGTACCAAAGGCTCAGGGCACTCTGAGGTCAGAAAAAGCAGGTTTTTTACTTTGGTATAACTTTTTATTTGCTTTGCTTTAAAATAAATGTATCTGCGAAGTGTAGTGTGTCTATAATTTAGATTACTAGCTCCAATCTATCATGCAACCCCTAATGAAAGAAGACTAACTTCATCATTCTCTATAGACACCAACTGTTTCTATGTATTTCAACAATGGGATACAGTTCTGAAAAATTAGTATTTCTTCTTCAGGGCAAAAGGTATGTACATAACAAAAACGAAAACACAGATCAAAAGCATTTACCTAAAACACAGTCTAGTGACTAGAAATACATGATAGAGCTGCAAGATGAAGACCCCAGTGTGTAGACGGCAGTATCTCCGGGAAAATGTGGGCATTACATGCTGATTAAAGTCAGCCTCCAACTTCGAAGTCTGGCTTACAGGTTTTTGCTACATATGATATGATGGTATGAAAGAAACATCGTGTACTTTTTAAACTGCCTGAAGTCAGATTTCTTCCACCACAACACACTGAAGCAAGTAACACACACCTTCAATAAAAAATTAAGCTATAAAAGGCCAATTATATAATAGATGAGACACACAGAATATTCTCAGATCTTCTAGGCATAGATGTAGCTTTCACAGATGGCCTGATCACATATGCAAAGAAAGGTGTGGAAGTTCAAAAAAAGAGTTTGAAAGCTGATACATTTAAATAAAATCATACAATTAACAAACATGGTAGTGTTCAGTATTCAAACTGACTTTTTAATGTGATCATTTTATTTGGTTTTCTACGAAAAAACAAATATTCACACAGAGTAACAGCATGAAAAGCAAAAGACAGAGTCTGCAATGGAGCTCCCTAAGGCAGTTCTTGAGGCTGGTGTGGAGCCCCTTTCCTTTCCCAGGAATTAATCATGTACAGGATGTTTTAAATTGGAAGCTTTATATACTTTTCAGAAGTTCAGCCAAGTAATCTTCAATTATAAACACAGACAGCTGGAACCTGCTGAAAACATAAGCAACCTTCTCATGCGAAAACAAATTACATTTCCCTAAATTTGGAGGAAAAAAATATTTGTTGTATATGGAGTCAAACACCTCAAACAGAGTAAATTTCTTCCTTTCACTTCTGTCACTCGTAAAATAACTTTCCTTGATTTAAAGAACACTGCAAAATCACTGGAAACTCATTCATACTCTTAATAGAGGTAAGAGAGAAAGTATCTGAAGGCCCTTATGAAAAGCTCTGACAACCTGACCCTTGCTGCTTGAGGGAAGAAAACAAATATACTGCATTTGCTCAGGAGAGCAGGTGACAAAGCCATGCACGTGTGATCTGGCACCCATATGCTGCCTGCATCCCCAAGCTCGGTGCTGGAAGCGGAGTGCTGCCAGCACAGCTGTGGGTGCACTCAGGGCAGGGAGACAGGGAGGAACCTGGCTCACCCAGCTGTCATGCACTGGCCTGCTGATCTCTGCCGAGATGCTGCAGCGTGTACTACAGTTAGTCATGCCAGGCATAGGTCGGCCTTATCCTGCTTCTCCCACACACCTTGACGGGAGCAGCGAGCCATGGCAAATTCACGCAGTATTCCTGCATTTCTGCATCATAAATCTTAGCTGGCTTGCACCAAGAGGTGCTGGGATCCTCTGCCAGGACAGAAAAAAATAGAGACCACTACCAGCAGCCCAGATGAAACAATCCTCACCTGCTGTTAAAGCAGGTCGGCTGTCAGCCCCACTGAAGGCAGAGTCTCCCTGCCCACTGGTGACTGATTCACAGCCCAGCTCCTCACCCAGCCCTCCACAGCTTCAGCAATTTCCTGAAGTCTTGAAGCTGGTGTGAACTCACAATTAAAAAAAATCATTTATGCCTGGAAAGGAGGTAATTATAGCCTGCCACTCCAGTCCTGTCACCTAGAACTGGACAGTGACATCACCCTGTCTCACAGAAGACAGACTGTAGGGCTTGTGTTCTCGATGGCACATCCAGAAAAAGCCTCTCAGCCATGGTGTCAGGGCTGTGAGCATGGGGTTTGCTTGTCTCTACTCAGGTTTAGCTCAGGGACAGCATGGCTCCTGTCCTCCAGGAGCTGCTGGTGCTCTTGCCTCTGGCCCCCAGCTGAACTATGGCCCCTGCAGTGGTGCAGCCTACCTATAGGTCCACGTCCCAGGCCTAGCCTCAGGCCATGCCCAGGGAGGCACACAATTCCTGGGGCTGGGGCTGCCCTGGTGCCCGCCGGCTGCCCTGCTCCTGGCTGGGGGGGTGGGATGGGCCCTGGCTGTCAGACCCTCCACAGGCAGCCCCTGCCACTGTGCCCTGACAGGCGTAAGCATGTGCTCTCCATCCAAGGTACAGCTTACTGTCACTCAGTACAACTGCAATTCTAGATACCATTAACACACTTGGGTATTTCTGAGCCTTCTGGTTATTACTGTCATAGCACTTCATGTCATCCCCTTAATTTTAAGTCTGGGCCCATGTAAATCCCTTCTGGAACTGGAAGTTACATCCCTGCTGCAGAGGCCCATCCCCACCTGCAGAGAGCGCATACTCCTCCTGGTCCAGGGTACATGATGCTTCTGTAAGCAGAGGTAATCTCCAGTGAGCACAGCATACCTGGCACAGGAGGGGCTGCCACGCTGCACCACGACTGACAGACATGCACCCCTAGGGGTGCTCCACTGTGGCAGCACCACAGTCCCGTCCCACCCCCCAAGCCTGCACATGTGGACATCCACCCTGGTGGAGCACATCAGCCAACAGCATCTGCAGGGTGCTCAGCCCAGCTCCTGAGACCACCTGTGATCCAGAAACTGGGAGCTACTAAAACAGACAGAGCATATGGAAAATCACTGCTTTTCTAATCAGGAAAATCACTGCCAGAAATGTGCACATTTTGTTACTGTTTAACCTACTTACTTACTTACTAACCTACTTAGCTTTAAAAGAGCTCTCTGGAGTAAACCACTGCACTTAAAAATATCAGACAACTGTTTGGGAAGACCATTCCTATCTTGTGAGCAATTGCTGGAAAATATTATCTCTCTCTTAATGGTACAAAATGACAAAGGAAAAAAACATAGAAGCTCACTGAAATCAGTGGAAGAATCTAATTGATTTAACCAGCAAGACTTTGTCCAAGAATCTGTAACCTCTCACAGCAAAAAGACATCAGATAAGGACAGTAAACATTCCTGGGAAGGACACAGGATCCTTAGGTGAAGTTATGTTTACAGGAAGAGGATAAGCTAGGAAACTGGCACAGAAGCACACAAAATGGGGACTCTGCTCCTCAGCCACTGAATCATCTGCTTGTGCAATGCACTCGTGTCTAAGATGCCTGTGCTTCCTGGCTGAAACGCTGTGAATGAAACTCACTGAGAACTACCAGAAACACTGCTTCAGCAAAGCAACTGCAGGTACTCAGTCATGTCCCAAGGCATTAACATTTGCACAGCTAGAGGACAGAATGAATAAAGTTAAATAATGAATTAAGTTTTTCATTATTTATTAACTGATCTGTACAGGCTACACTGTTCTATGTAAGTGGTAATAAGGCTCTGAAGAAGCTCTGGGAAATATTTTCCATTATTCCACCTCATTAAGCTCCTTCCTTTTTTCCATCCCCTCTCCCTGTATCTTTCAAATTGTTTATTTTTTCAAATACTTGCCTGTGCTATGTTCATTTTTTTGGCTGCTCTGTCATGAAGTAAAACAGCCTAGTCTTTTGCCAGCTAATTCCCTTTGTCTTGCCAATGTTACTAAAAGAAGGCTTTCTTGCTGGCATTCACCTCCTGCCTGACTGGCTACCCAGAACAGAAGCATAGTGAGAAAAAGACCTCATTGATTCAAATGCAGCTTTATCTTACCATGAAGTTAGGCACTGTCACAGCTAACTTCTCTAGGACTCAGAACACTATATGTTATGCTTACAGCCTCTCTAAACAGCATGTGAGGAAAAGGCTACGTCTGCTTGACTCATCTCCCATTTTACTTTAGTGTTCTAGTCCCTGTACCGTATGCATATTGGCTCTGCCTAGGCTTCTTTCTGTGGTGAGCCAAATGGTCCCACAAGAGGAAATACAAGAACAGAATAATCTGCTCAGGGTCTGTTCCCTGGAGCTGCATTAAAACATACCAAATTTGTCTCTCTCTACTTGGGACACTTCATTGATATTATAACAAGGAAGTCATGTACCTTCAAACTTCCTTATGATGTGCCCCAGGGCATACAGCACAAACTACACGTGCTATAATAAAACGCAGAAAGTTGCAAGCCTTGCACAGTGAAGGACACGTCAGTACACGCTAATTAGCCCAGTGGCCAGAATACTCTCCCATATGGTCCTCTAAGACACAAACCTCCTTATTCAATTCAGGAACCAAAAAATGTACCAGAGAGATGCCGCCAACCAAGAAGGAACACTGAGCGCAGCAATGACCTTAAATATTGTTCCGATGAGCTTTGATGCCAAAGCCAGCTTTATCAAGAGAGATCTGTTCTCACTTAGAATCCAGAATTAGAAATCCTCTCCTGTCAGTAGACACCTTCAACTGTATTTCAAGTTAACATACTGTATCCTTTAGCTTCTAGCCGCAGCCACCAGTAGTTCTACCAATGCCTGTTTAACTTTGTAAGAGTGTGGTCACAAAAGCATACAGTAGCACAATTGTCTTCTAAGACTGTGAATGTTCAAGCCAGCTGGTCCCATTTTCCATGAGAATACCCTGCCATTTCACAGGAGACGCATCTCAGAGTAGACATGGGCTCCAAGCGAAGAAGCTCTAGGCTCCAGGGCTATGGTAAAGTCGTACAGGGAAGAATACAGGGATCTCAGGCATATCTCAGGTCATGCAGTAGTCAATAGCTTTCACCAGCAGTACAGTTTTGGACTTTGGTGATCAGTTCTGCCACTACTCTGCCTATACATAAGTGTCAGTATGACAAAAAAGGACTGTGGAGAAGACTGAACCCCAGGACATTCTTCTCAGCAGCTTGAAGGTACCCCAGCTTGGAGGTGCAGGATTCATGGAGATGCTCCTCTGAGGAAGGAGGGATATGCAAGGGCTAATGAGGCATCCTTTGGCTGCAAAGAACAGGGAATTGCCCAGGAAGAGACACTGTCATCTCCATCCCTGCACTGCTATTACAGGCATAAACCACAGAGCCATCTCTCTATGTACATTAAAATGCTGTAATTAACATTTTCCAAGAGAACAAATGGACTACTTACCTGTATTTATGAATGATAGCATTAAATAATCTTCCATCACGCCAGCAGGTAGTGAAATTTTCACAACATATTCCAGCATAACCCTCAGTTGTCTGCTGCGACCATAGGAGCAGTCTCTCTTTAGCAGACATGTCCTCTGACTCTCCAGTAACATGGATATCAGATATCTAAAATACAGTTAATGTAATGTAAATATTACAACTACATCTAACCCATAACAATGTTTAAAATATTGCAGAAAACCACTTTGCATTACTAAAGAATTTTCTGTTTGATTTTTGCATACATGAATATGACAATTATTTATGTACTGTATTAATACTCTTTCATGTCTCAACCTTACGCACTCTTAGCGTCTTCAATACAAAATACAAAATTCATAGCTTCATGATTTTCTTCAATTAGCTAGTTCTCACACTCTTAATTTCTGGGGACAATATAATACTATTACATAATGAAAAATACTTAACTATGTCTATTTTATGCTGATAATAGGTATAATACATAAAAATAATTATTAATGCACATTATACATAAATGTTATATATAAATGCAGTATGTTTTATATGTATATAGTCACACCTATACAATACCCATATTTATATTATTCATATTTTATGTAGCTACCATGTTCCTCTCAAGACAGGTTAATTTATAATATATGCTGTTCTAGAATTCAGTAACAAAACAGCCATTTATGGTAAAAACTGGTAATGGTTTTAGGGTAAAATTTTTCTGAGAAGCATTTTAGGAATGACTGAAAGACCGAAAGATTATAAATAAAAATTTTGCCTGATACAGAAGGTTTGGTTTTGTATCACCTAAGCATTATCACCTTCATGTCAGTGAATGCAGGAAAGTATTGGGAATTTTACATATGAATACTACTCTCTAGTACATTAAATTCTCTCCTAAAGAAGTTCAGTCAGTTTGCTTAGAAAACTACCATTGTGTGAATATGGAAGCAGACATTTCCCCAATTTGGACATGTATTGTTTGCACCTAGTGTTACAGAAATTGTACTCAATGTAAATCTGAACTGCAAGATTCAACAAAAAGAAGACATGCCTTGATAAAGAAAGTGCTATCACATGTTGTCTTTCTTCTAAGCGACCACCTTTTACCACTTATCCAAACAATAGATAATATAATAAATTATTATTAAGAACTTCAAGAACCCAGGTACCATGAGGCATACATAAGGACACATGGACCACAGCTTAGACATTACAAAAAGCAGGCCGAGGTGCTTGGGCAGAGGCAAGAGGGCTGGAGACACCACCAAGATTTGTGGGTGGACACCAAAGCACCCCTGTGAGCCCACCTGGAAGAGGCTGCACTGTCCAAGTCTGCACCCAGCACCATGGGGAGAGACAGGTCTCCTTTGGCTCTGAAGCCAGCCTGAGGCCAGGCCTCAGGGGGGGTTTGCCCACAGACAACTCTGGGGGCAAGGCAGGAGCAGAAGAGGCTTAACTGTGGAGCTGTGCCAATCCCAGCAATCCTATTCTAGTGTAAACCAGGGAGCTACGTTCATGAGGTCAGATGGGACTGTCACAACGATGTCTCCTGGCCTCGAAATCTCTGCACGAAAACGTATCTTCTGTCTGGGCTCTTCCTAGGGGAATTCACACAGGCTAGGCTGGAAATTACAGGTTTTTCTAACATTAAAGCCATGCAAAACACAGTGCCAGGAACAAAGAGATGTAGCTTTCCTACTGGTGCTGCTATGTCAATGCCTAGCAGGAGGTGGTGGAAAGCACTAGGAAGCAGGAGACTAAAGGAAGAGGCTTGGAGATGTCAGGGCAATGTAGCTGCTGCAGTGCTCTGTAAGATTACTGTTTAACCACCTTTCACGCTTCCAGGGGACGATGAGCATTTACAGCCATACAGTAAACAGGAAGTAAATTTAATGCTGGGAACAAATTAATTTAGATTATTTTCTATGCAAGTATCCACAAAACACCAAGTTGTGAAAGCAGTTCTTCAGATACTTATCACAGGCCATCATATCTGCTGGCTGTAGGTAAGGAGAAGATATAAGCACCATGCTAGAAAGCAAAGTAGTTTTAACTGTTCAACTAGCCCATAGATACCTCTGAAGATCTGATGGCATTTTTTGCATCCTATTGTCTCCAGCTACAACACTGCATATTTTTAAGAAAAATCAAAGAGGGAAAAAAAAAAAAAATCCCTTTTTTGTTTAAAACACTGAAAAGAAACACAGGCAGCTGAGATTGATTATTTATTTCTAGGTATCAAAACCCCACACAGAATATTTACTACATGAAATCACACAAAATAGACAGTATGAGGCTTAGTTGTGAAGACAACAGGGAATCCAACATGGCAAGAGACCCACTGAAAAGCCCTCTGAAAATCTTCTTGTAAAAATCTAGGGAACTCATCTGCAGTGTAAAATTTCCTTTCTCTTGGTTACCTTTATTCTTTGGTATTTCAAAGCAAGAAAGCAAACTAATTATTTTTTCAGTAGCTTTAGTGACTATTCATCACAACCAGACCACAATATAAATGAAGTCAACCATTTACCACTTATCCAGACAATGCTTCTGAAGAGGATGATGTCATCTGAAGTGCCAGATGTCTAGCAAAAAAACCCCCAAACAACAAAAGACCCCTATAAATTTTTTCCCTCTTATTTTTGGAAAGCCCTCTGTGTGTAACCCTTAAGAATCGCACTCTTTAATGTATTCTAACTGAGCAAGCTAACAATGTGATTTGCTAATCACCACTCCTTACTGCTAAGTTCAAACCTTTAGCCTCCTTCATGGTTAATTGACCTGCGATGGCTATGCACATTTCAGACTGCAGAGAGTGCAAAAGCAGCGTATTTGACAGCACATTAGATTCCTCTGCCAACAAGTGATTTCAGACATCAAGGCAACTTGTGAAGGTCCTACTTGTACCCGTTGTTACATAGAAACAACATTTGTAGCTATGGACACAAACAGGAGAAGGTTTCGTATTCTGAAAGTGACCACTATGCAAGCTTGCAAACCAAATTTTGGACGGCTAAAACATGAATTTAGGTCATTACCCTAAGATCAACAGGTTTTTGATCCAAAATCTTCCAAGCACCATTCAGCACCCTAGTTGGCCACCTGAAGAAAAAGGAATAGACTAGACTGGGTTTAAAAACTGAAATTGCTTTTCCCTCATGGAAGTAGCCTGTTTCAGTACAGGTTAGGGAACACTAATATTAGCCTGAGACCTGAAACAGTCTGAGCACTTCTGTTTTCTTTCAGATTCCAAGGCTAATATTTCAGACTTTTTCATAAACACTGAATTCATATCTAAAAAGTATAAAAATACATCAAGAGAAATTGTGAGTCAAAGAGCTATGTTTTATTACACTTACAAATGAGCTCTACTTTGCAAGATGCCCTATTAACTTGGAACTACTGAAAAAGTAAAATACAACCCCCCAAAAACAAGGTGTCAGAGAGAGCACATCTTTCCTTTGATAACCCCATAAGGACAGTATAGATACTCATCTACCAACTATGAATTATCATCAACATTTATAACATCATTTGCCGCAGGAAAGAGAAAGGACTACTAAATTAGGAATACTAGACCAGAAAAGAAGTTAAGGGGCAATCAAATCTTTTACTGTTCAAATTTTATCCTTCAGAGCAAACAGTTTGTGTGAACCTTTCATTCTTATATCCCACAAGCCTATCATTTACCTGCTATAAACTGTCACTAGAGAACATTTGTTCCTTAAGTATGGAACAAAGTACCAAGTCTAGATGAATTTGAACAGTTCTTTGCTAGGGAACCAGTTCTCCAAATTATCTCAAAGCCTGTGAATTTTAAGTTATGCAAGAAAAAGTGACAGAGGTAATTCTCTGCACAGCCCTTGTATTTCAGGATCAAAGTCCTAATTGGCACTAAATACTCTATTTCTTGTCTGTAACTGGGAGAACTAGTTCACCTCTGCCACTGCAAGTGTTTTTTCTCTGCCTGTAAGTTCCCTCTGCATCACACAGTATACAAAATCCGTATACCAATGAGCCTCAAGCTCTTTGCTCACACTGATTTCAGTGATGCAGTTTTGAGTCCAAAGAACAGAGCAGATCCGAGAACACCATCCAAAAGAGATCAACAGTGGTTCTGGATTTCTGTGGCTCATTTTTTACAGTGCAAACAGAAGAGCAAGACTGGTATAGATAGTAAGGAGTCTTTCCTCTGATTCCACCTTATCCCAAATGTCTTGAAGCAAGTCTAAACTTGACATAATGTACTTAACTGCACAAAAGTATATAACGGGCTAGAGATGTATGATGTATAAATGAAATGTACTCTGATGTTAGCTAGCCCTAAACCAGAAAAGTCTGAAGAACACAAAGAAATAAGAGAAAAAAGAATACATGAATATGGACAGAATTTGAAATGCCACTTTCCACCTAAGCAAAGTAGTTGTGTGTTGTGTTTGAAAAGGGTTGTTGACAGCATGTTGAGGGAAGTATAGTTATATGAATGGAATTTGACATTGCATGTGATCACAAGAAGTCATCTCCCCTGATTTTACAGTCAGACTTTGCAAGTTCCCATTTGGCCATAAATTCAAATGCTCCTATTCAGCTCTCATAAGGCTCTGGGGAGCTGCAAATTCACCTTTGGGCAACACCCTTCAAAAACTACTGGATCAGCTGAAGCAGATCATAAGAGAAAAACAAGAATGACCAAGACCTACAAATACATCACCTGTTAGGAAAGATTGAAAAATGGCATTTATTTAGTCTAAGGTAGGGAAAAACAAGGGGAGATGTGATAATAGTCTTCAAATATGTAAAATGCTGTTGCAAAAAAGGTAATAAATTAACTCTTCTGGGAATGGCAAAAGATGTAATGTCATTTTAAACTCATTACGTGTTTTCAGCTAAAACCGCTTTTTAATACAAATGACAGATAAACAATAGAATAATTACTTAGGAAGCATGTGAAACCACCAATAAGGAAGACACAGAAGAACAAGTATCAGTCAAGAATGGTTTTCATTAAGTTATCTTGCCCTCAGGTACAGCAATGACCTAGATGACCTGTCCAGAACCTTCCCAGACTTCTGTCACCAGCATTTAAGGTGCATTGCACCTGCTTCTTGTATTACAAGGAAACAAACAACATTATGCCAATAAAGCAAAACTCCTGACTTTTGCACCTCTGCAAATCACATTCCATAAGACCAGCTGGCATTTCTCCCTCCCTTAACTGTACTACATGAATATATAACACAATATTGGTGGACATAGTTGGAAGGGTCTTGTTATCTTACAACTATTTGCAATGATAACTGCAATAAACAGATGGATATTTAGCCAGAAGTATTCTACTGAATATGCTGATTACAAATAATCTACATTTTTAAATTTAAAAGCAGTTATATTGCCTTTAACCTGACTCAAATGCATGTTTTTTTTCTTGCAGATTATTATTAGTGCTGTATAAGAGAAGAAACCCACTGTTATCAAACACTATGTAGGTGCATGGCAAAAAAACAGCTGAGGAACTTGCAGCCAAGACAACAGTTGAGAACTGGAAGTAGATGAGTGATTCTGTTTATATATTAGACTTTTTTTTTNACCAGAACTGAAACTACCACAAATTAGATTGGAAAAATAATGATAATGATTGATAACATGATACACGTAAGTCATCGGTTTTGACAGAAGCTGTCAGTGACCAAAAAGTGCTGGTAACACCAGCTGGTAGCTCTCTCTTACTGATACTGAATGAAAGCCATGGTTTGTTTCAACGCAGGAGATGTAATATCACAGTGGCAGTATCC
>VYZV01035257.1:56010-81176 GCA_013401275.1 Pandion haliaetus | reverse complement strand
CAATGCCTTGATACTGGAGTAGTGGATGTATGCAACATTCAACCTACAGAAAGGACTTGAGAATTAGGAATGCACAGAAATACCGTATCACAGAGAATCAGCTAGACATAGACATAATTTTCACAACAATATCTAGAGGCATGACCAAACTGAAGATAATAATAGAGATGGAAATCACGGCCATCATGGTGACATTGCTTGTGTCCATTATAAAGGGTGGAGGAATGACATATGAACCTTTGTGTGTCTTGATTCTTGGCTTCCCCATTTCTGACTAGAAATTTTTTAAGGATTCTTGGATGTATAGATGAAGAGGTATCTATGGGGAAAAAGTTGTCTTCACAGTGTTTGTGAGGGTTACCAGAAGGCTCCTTAGGATTCTGTCTCATTGTGCAATCCAGCACTGACTGCAGTGTGTATCTCTGAGTGCAGGAGTGCACTTCTGCCACAGTGTAGGCACAGCTCTTTCCCTCTGCAGGGGAGGAAAAAAGTTTTGTGAAAAAGTTTGAGGATGATTGATAGTAGAAGGAAGCAAAATTTTATCATTTCATCCCCAGGTGGGTTGACCTGGAGCTGGCAGGTGGTAATTGACAAGGTTTCCTGAGAGGTAGGCCAGTATTTTGTTTAGTCAGAAGCTTAAGAGTCTGCAGATCAGAACAGTGGTATAAGAAGGAATGCTGGCATCCAGATCAGCTCCCATGCCTGATGTTTCTCCATTATTCCCCTTCCTCAGTGGGCTGCAACCCACAGGAAGTCAAACTCCTGGAACAAAGAGACACAAAGAGCAGCCCTTATCAGAGAGAGAGGCAGGTCCTTGCCCCAGCCCCAGCCACCATTAGTGCTACTGAAAAGGAAACAAGTTGGGCTTTGTGGCACCCTCAGAAATCTGTAGGAGGTGATAAAGACTATTCAGTCCAAGAGTAGAAGACCAATCAAAAAGGAAAGGTGAAAACCAGACTAAAGATGAAATCATGAGAAGCCCTGCTTGCAAGAAGAAGATGAGCTAGCTCTGTCAAGATAAAACAATAAATCAGTGAATATGTACTGTTGCAGAGTTTTTGATTTGAGAAGGTATTTAGGGAATTAGATGAGAGTAATTTCAATTGCATTGAAGATACAGAAGTGGGTTGGAAAACCATAGAGTATGATTAGAAATTAATACTGATAAAAAGAAGGTCAAAGTTTGTAGAATAAAGCAGACTCAAGCAGACTTGGACAGGAAAAAATGAACCATTTTGCTGAATGGTACTGTTTTTGCTGAACATTAATGCACTATGTGGTACTCTATTGTGAAACGCCATCAGGAAAGAGGGAGAAGATTGGAGTGGATGTACTGGAAACAGTGGGAGAGAGAAAGGAGATAAGATGGGATACTGTGAGGAAAAAAGTGGAAGCAGAAGGAATGAAAGGATTTGAAGAATGACACCATGGCAGCTCAGTTTGTCCATGTAGAGTCCAGTTAACCTGGATAAGATTTGTTCACCTAAGTTGAATACAGACCTGAGGAGCAGATCAAGCACAAGGTGAAGGAAGTCAACATAGTTGTGATAATTGCAGACATTTGCTTCTTGCTGAAAGCAGGAGCCCAGGATGTAGACACTGCAGCTGGTGATGATGGGAGAGACCTGCAGAAAGAAGAAAAAACATAAAGTGCAGAAAAGCCTTGTTGAAATCATTGGGAAAAAAATGGAAGAGAAGGCAGAAATAAGGAAGCTGGGAGACTGTAAGAAGGCACAGAACAGTTGAAGAGGAGAGGTTGAGAAAAAGAATATCAGAGATGACATGGGTAGGTCACAAAATGGTGGAAGAGGAACTGGGAGAGCTGGGCTTGATGAAGACTGAATCAAATTAACTTCCCATGTGGGTATCAGCAAAGCTGAACGAATAAGGGACAATTGAGGAGGTGTCAGAAAAAGTTCAGCTAAGGTATCAGATGAATAATCAAATACAACTAGTTACTGATACTATTAACTGTAGCTCAACTCTTCTGTAACTGTCTGTGAACTTCAGTTCTTCAAATCTGCACTAGTAATAGATAGTTAACAGTACATTTCTGATTATTTGAAGCTTACACAGAGACTTCATAGCCACTCTCTTATACCTTAGCAAGCTGATTTCTTCCTAGAAGAAGTGTATGAGAGATGATGAAAGCAATTTAAAGGATAACTTTTTTCCTGGAGCCAACCCTGGCAATTTTGTTTGGATTTACACGTCACTCTATGGCAAGAGAAAACCAGATTAAATGGAAAAAGATATAAACAAAATCATTTTGAAAGAGTACTCGAGGATTTACGGTACTGTACTTGACTAAAAGTGATTGGCAGCACATTAAATAGAGCTTTGTGTCAGCTGCAGAGTGGACTCTGCAAAGACAGGATGTCAAGTTACGAACTGCAGACTTTGCGACTCCAGCTTAACTCCTTGTTACATTTTGTGATATTAGCTGGGAGAAAGTTTATATCTACAGTGCTGGAGAAATTAAACACACACACATTGTCATGTTAGCCAAGCAAAATTTTAACTAAAATAAAATATTAGTGAAACAAAACTAAAAAGAGAAACAAAACAATCTTGGCATTTTATAAGTAGGTTATTTCAACAAGAACTAGATGGGTTGCAGAGACCCTACACTAAGCTGTAACTTTGTCTTTGAAATAAAACTATTAGCTCTCCCTGTAGGTTAGGGCCGCTTTGGTTTGACAAACTTCACTTAATTGGTTTCTAAAGATTACTTGACAATCTGTACTCCAGCTTTTTTTCTCCATTAGTGCTTATGACACCACAGTTACAGTACAATATCATCGCCACAGATAGAAAGGCCTGGTTTATATACAAGTAACCAAGTTTATTTTAATTTTTTTCTACTGATTTAACAGATTTTCTCAGGAAATACCTACTGGGATCTAATTGAGTTCTGGAAACATATGGGAGCCTAAAAGATGTGGACACTGAAACCAAAGTCACAAATATTCCCTACTGGCAAAAATAAATACTTTGAACTGCTATGTTCCTTTTATGTAAGGATCTCAAAGTGTTTTGCAAATATTAATCAGTGATTCTACATTCACACTGGCCCTGTGAGAGAAGTAAGCAGTGTTTTAATGCCACTGTCTACAGCCCACAGACCATGGTCAGAATTCCATTGCCCTTGTAAACTATAAACTTCAAGGAGGCCTATAGACATCTTTTAGTATCAAACCCTTCTAATAACAATTTTCAGGAGAACTTAATAAGCACTCTGAAGAGTTTTACTATATATGCTATTACTGCCACACGAGTAACACAGTAGTTTGAAAACATATAGTTCTTTGTTTGCCTTTGTTTGCAAATACTGTGTATAAATGGCAGTCGTAAATAAGAACAATTTTGTCTGAGGAACTCTGTGAGAGAAAGATTTAAACTTTCATATGTTCAGAACACAGGCTGTGCACCACAATTACATTTGCCAAGATGTGACTCCTCTAGAGAAGCAAAATTAATAAACTATCTGTATCATAATTAATCAGCAGTTTCCTGAAGAAAGCCCAAGCATTCATCAGAACCATTTATTTTAAAAAGTTGCTTTGCACAATATTTCAGTAATACTGAAAAGACTGATGAAGCTGCACATATTTGGTACCTCTGAAGATCAGATCCTAGCATTTTTTAATTGGTCATGAGCAGAGTTAATAGGAGTATGGATTTGTCGTCAATCTGTTCCTGTGAAGATTTACAGTGGAACTTTCATTTTCCTGGGTGATTTCATCAACCATAGGAATAAAGTCCATGTTCTTTCCAGAACTGACTCTGTGTTCACTATGCAGCAAACACAGAAAACTGCCTATTGCAGTGTTAAAGGTGTCTTGTGTTTGGTGCCACAAATCTGCCACGTATTGAGGAGGAAAGCAAATCAGGAGAAAAGCAAGTCAGGAAGGAAAAAAACTTAGAGCATGAAAAAAATTGAAATTGGAACAAGTACTGATGGAATTAATAGATTAAGTGATATTCTACTCTCTACAAAAAAAGTCATTACCCAAATATTTATTTTACAATATTTTATTTCTTATTTGATATGAAGCATGAGAATTTTTATTTAAAATTATGTGTTTTGTTCTTATTAATTGTTTCTTTTGTTTATGCTACACAATGCATAAATATACTTACATTCACACATAGAATCATAGAATTATTTATGTTGGAAAAGACCTTTAAGATCATTGAGTCCAAATGTTAACCTAACACTACCAAGTCCACTACTAAACCATGTCCCTAAGCACCACATCTACACATCTTTTAAATACCTCCAGGGTTGGTGACTCCACCACTTCCTCGGGCAGCCTGTTCCAGTGCCTGACAACCCTTTCAGTAAAGGAATGTTTCCTAATATCCAATCTAAACCTCCCCTGCTGCAACTTGGGGCCATTTCCTCTCGTCCTATCACTAGTTACTTGACAGAAGAGACCAGCACCCACCTCACTACAACCTCCTTTCAGGTAGCTGTAGAGAGCGATAAGGTCTCCCCTCAGCCTCCTGTTCTCCAGACTGAACAACCCCAGTTACCTCAGCCGCTCCTCATCAGACTTGTGCTCCAGGCCCCTCACCAGCTTCGTTGCCCTTCTCTGGACACGCTCCAGCACCTCAATTTCTTTCCTGGAGTGAGGGGACAAAAACTGAACACAAAACTGAACACATCTTCATAAGCAGATTGTGACAGGTGTGCTATATCCTCCTTTACATCATACAAAATCCACAGTCATCTATGTTCAGCTAAATATATTCCTTTTTGGATATGCTAATCCTTAACTTACAAATTTCAGACCACTTCTATACACACAATGATGATAATAAACTGTAAGAGATGCTACTGGCATCTATCTAGGAAGGAAGTCAAACATAAATGTCACTCAGAGGATTGGTTCCTAGGATTTGAATGTTGAAAGACTGAGATTAGATCTCTGTAATGCTCCAAATCTGCAGTAGCCCTCCAGAAAACGAGCATCTAAAGAATATTCTTAACCTTAGCACCCGTATTACAGTGGAACAACTGTTCCATAGCTGTCATTTCTCTTGTTTTTAATTTCCAGTTAGAAGCACTAGAAAATCAAGTTTCTTAAGGAAAGAAAAAAGGGAGGTGTCTAGAGTAAATGTAATTCTACATCTTGATTCAGTTATCAAAAATCTGATCATTAAACATATTCACTGAGAGAATTTTATCTCGATTTGCTCAAGCTAGAAAAAAAAATAAAAAATTAATAACATGAGAAAAGCATATTTTTTAACTGAAGATGTGGTTTATGAAACAAATCCATAACTTCTCCCACATCTTTAACATTTGAGATTTTTTTCAGCTGCCTCTCTTTAGAGAAGCACATCTATGGTATTGTATTTTTTGGCTAGAAAAACTTTTCATCCCCAAAGGACTCACTTTTTTAGTATTGGCACAATCCACACTTAAGAAGAGCAATGAAGCATTGGCTATTTCAAAACAAAGAAAGAAAATTTCAGCATTCAGCAAAACTTCACCAGAACCATAAGCAGTAAGGCTTTGCCTGAACTCTACTCCCAGGGATTTCTTTCAATGGTCTCAACCACTTAACCAATATTTTAAAACCAATCCATCAGCCAAATAATATTTTTCTTTGAAAAATTCCCAAGCAATACAGTTTTCCACTAAGAGAATGTACTTTATCACAGAACAGGTAATATTTGCCATTTGATCACTGTCAGTTATCCCCATGGAGAAAGAAAAGAGATACTTTGTGTTGCAATAGTGAAGACTGCTTATTTCTAATCTTGGAAGACTGGAACATATCACACAGCATACCTTAATCTCTTCCTTCACAAACACAGGTTTTTCAAGAACTTGTAAAATACTCCCAAATCATTTTAGTTATGGATAGATTAGGTCAGTTCATCTTTTACTACAGGGGAGAAAATTTCCATGTTTCCCTTATAGCCCCTCATCTGCCTCGAGATTGTTGTGGGCAAAGGAGTCTCAACTTGGGCTCCTCCATAAGCTGCAGTCCCCTCAGGAATGTCCCTGCCCCAGCATGGGTCCTCCATGACCTACAGTCCTTTTAGAGGGCCCTAGTCTGGCATGGAGCACCTCATCCCAAGAGTGCATTTCCAGATGTTTTCCCCACAATGTCCCCTTCAACATGACTCCTGCATTTTGTTTCTCCAAATGCATCTCTTCACATTTGTCTTCAAGTGATCCCTTTTTGTGTGTCCTCCTATGTCTCCACTCACATGTCCTTTTTGTGTGTCCTCACAAGCATCCTCACCTGTCTCTTCTTGTTCTTCCTTTTGTGTCTCCTCCTCCTGCGTCTCCTGTACCTAACAGCTACTACTCTAGCTCAAATATGTCTGACCAGAAGCACCAGGAGATCCTCAGACAGGTTAAAGTTTTGATGTCTGATAGTCCCCATCCATTGCCGAGCCATCTGGAGCCAGCTGTAATTAGCACGATCACCCCTGCTACCTACTCAAACCCTGCTAGTTACGCTTAAGTCAGACGTCCATTTTTTACTCACCAAGATGACTAAGCCAGATGTCTCATCTATGAATTTTGGAGGATGCAGTTCTGCCCTGGACTCCACTCTGATCCCATCAGGCCTGCCAGCCCATTCTTCTTCATCCACAGCATTGCTGACTCACCGAACCGTCATAAATGTTGACCTATATGAAGATCTGACCTTTTAAAACTGAACCTACCACAAATACCAAAATGAATTTTAAATATTTCTCCTTTTCTACTCAGATGACTGTGCCAGACTTCCAGAGAATATGAACTAATAGAAAGTTATTCTTCTTTGTAACAGCTGAGGAGCTAATCCACTATCTAATTGAATGTTTCACCTCCCTTCCTCCTGTCAATTTACAAACTAACAATTTGTCAACATCTAAATTTGGTGGACATAGTCTGAACTTGCTGTGTTTTAATTAGGAAAAAAAAGAAGGACACATTCTGTGGCATTACATACATATTAATTTGAAAAATGCAACCATTGCTGAATGAAGACAAATAATATGGACTTTACCTTTACCTCTGTCTTTTTACTGAAGGAAACATCTTCATTGCTCCATGTAGAGAAAGTAAATATTGTTTCATCTACCACCACCGACCAATGAATAAACATAGAAGTCAGTTTCAGTCATGTCAATGAGCACATACTTTATCATACTTACAGATTAATTACAAAAGGTTAAATATATATATGAGATATTAAGAGAGTGTACCATATATATTTTCATAACAAATTCCATGGAGTGCAAATAAAATTGGCATGCAATTCTTTCTTACATCCAGAATTCTTAATAAATGATAATGGATGTAAGAAAAGAATATAAACCAGCAGTCTGCATTTTTTTAATATCTTTTGTCTGTCACTTTATCTAGCATACATTCTAAGGTTGACGCCAGAGTAGTATCATTAGAAAGTAAAGCCTATAGGTTGTTACCAACAATAAATGTGACATTCCTAAGGTTGTCAGTTTTGAGAAATTGTTGTTACAAATTTTGTCCTTTGTATAAATTTAAGAATGAAACCTAATAACTTCCCAGAGTATTCTTAATAAGAAAATATTTTCAATGAGGCAGAAAATACTACATAATATGAAGAGCTTGGACTATGGAAGGATTAAAAAGTGTAATTTTTTCCAGTAAGAATAAAGAAAAATAGAAGAGGCCTTTGCTGTTATTAGAAATTAAAACCGATTCTTTCAGATAATATTTAATAGTTTGAGGAGAAATGTTGCGACACTTTTTGAATAAACCACACATATATAGTAAATAGAACAAGAATAAAACCCAAATGACACTAAAAGCACTATACTGTTCCCACTGAAGTGGTTTTATTTACTTAGTTTCATTATATTGTTGAATTCAATGCACTTGTGTGGCATATATGATGATATACAATCAAACAAAATACATTCATTTTTACATTTATGTTTCAATTATCTGAATAAGGCAAATACTCAGAGAGGAAGGAGACACTCTGAGAGGAAGGTATGGCACTCCTTTGTCTTTAACAGATATTTTTGGTGGATAACATTTTCTAAATTTCTGATCTCCTGAACTAATTTTGGAGAGAGCCAAATAGAAGGTATATCCTGTTAGGGTGAGAAGCACTCTTGAGCTTCGACCCTGTATCTTTTACAGATGAGGGCACCATCATCAGGCATTTTCCATAGGATGAGGCTTTCCGAGAACTGTTGCCTGCACACACAGATAAAAAGAAAGAATATTAATAGATGCTGCATTTTGTACCAGGCAATCTTATTAATATGGAAGCTTTCTGGGCACACTGATACAATGAGACTGACAAAGGCAAAGACCACAAAGAAATATATGTTGCTTTAATGGAAACAGATAGTGCTGTGCAATGTAGACTCTATGCAGAAGAAACTTTCCAAGCATCTCCCTTCTCCTTTACCTCAGTGTCAGCCTGGCCCCCTTGCTGTTCTCTCTCACTTCTCTCAACGTAGCTGTGGTTGGCAACAAAGCCACAATACCCTGCAAAAAGCCTTCTCAGCCTTCTTTCAACCCTGCAAGGTATATGCTGATGCAACCCTCTCTGATAGTATCTTCCTACCCAACCCAACTCCCCTTCACCATCTGCATCACTCTTCTCTCTATTTTTGCTGGATCTTTCCTGTGTCTAAAGGAGTCATTGCAAGTTCTTGATAGATGGGGTCTTGCATTCAGCTCTGAGATGGTGTAAACTTGTCACTGCCTGAGATGCCCTAACAACAGCAATAGCCAGCTCAGCCCTTGGGAGGACCATTAGGCATCTGGAAATGCCCCAAGTAGTTGTGCTTTCAGCCATATGCCTGCCTTGCCTTTTGGTGTATTTTATCAGTGTGATACTGTGGGTCATCTGAAGCTGTGAATACTTTATACTTGAAAATGCCATAAATACCACACCATAAATACCACAATAAACTGACAATTTCAGTCATGGAAAGTTCCTGTTATACCTATAAACATGACTGGAAACATAGGCCCTTGTAGGTGTCATAGTTACTCAAAATCACATAAATTTTCCTGTGAAAATATATTCTGTTTATCAGACACAACCTCCACTTAAGGTATCACCCCAGACAGCAACCCCAGCCACCCCAAACAAAGTAGTACATAACCAGTCCCACCCAGACTGGACCAGCTGTATCCATGCTACAAGCACTTGGCCTGGTATCTTCTGTGCTTCATGTGGCACACCTGTAGCTCCTATGACATAAATAGGAGAGAAGGTTTGGTGAACTGTGCTATTACACTGTGTAGGTTAGATAGAGCCAAGTATGAAAGAGGCTCCATTTTGCAGCCTATGAGCAGTGTTACCTTGAATGAGCTGTTCTTAGGGCGGTACATAGGTTTTGCCTCTGCTGTTTCAGTCGAAAGAGAGCCCAGGAACAAAGTAATACATATAAAACACACATGATGATGACATCACATACAGAGAGGATAATACAAATGATATTATTTGATAATTTCACATTTGATTTTCCACTTATGTTTATTCACGATAAAACTAAGAAAATCAGTATAGCTATTAAATATATTTAGAATAAACATTGACAGGATTCTTTCCGGTAATACCATAAATGAATGAGAGGAAAATTTGTTAAAAATCTAAGGTTTTTTTTTTTCTAGGGATAGATTACATTGACAGCATTTACATTAAGTAAATAATTCTATTAAAACCCATACTTGAAAAATAACTGGATATAATTTAAAGGATATGATAGTGTGGGTTGTCATCACTCAAAATGAATGAAGTGCCTACCAGTGGTGTTCTCCAAAATACAAAATGCCTTTGGGTAATCGTAATCCAAAACCATGGGCAATTTCCCACCTCTGCTACATACTTTGTATATGGACTGAAGCCACATGAAGAAGCCTGCAAAGTCCTCACCAAGGGTGAAAAGACCACCAGCCCCAAGAGCTGCCTCATCCCCCGGGAGGTGTCCGGTGCCCGGGGCTGGGACAGCTCCGGTGGCCCCCAGCTGCCCTGCTCCTGGCTGGGGTGGTGGGACAGGCCCTGGCTGCTAGGCCCTGCCCTGACAGACCCTGGGGAGCCCCACCACCAGCCCTCAGGGCATCCTGAGAGTGCAGTATGGCCCTGGGAGCTCAGATCTTACTCTGTAAAACATATGTCTAGCACTTATAAACTCTCAGGACTGCTGTGAGAATTAATTAATTAGTCTTGGCAAAGCGCTTTGAGGTCTTCAGATGAAAACTACTATGTACAGCCTCATTCCTCAGGCTGCTGCCAATTATTCTCGTTTTGTAGTCGTGTTCCTGTCTGATTGTCACACACACACTTTGTATTACTCTTAACTTCACGCTCTTGGTCTCATAATGAAACACGCAGCCTCATGTGCTCAGGCCATCCAACACTGTGTCTGAGTGAGAGGGAAGTTTATTAGGACAATGAAGACATATTGTGGCACTGGAGAAGAAACAGTGCCTCCTAACAGGCGGGAGACGCGATGGAGGGAGAGTTTTAGCAGCCTAAGGTGCAATTCAGGTCGTCTTGCATTGCAGACATCGAGATTGAGCTACTTTCACACCTTTTCTTTTTCTTATTTATTTAAAGAAAATGACAACTGTTGGCACTCAGGAACCTATTCAAAATTTCTTTCACTTAAAAAAAAACCCCAACAAACTACAGTGATTGTGCCACAGATATTATCATTTTGTCTTTATATGCATCTGTATAGTGTTTCCTTAGTTAAAATCTGAAACTGGAATGAGAATAGCAAAAATTATTTTGTGCTATACAATGTCAATGGAAAGACAAAAGAAGAGGTGGGGGAGGAAGCTTGATTTTTTTTCAGTGCAAAGGAATGAGGTTCCTATACCAATAAAACCATTAAAAACGAATGAAAACAAGAACAAGTATAACTCCAGAAAATGGTCTTGTTAAATTAAAACTTTTTTGTTCAGAAACTATGATTCAGCTCTGTCTCAGCTCAGTGATGAGGTAAAGTTTAGATTACCTTCTAAGTGGTGTTTAATGCTCTATAATCAGTGTTTGGTTCTGGGTGGAACTGCACACCTTTCCTGGTAGTCTCTGCCAAAATTGCAAAAAAAACGGATGTCAAATATCCTCCATTCTGTCATGCCAAGAGATAGTTTTATTCAGGTGCTTGGCAGGAAGAGAGGGTTGACAATATGCCTGCCTTCACCACAGCCACATTCTTTTCAAACTGTCAGCCTCCAGACCCGCCCGATGTTCCCTTCCGTAAACTCTAAACTTATACAAAAAAGTTATTAAAAACACATAAGGTTCTTTTAATATATTTGTTTTGCTCTCCCTCATGTATCACTATCTTTTTTTCTGTAACAGGATTTTTTTTCCAGTTTCTATTTTCTTCACATAATAGCTTGAGAATTTATTCATTAATGTTTAAAATCTACTTTATATTAAGTTAATACATAACTTACTTTTTTAAAATATTATCTCTGGATTATTTAAGGAAACTCAATCTTTAACTAAATGATTGAAAAGGCACATGATCCACTGCCACAGCCTGTGTCAAATCCTATCACCATGCTAAACTCAATTGTTAGGATAATTAGGTTAATGTGCATTTATTGATCTCTTTTTAATGAGAAGAAAATAACTTTTCATAATCTTGTGCTTTGATAGATTGTCTGTGTTATTTCTGGTTTTGTTTTATTGGTAAAAGTAAAAGTAAGCTGAACTCACAATCTTTCTGTGGAAGAAATATAAAAATAGTACTATTTCCAAGCTGGATAAAAGCATGAAAATGGCTGTCATGGAGAGGTACAGGAGTAGGAAAGCATTCATTGAGTTCACTGTGATTTATAATCAATATTAACTACATAATATACTGAGAAGCACAATACTCAGAGAAAAGTCATGGTTGGTACTGGTTTTTTATCCTATGAAGGTCATAATAAGATGGGTGAAATGACAAGAAAAATTGATGGAAGATAGTTTAAATACAATGGAAAAAAACCCATCTGTTATGATGAAGAATTCCCTCCAGAAATCTTGCGAAAGGACTGACCTCTGCTGTAAATTTGCTTGAGAACTAGAACGGAAAGTTTAAATGAGATCTTTAGTGATTTCTGGCCTCACTGAAAGCTGGAAAATGACAATTATTCAATTTAAGAGTCTCTCTGTCTCAGAAAGGTAGAAAAAGGTTCTGACTTGATGGCTTGACAGACTAATGCTACAGCCTGTAGACCCTCTTGCTTCCGAGAACCAGTGTTCTAAACACCGCTAATCATGTCAATACATTTGTTTCTTCTGTCAAGTAGTGGAAGGCTTTGTGAATTGATCTTGATTTCAGTCGAAGGGGAAAAGAGGAAGAAATGTTGATAAAATTCCCTAAGGAATTTCCAGGTAGATGTATGTAAGTAATTTCACCAAGCAAAATTCCCATAGAAGCTTTAAAGTGCCTTAATGTTTCCCCTAGTTTTGCTCACCTCTCTTAATGATCCCCCATAGATTTCCTTTTGGATAAATTTTGAAATACTCTAGGACAAGGAAGGGCCAGTAATATGAACTACCATCTTATATTTCTCAGTAGGGAAAGGAAGCTAACAATACTATGAAGTCTCTTTTTATTACCTTCTCTACTAATTCTACATAATGAGTTGCTTGCTGTACAGAGCTGCCTTTCTTACATAAACACTACCATAATGAACATTTCTGTGTCATTCACAATGAAGTCTTCAATGCAAATTAGGGACATATAGTGTCACGCTGGTCACTCATAAGACGTAACTCTAAAAATGGTGAAAGTGTGAAGGTTAAATTAAAAAATAATGCCTATTTGTTTCTAATTTCCAGGTAATGATTTCATCACAACGTAGTGGTAAGTTTCACGAAGTCCAGGTTCACAGACCTAAGGCTGTTGGTACAAGTGCTCCCTGCTTTTTTTAATCAACAGTCCTCCTCATTATATTTTCTTCTTGTTTCAGAACAGGTTAGTTGTTGATATAAAGGCTTGTTCCTGCTTCCCACCTTCTAGCCTTCGAATTTTAAAATAGCATTAGTGGTATTGCCTTTTCCTGCCATTCCCAAAGCAGCAATCTAGCTTCCGTTATTATCTGAAATGAAGGTAGATTGAAGACACAGAATGAAACGTGAATTGTCACAGTTAGATTAATAAATTTGATTTCTAAAGCCCAATCCCAAATGCTTAAAATAAAATACTAGAAATGCTCTGAGGTACTGCCAGCTCCTTTGCTAACATTTATTTTAAAGATAATCTCTGGAAGCCGTTTCCCCAAGGCTCACCAAATAATTTTGTGCTGGAAAGCTCACACTATTACTGAATGATGATTAACAAGAAATAACTATCAATAATGACTAGGAATTGTAAACAACCCTATCCAATTTTAGCATTGAATTCAAATACTTTTCAGATATCTTGGAGGCAGATTCCCATAAGCACCAATTCATAAAAGGCAGTAGAAGATGGTATGCTCATTCGTGCTAGAAGGAAAAGTACAAACCTGTAGGCACCATGGCAGTGAAATACAATTTAGCAGCCACTCATCTCAAATTCAAGCCTGTCTCCTGCTTACTTTTCCTGGTCCAACCTGCCCCTAACAGCTGCTCACATTACATAGTTCTTGTTCTCATTGCAGCCTTTCTGTCTCTTTTGCTTTCCTGGTTTGACTTACATTGCCCACCTGCACCTAGTATGCATACGGAGATGCTCAGAAGAGGAGGGGAGGGCAAATATTGCAAATTATTTTTGACAGGTGTGAAATAATTCTCATTCAGCATTAATTTATTCAACTGTTTTTGCAAATTGAAAACTGTTGCATTTGGAAAACAAATCTTTTTTTCCATTGTTATGCTTTCATATTTGAATATTAAAATACCAATCCATTTCCTTGGGGATTTTTCTTTTCCTATTTGCTGTTTTAACAAAGCTTTTCATAGATTCAAATTAAACCATAAAATGAATGAACAATAAGAACAACAAAAAAATCCACAAAAATTAACAAAATAAACTGAAACTCTGGAAAATTATCCCTTCACAGTTTTGTAGCAACTCATCCTCATATAAATTGAATGTAGCCCTACAGCATCCAAAATGGGGATTATGGAAGCCATCAAACATCAGATGCATGCCAATTATTCAAGTGTCCCATTTTCTGCTTGGACAACAGATTCAAGAGGAAAAAATTTCACTCAAATTAAATACAATGGACACATATACAAGATGTTTTCTTCTCTTTGGTACAAGAGATTTAACAGCATTTCAAACATTTTATCTTTTAGTTCAGTTCAAGTAAAATCAAAACCAGAATATTTTCCATGTGTTTAATCACTTTCCACTGCATTTTCTATATTCATATTTACACATCTTAAATACCTAGAAAGTTTGTTTTGAAAGTTTGCTTAAAACCATCCTTGCAGCAGACTATCAAAGGAAACAGATTTGAGCTTGAACACTACTTTAATTTCCATCTGTTCTATGATACTGCAAATATTTCAGAATGCATTTGGCATAGAACATTGCAAACATTATTCTGCAATGCCCTTTATGCAACATAAATATGGTAGCAATCCAACAATAAAGTGCCACACAGCATCTGTCTATATTCCTGTACAGTACATAGCCCAGGTCTCAAAAAAAGAGGATATCCAACATCTGGTGGAAATGGACTGTATAATTTTACTGTCTCAAAGATTCTAATTTTGCCAAAATAAACATCCTTTTTATCTAACAATGACTTTTTAAAATCTCAAATTTTACACGTACAACAATAACAATACGTACTGTAGGATTTTCACTAGAATGTACAAGGCAAGATCAGCAGGTGAAAATGAGAACATTCCAATGATCCATTTCTCTATGTTAAACCCCCACACAACACAGCACGCTTAAAATACTCACATTGTCAGTTTTTCCATTAGGAGCTATAAAAATCTAAAAAGATCTTTTATTTACTACTTTTCTAAGCAGCCTTTTTAAAGGACAATTTGTATGGACGATGCTTTCATTCTTAGGGTTCACATAAGACAGGATTTCCTTTAAGTTCTAAAAAATGTGTCCTACTTGCCCCCTAGAATTTTATAGTGTTTACTTCGTGTTACTTATTATACGTCCTGACCCAAATCTGAAAGATTAAGTTCTCTCAGCAAAAAGGAATCCTAAAGTTTTGATAAGAAAGACACAGTCAGGACAAAGCTCCTGCTGCAAAGAAGTTAACCTCTCGGCAGGGCTTAATATAATTCTTCTTAGACTTCAGGTTGATCGCAAGACGTTGTTTTATGCCCTACAATATTGTCTGCTAGCAGAGGTCATGTGTCATGCAGATATACTTCCTTGTATTGAGTGGCCTTTTAATTGTCTGTCAGTTCTGTCTGGGGTCCCGCCTGTGTACGCTCCAAATGCAAATATGAAAAGCACGAAAGGTGGAGCAGAGCCCGTGCTTTCATCTGTGTATCATTTTTCAGACTAACTGAAGCTAGCTTGTCATTATATTACGGCCCATGCATTAGGCACTCTTGTTTCACAGTAGCACAAATCATAGTGGGAATAGGGGCCAATCTGTCAAGCAAGGCTTCCAGGCAAATTCTTGTTCAGCACAATGGGAAATGGTACAAAATTCCTTTCTTCAACCTCTCAGTAAGAAAGGTTGCAGGACCTCTACCAATGCTGACAGCTTGCCTGAATATGATGCCCTCGTGACTCATACCACAGTGCCTCTGTCACGGTGTCTCAGGGACAACCTCTAAGATTTTTTTGTTTCCTTGAGTAAAGGGCTTCGCTCTTTGGCATTTTGCAACACTGAACTCACAAGTGTAAATTGCTTTTGCATCACTTCCCTCTTTAAAAAAAAGTCCAATTGTCTCTCAACCCATTGTGCTTTCAAATTGTCTCAATAGGATATGGCAAGGGATGATTTTTACATAGCTAAATCAATCCATTAAGCATGCAAAACCAAAGAGGACTGTAGCTCACTAAGGATCACTACCTACCAAACATTAGAAATTCCTATTCTGAAATCAACATGAGGCTTTCCATGCACCCCATATAGTTGTATTCGCTATTTTCAGCCAACCTGAGGTAAGCACATGAAAGAGATGAATTAATGCTGAAGATGAACTTTCCTGCTGTTCTGCATATTTGCTGCAGTGAGGCTGTGCCTCTAGGCATGGGACTAGCTCTTGTGTATGAAACACGCTACTCTGGGGTGGCCCTGTGTCTCAGAGAAATCCCCTGAGGAGGCTGGGGGTTGGTTGTTATTTGCAGAGGCCACCACCAATTATGAGTCCTCTCATGCTCTTTCTAGGTCCAGTGCCTACCCCGCCTCACTTCTTACTCACGGCCGCACCTATATACCTTCTCCCTGAAACAGTCTGTTTGCATGGGTGTCTGGGGGCAACAGATCACGGTAGTCTGTGCCACCACTGTCTGGCAGGGGAGATATCAGCCCATAAATATTCTCACTGAAGTCGAACCTGGGTGTTTCGCAAGTCGGTCCCATATGGGCAGCATGTGATTGCATCCAAACCACAAAATGTCACTTCACCTCCTATAGGCAATTTTAAGCATTAATGAATAAGAAATAGCAGTGAAATTAGCCTTTCACTTGAAAGCCTTGAGTTTGAGTATGTTTTCTGGTGACATATGTTGAAATTAAAAGAAAATAAAACTCAGGAAGTTGTCACTTATGACCTTTGTCTGCCCTTTCAAAAAGTGATAAAGTAAGTGCGTGTATTTGGATTCCTCCTAATAATACACAGACCTCTGCCATGTGAACAACTGAATGATTTTTGTGGGTATAAATTGCTAACATGTGTGTTCACATACTCCACTATGTCTAATGAACAGTATTGTGTGATAAATATAAACACTTTTATAGCTACTGATGTGTAAATTTATATATATACGCAGTCAGTATTAGGCTGCATGATAATGAACAGTTGATTTGACAAATTGTTTGGAACAGGCATTCAGAAAACCATTGTCTAATGAATTTCTGTGGGTTAAGCCACATGTCTCCTTTTTACTCAACTTGTTTCTAATAACTTATGTCTTTGGACTATGAATTCTGTACTTGGTTCATATCACTGAGAGGAGTCTCACTGTTGAACTAAAATGGAAACAGCAGGCCCAAGTTCTGCAGCCTTTTTTCTGCCAGATACCACAGTTATTTTAAAGGCGTTTGCCAAACCACTTACGAAAATTTCCATACAGGAAAAAAGGGATCCAGTAAAGTTGTAAATCATAAGGCAAATATTCTTCATTTGACAACTTTGGTCTTCTTGTGGTCTGTAAGAGAGCAATGAGTGGTTGAAAGAAGGCATGATGATTTGACTTTTCATTGTTCAAATCAGTTCACTGGCAGTCAAAAATTTTCAGGAAGCCAGCACTGATACATGTACAAATTCTCTTCAAATGTAGGGAAAACTGTCAATTCGAGAACTTTACCGTGGCTTCTCTGGGTCTAACAAACTCCAGATCAATTACAGCATCAACATAAATGGTCACTTCTTGGCAATAGGTCACATTTTTCACTTTGCCTACTAGCTGGTAAATGAATTCAGTCCACTAGAGAACATTAAAGTAAAGAATGTAGGTAATTTAGCAGAATGATGAAAAGAAATGACATCAGCAGACTAAATCAGCTAGCGGTAGCTTTTAATTTCCACAGACAACTGTTTACTTTTTTAGCCCACCAGTGAACTCAGTCTTGAATGACATATTTGGAGCACATCAGAAATCTTCTTGAGCACAGCACTATTCCTGAAGAATAAACTTTCAGTATTCACTTACATATTTTGTTTCAGATGATAGCATTCTGATATAAACTGAAGATGACCATAATTTTCCTGAGAAAAGACAAACTTGCTATCAAACATCCACCTAGCAAATTCCTCATTGGAAAGTTCCCTTATCAAGATGGTATGCAAGAGACAGAGCTGTTTTGAAAGTCAATGGTTTTAAAAAAGCTCTACTTGTTGTGTGTTTTTTAGATGCAAGCTTCAAACTGTCAGAATGTTGTTATTGTTGATAAAGCTGGCCAGGGATTGATGCCCAGAGGGGGGTCTGAGTTGAAATTATAAGGCAAAGCTTGAATTTAATTCTCTTGGTAGGACAAGCAAAGACAGGAGAGAACACAACCCTGATGCCATCATACTAATGGCTAATCTATGATGATTACTGGTTGCTAGATACCTTCATTTTTCTAATTTAAAAGACATATTTATGCTCTGGTTTTCAGCAGAACCTTTATTAGCATTTTTCATTTAGAAAAGTGACTATCAAATCTTGAAGCATAACACCTAAATGTCCTAAAATACCTTACTGTACTATGAGTAGAAATAGCTTCAAAAGCGACTGTTACATCACTTTCAATAATTATTTTAAAAAATTACATTAATATTTGTGACAAAATCTTTATTTATGCCTCTGTAAAGAGGGTCCATTAGGTTCCCATTTCAAACTGACCACTGTAGAGGTTGTGAAAAGGATGTCCTTGCCTGTTAGTCTCCTAACTTGCTAGAGTACGAGACAGACACCCCAAAAAGGTCAGCATAAGTAAACTAGGCCTTGAGTCTTCAACAGAAAAAAATTGTATGGAAAACTATTTTATTTCTAGGAAATGCAGAGCCCTAACTTACTTTGGCATATCAGCACATACACAGTGTATGTCAAGTAGGTAGTCTTATTTTAAATTTAGGCACATTCAAACTATATAACATATATTAGCACAAACTGACATTCCAAATTACACCCCACCATAAATGCACCTCCGAACCCGAACCAATTGAAATGTTTTATATTAAATGTTATAGTTCATTGTGGTCATTTCACAAGATTGTAATAATTTTGTGGTATCTCTTCTGGGGGCATGACACAAGTTCAAATACTATGACCTCACCATACAACTTGATGTGAGTTTCTTTGTCTCAGTTTATTTTCCTTTCACACCACAAAGGAGTGTGAATGTGAGTACCGAGTGAAGGTTCCTGCTAAAACTGTACTTTTGAAATGTTGTCTTTTCCAGCATATTCAACCTCCTATTAAAGTGTATAATTCCAGGCCAGCTTATGCTTTACTAGTTCCACCCACACAGGGAGGTAGGCAGAACACTAAGAAAATCCCTTGCCTTTCTTCAGCTGTCTTTGAGCTGAAGTGTGACATTACCAAGGGAGAAAGGGAAGGAAAAAAGATTTTTTGCCGTGAAGCTAGCAGTGTCCAGTTTGACATGCACACGTGAGGTAAGAGCAGCCATACAGCATCCCAATATGTTTTGGTAGATCAAAAGCAGTTACTGGCGATCTTAGACATATCCAGGAGGAATTCCTTCCCCAAAGTAGAATCCATCCCCAACACCCCTTGTGTTAGTGTCACTTCAGCCAAAGCAAAGTTTTCATGACTGACATAAGACTCAGTGACTCTACTCCTATGGATCAGGCTTCTGTTGCTTTTGGTACTGTATAAGAATACATATAAATTGCTACACATAAGTAATTTATATATGAAATAGAAAAGTCTTAGAACAGAGGGCCTATGTAGGACAGAGTTCATGCAAAATACTCTGTTTTTTAAAGCTATGAATAGTTTCACACCTTCAAAAGCAGGGAAAAGCCAAAGTCGTTGATGCAAGCAGCTAGTAATAAAACAGTGATATTAAAGCAACTGCATAGCTTTTTTTTCTATCTTACTGGACACTGTCATCTCAGTCTTACTGTTCAGTCAGTTCACCCTATGGAATAATTTATCCTTGGAATTCACATGAGAGTAAGATTTTGAAGGCTGAAATTCAAGCCATGAGAGGAAGCAGCAAGAGTGAATACAGCCCAGTTTGGCACACGCGCGTGAAGGCAGAGCAGCCGCGCGCTATCCCTATCTGTTCTGACAGTGCCCAGAACAGTACCAGGCACTCATGGATGATGGATGCTAGTGTTAAATGGGGATCCTGAGCCCATGGCCATGGGTGAGGCTGGTCAGGGCCATTTAGGCCTATTGGTGCACTCAGGGACCCGACAAGCCAACTTTTTGTGTTCTTCACACTGGCAACTAATGGATTACTTATCTTCCTCTAAATAATCAAACACGTAGGAACCAAGATGGCAAAAATCTAGCTATCAGTAACTTTTCAGTGGTTGACTTAATTCATAACACACATAAATTAAAGACACTAATCTAAACCACTGGATAGGAATTTTTCCTTCATATGTGTAAATAATAATTTTATACACTTGATTTATTTTAATTCATACTACTTTTATGTCAAGAGCAATAAATTTCAAGAGCAATAAATTTTATCAGAATCTCATGGCTGAATCTCTAATAGAAGTACAAAATCAAATATTAAAAAAAAAAATTTTAAAAAGCCTGCTACCCATTAGTGTAGGATTTAATGTCACAGTTTCACTGGAACAGAGCTTGCACACTCAGCCAAAGATAACTGGGTGGAAATGATTTTCAAAATGTAAACAGAAAAGTCTTGGTTTGTGGTTCAGTTTTTGCTAATTTGGCTGTGACTTTTGTTTATCTCTGTTTTCTCTACAGGGTCTTGGAAAGATATAGGAATAAGAAATAGAAAGTACTTTTTTTAGTAATTTCTAATCCCTTCTTCCTTTTCTGTACAGGCACAAGCTCTGTCACTAGGGTGGGACTGAATGCTAGTCATGGTTGTGTTGTGACTATCCGTTATTAGAGAAGCATTTCTTAATTTTAAGATAGGCTTAAAGCACAGAACAAGATTTGTGACATACTGAGATATGCTATGAGTTTGAAATAGTTCTACAAAACTATATGTCAGTGATTAAAAAATGCTGGATTAAGACATACAGAATTTACAAGGAAGAAATATTTAATCAGAAACAAAATCCTTAACTGTTATGCTGTTTCAATAACCTAGAACTCTAACTTTCTCAGCTGCCTCTCAGCTGCACATCCGCATTTATGATAAGGAATTCTTGTCTCCTGTAGAATGTAGAATAACATACACATGTAATTAATTCCATAAATAAGCACATTTTTTAATTTCCACCATATTCATGTGCGGCAATTGTCTTCAAAATGGGGCATGTACTCTTTCACTTCCTTAACCTTAATTTATTTCAATGCCCATAGGCAACTCAAAATGCGGTTTGTGAGAGTTTTTTAAAGGACTACATATTCCAACTGACTGATGGGAAATCATAAGGAAAATTTTATGTTGACTGGGCATGGACATAGTGGGAATGGAAAAGAAGTGAAATATTTTATCAAAATATGAAGGAAACTTTTTCATGTCCCTTGTTACTCTCTGATAGCTCACTTTTTTTCTCATTTATTGGATGCTTTTGTAATGTATTTTCTAATACTTGATACTGTCAGTAAAAGAAAACATTTTCTCATCATTTTAGCTATGGAACCCTAGAATATCATACCTTAAAGTCATAACCCATGGCATATAATAAAAAAGAATAAAAACAAATATGACATTAAAATGCATCCAAAATAATGTACATTATTGGCTACTTTTTATAGGCCTGCCTTGTTCTTACCATGCAACTTGTGTCACCTAAAGTCAGTGCAGGCAGGACAACCACGGTCCTTCTTCGGATTTCAATGAATATAGCATTGAGACCTTTGGCCACCACTTCTACAATGTTCAGAAGCATACCTCATCCCTCACTTTGAAATTTTGTAGGATTGGTCCCACGTTCACACTTAAGAAAATAATGCATAAGGGAATAAGAACTTTGAAATCAAACATTTTGTAGTGTCGTATTAAAGGGATGACAGAAATTGCTGAGGCAGAGAGTCAGATAATTCAACTTTCACTATTACACCTAGTAAGCTTGTTACAGAAAGTGCAAATGGATTGCCTTGGGCATGGATGGATGATGGAATCTGGAATGTCTTTTGTTTGCAGCAAAAATAAAAAGCTTTGCTCACATGTGAACACAACTGAACAACAGAAGTCTAGTAAATTTATTTGATCACTGCTGTTTATAATTCTTCTACCACATTACTATTAGGATGAAATAAGGACACTTACAATAATGAATTAGTTTAACCTTTATCAAATCTGACACCTTAACTAAATGCTTAGTTGCAGTACTGGAGGCTCTCAGAACAGAACAACTGAGCTAAATGTGGAAGAGATCGTTTCCTCACAGAATGTTTTTATTTACCATTTCAGTAATCTCTCTTACCATGTAGGCCACTTAACAAGTTACATTCATAAAACAGTTCCTATTTTTAGAAACTTATCATCAGTATCTTGTAAATCAGCAGTAAGATTTAGCAAACTGCTAACACAAGAAAGCATTCAAAAGTACAAAATTATGCAAGCTGGTATAAAGAAGAACAAAACCATGAACTTGGAAACTGCAAATTGTGAAAAAGGGTAATCACGCTAAATAAACAGGACCTTTTTACAAAGAGCAGGAGCTGAGAACCGAAGCACAGAGAGGTATGATGTTCAAGCAGAAAGTCTTGTTGAACTAAGAGACCTTTTCGTGTCCTTGTCTCTAACATATTTTTGTCCTCAAGCCATGTTAAACCTTATTACCATTGCTAGTTTGAAAAATGTGCTTTATTAAAGCTTAGGAAAGGCTTACCTTCCAAAAGTAGCTTTGCTGGAAGAATGATCTAGAAAGTGTTCTGAAGTCCTTAAGTGACAAACAGTTTAGTATGCTCAGGAAGCAGCCTGTGAAAGGGCCATTGCATTTTGGCTCTAATCATCTTATTATAAACACTCTTGTTACACTATTCAAATGTCACTAACCATTGTGTTTGTTATCCCATTGTGATAAGGGCATTATTGCTGTACATATAATCATGCTTTTGTTTGCTTTAGGATTTTGAGGTTCCTATTTAAGTAAAAGTATTTATGAAGGTTACAATTTAAAGCACTGTACTACTGTTTCTTCAAACAACAGTAATCGGTATATAGATTTAGCCCTAACAAAGGAAGACAACATTTTTCCTGTGCAAATATTCAGCCATGTTTTAACCTTGGCAGTTGATACAGCATAGTAACAAAGCTGGTCTATAAAACTTGAGATTTAAGACAACAAATATTTACTGTAGTTGCTTCAAACCTTTCTGTATACAACTGGCAATTACAACTTTACTTTGATGTTTTACTAGTAGCATTTGAAAGTTCATGCTTAAATAGTTACTCTGAAATGGCAAGATTGGTTTGTATAACTTTATACACTCTGTTGTGAAAACTGCTTGTGTCATTAGGATTCTTCAGATTTCTTTGTGTTCTGTAATTCTAATGATATTTCACACTCTCCTTTTAATAACATGGGCCTCAATCTAGCAAAGATCTCAAGTTAAGTATGTGCTTAGCTTTAGCTGTGCATGTAGTACTTCAGAGGAACAACCTGCAGGGTGGAAGTTAAACATGTGCTTAAAAGGCTTTGCTGGATCAGGGCCATATCTACTAATCATGCNACAAAAGGGAGAATGCAGTGTTTCTCTGTAGTGTTCACTTCTTGTGTTCATACATGAGAATAACCCATTCTCCCAGGATTAATGGGACTTCTACATGTGCGTGCGGACGCATATTATGGGAAAAGTGGTAGAAGTGTGTTAACACATTACTAGTTTATTTTTCTAATCAGTTTGATCTTTGTATCATGGATATTATATACATGAAACCTCTGTATTTTTCATATGCTCTTCTGCTGTCCTTGGATATAGGCATTACCGGAGTAGCCGTGTCGTTTGCTGTCAGCACTCATAAGCAGTTTCTTACAATCATTCAATCCCGCAATTACTTAAACAATGACCAAAACATTCCAAATAGGTGTTGATTCCTGAATCAATTGTAAGTAGTTAAATAAATATCTCTAACAATTTGCAATAGTGCTTGAGTGCTTTCTGTATCACAACAGGGTAAGTGGGTTGTACAAGGGTAAAAATTTACTGGAGACATAATTATAAACCAGACTATTCATAACAAAATTTCACCTTTATATTTTTTCAAGATATTCACTCAAGATGAAAGTCACCTTCCCAAAAATGTGTTCTGCTAGGGCCTTGTCCCATCAGCAAGTAGAAACTCTTCACTGGTATCACTGACACAAGAATATACTAAAATGTCTTCCCTAGAGATATCCTATGAGATAAATTTTGGTGAGTATTACAGCGAAGTAATTTCTTTCTTTGGGACTGGACAAGATGGGATTTGTGTGTGAAACGAGAAGTTACTTTCCTCCTCTCTCCATTTGTAGGAAAAGTGCACACACACATTTAACTACAGGTAGCCTGTCTAAAGGAGTTCAGCCAGAAAGGTGCCGAGTTCCTGTGGTCCTTGCTTAAGTTGGGTCAATGGGAATTACAGATGCTCCCTGGATCAAGCCCAGAGTGTAAGGAGAATTAGCAGCAACTTTTTCCAGAAGAAAGATGAAACTGATTCTCCTCCACTCTCAATGTTTGAAAGATTTACAGTAATGACACATGCCAGGCCTAAAAATCTATTCAAGTACCAGTAAATTCAGGTCTTTTTTGTGTGCTTTAAGAGTATCATGATATCAATTTCTTTTGGCAAGAAATACCTAATGGTAATCTTTTCCTGCATTCCATGAGAGTTATTAGTCAAAGTAATAGTTTATTTTTTTACCAGAAAAATAAACCATAACGCACTCAGGACTGCAGTTCACTAAACCATAATTCTACTTTGTTTGACTTACAAAGTGCTCTATATTTTGAAAAATTGTTCTGTAATGGATGAGGGATCTGTGAAAAGTTCTACCCCACATTAATTGGCTAGTTCTATTGGAACTGCCACTGAATGAGACCACCAAGAATTATCTTCCAAGACTGTGCTACTGATGAGATAGCATAATGCATAAAAGAATTCATGCTGAAAACAACTTTAACTGCCTTGGCTAATCTTTGGTAACAATGTGATAACAATGCTGAGTTAAAAAATAAGTCTTCTATAGAAATTATAGATCCTCCAGTGACAACAAAGCTGTAATGTGACACATACGAAAGGACCGTAACAGGTTAATAAAAAGAAAATAAATGCTAATAAAAGTTATGTTTACAAAAGAAGATACATAATGTATATGCTGTGTTATATAAAGTATATGGCATTCAAAATGTTCCTTGCTTTACCTTAATAATTATGGCATAGACATGAAATTAATTCAGTTTTTATAATAATTAAGTAATAAAAACATTAAGTAAAAGACAGTTGTGTATGTATGGCATGC
>VYZV01035257.1:23970-43303 GCA_013401275.1 Pandion haliaetus | reverse complement strand
GAAAGAAAGAAAGAAAGAAAGAAAGAAAGAAAGAAAGAAAAGAAGAAGCAGAGACAAGCTAATCATCTGAAAGGAAAATTCCAGAAATGCTAGAGGGATTTTAGTGCTTCTTCTAGTGACTGGTGTTAGCATTTAGTGTTGGATTGAGCTGAACTCTGATTGATATGTAAATGTATGCTTTCAAGGCTTTATGTATCCATCAATGTAAAATTGTAATATGTCTATGGCATCACAAATGTATATGCAAATGATGGTGATATTTGTGGTCATTCAAAAATGGACAATTAAAAAATTCTAACTTCTTATTCTGAAGGATGTAAATTAACATGTAGACCCTATTTTTGCCTCTTCTGCCATTGTTAAGCTTTTTATATCAGAAATGAGATACACTAGCAAGGGTAAAACAAAGCAACCACAATTAATCTGCAAAGAGAGATGTGATTTATAATTTTTTTGTCTCAAGCACATTGTACAAATGCATAATATTCTTCTGTTAGAAATTCTGTTGCAATGAGAAAAACAGTAAGTATTGAACAGTATAAAACAACAAGTTTTGCACTAGACATTCCTATGAAATTCTGTTGTCATTTCAGATTTTTCTGTTCAGTTTGACAAACTATAATAGAGCACTCAGCTCCACTTTCCCTCAGGTGGATATACAATTTCTACTAAAATAATTTAACCATTAAATTTAGCTGATACTGAAAAATGTTGGCTGAGACATTGATACAACAACTGTAAATTTAAATGCCATTGTTTGAGTAGACTTAGTAATGTAAGGCACACATTCAAATACCCTGAATACTAATTTGAGGTCTCCCCTGTAGATTTTTGTTTACAGCCAAGCTCTTTCCTACAAGCTTCTGGTGCATTGGGAACAAACACCAAGCGGCATCTCTGGTGATACATTCCCTATGAAAACAAGCACTTTCAATTAAGTTTAATCTATTATTTCCTTCTGTATTGCACTTCTGTAATATTTTTATACATTATCTTCAAAATGTACAAAAAATAGGAGAAGAGAAAATACTGTGTGAAAACTCTCAACAATTTCTATTTTAAAGCCTGAAAAACTTAAGCCATTTCTTTATCTACCCATGGTTTTTGTGCTGGCACTGTAAACTGTTGTTGCAATTAAGTTATTTCCTACAGGTTTTAGAAAAAGATTAAAGTAAGACCAGGTTAGGAATGAGAAATTCTGTCTTATTAATGAGTTTTAGGCAAGTTCTACGGAAAACAGTAGTTTATGTTGTTATTTGCATAACATATGTTGTAGCTTGCTAAGCAACTTACATGGAGCTTAGTCTGAATGTAATTAAGAACATAGCTTGCAGTAAATAAAAGTTCCAAATCAACAATTTCTTTCTCTGCTTTAAAAAATAAAATCATTGACATGCTTAACTCTTGAAAGTTCAGAGACAAACTGATAGGCAGTGAACTGCCAAGGGAGAGTGGTACGATGTTCCTTTCACTCTTCCTTATGTACAGCAGAAAACGAACATACTTGTAACAGCTGACTAATACAGCTTTCAAGTCATTATGGGCAGGTTACACCTTGGGAAACAAAAATCCACTTAAAATTCCAGACAAAAAATCTATTCTGTTGCTTTTTAAGACTGCCTAGCCCTACCACATACGAAATCACTAGACACCCTCACTCTTAGGATGAAAATCCTCCAGACAACTTTGTTCAGAAGCATTCAGATGAGCCCGTAATCCTCACCTAAAACAGTTTTGCGATCTAGAAACAGAGAATTGACTCAACACTTTGCAAGTGCTAATTTGGGTAGGTCTTAGGTCCTATCTAGAAGTGGACCTGCACTGAACTCCCTTGCTGAGAGCACCTCCTTCACCAAGGGATGTCTTCTCCTGGAAGGCCAGAAAAGGCATTGATGGAAATATAAGAAACATGAGTTCCATCAGAGATGATGCAAGGTGACACTGGACTCAGCCCTGTAGAGGTAAGGGCACACTCCTGAGAATTGGAAGGACTAAGGCTTTGGCTTCCTGCTCTCAGAACTTTTAAAATTTTATTCAGCAATACTTTAAGAACAACTACATATACATTCAAAGAAGCAGAGTCTGGGACAAATAAGCACCATAAGCAGTGCAGATCACAGTGCAAAACCAAAAGAGAGTCAATATAATCAAGAGGACATGCAGACATGGACAACTATATGGACCAGAGCCCCGCTGTACAAAGAGTAACATTCAAGGAGGGTGACTGACCTTTCTTTGATTTGCAAAACTTTAAGTGGACGTCTTGGAGGGTTAAGTGACCTCATAAAATGCAGCTAAGGAATGAAGTGTATTTACTTAACACTGTTTCCTCCTGGAAGTCACAACAGACGACTGACAGGGCACATAGGATCTGGTTTAGGATTTGTCCCCAGTTTTGCAGAGTCCCTTTATATGACATGCCTTTTTGGCGCCTTTCACTATCACACGTGTGATACTTGATAATTGTCTTCTCCATGCGTTCACACATTAAAAATCTAGGTTAGATGGAAAATTCTATCCATTTTTCTTTTCCCTTTTCATTTGGCCAGTGCAAGGACAGGTATACATAGAAACAAAGTTTTAAGGCAAAGGGCAAAAGATCCTGGCAGTGATCGCTTTCCTATTACTCTTGAATGAGGTCAGTGACTGGCCAGGAAAAACACTGTCTTCAATTGCCTAAGCCATCTCACCTACTCCTGTTTAGCTCCCTGTGTGGCAAAATGAGCCCAGGGGACCAGTGGCCTCTTTTGTCTTCTGGCCCACATATAAATGCATGATCCTTCATCCAAACCAGAAGGACAGTCCTCAGATGGAAGGCTGTGATGGTGATGTGTTATTTGTCAAAAATACAGGAAAGTAATCCAAAAAATGAGTATCTAAAAAAGAAAAGAATTTGCACTATACAAGGCTCTGGAAAAATAAATTTTTGACATAGAGTATTTCTCGAGATTTATTTCCCTGTTATTTTGTATCATCAGCCAAAGAACAGCATCACAAAATTTACCTTAATAAAATTATTCTTTCAAGATTTCATATATTGTTCTAATTATGTATATTCAAAGATAATATTTGATTGTTTCCTTAAAAATGCACTTGTGATGTCATACTTCCAATGTAACAATTTACTTTAAAATTAACTTCAAACTACAAATTAATGCTGATTTTAAGGGGTGGTTCTGAAAATCAGAATTAATAAAATAAGAACAGTATATACAAATTATAGCATTGAATCTATTAAATGCCTACATAGAGCTAAGGCTGTGAAAGAATTTCCCCTATAAGCATTATAAAATTCCTCAGATTTAATTATCAAGGAAATAATGATAAAAATTCAGCCAGTAAATGATCTTACACCTCCAATGCTACTGAAGGATTTCTGAACAATTGTTAAAGTTATTCATACATGAGGTATTCAGGAAAAATAAGGGGTTTTTCTTATAGTAACTATATAAATATTCAAAATATAACACAACTGAAACAGGAATTATTTGTATGAGAAGTATGCATGTAAGTCCTAATTAAGTAAGTATCATTGCTTAAGTGGATTTCAAGCTTTCAATATGAATAAAGTTTAAGAGTGTATTTATAGATATCCATATACTGAGAGCTTTCTCTTCAGTACAGGAGAGCTATGATGCTAAAAGCATTTTAACAAATGTTAAAAGATCTTTCTAAATTAAACATGCTACATGCTTCAAATTAAGCATAAACTTTGATGTTAGCTTCAACAAGGATTAATCACATGGCTAAAGACTGTCTAAGCCCCTAAAAACTGTTGCTATGAAAAGCTGCACAAATTTGTCATCACAATAAGCATCTGCAGGATTTTTTCTAACAGATCTTTACAGAATGCACAGCAGACAGGTTTAGATCACATAATGCATGAAAATAACCTTAAATATTTGAAAAATTACGGTCTTGAAATACTCATATTTTAATCTTTTCAGGATTGGATCAATATATATTTCTTTCTAGATTATTCATATACTTTTATTAGTTGAAGATATCAATTTTTTCCATTTCTGCAAATGTGTAAACTGCAATCTGGTTAATATTCAGTAGTGTAGATCATTTGGAAAAGAAAACTGCTTTCAGTAAAGGAAGGTGAAGTAATAATATGTAGCTGCTGTGATTCTAACACACTTAATGAAAGGCTACAGACTTTAGAGACTTTACAGACTTTTACAAAATATTGTAAACTAAACACAAACAAAAGGATACAGACACACAAATCAAAAGAAAAAAAAATCCATATTTTTGTCAGGTAAAATTCTGTGTGAATCCAGACAAGGTCCCAAACTGCTGTCTGTGCTGTTCTGGTTTATCCAGAATTAGAGGATGTAAATACCATCTGCAGATTGTACTGTTCAGATGTCTTGAACTTCTGCACTTCCATAACCAAAAAGCAGGTCTAAAAACACTAAGAATCATCCAAAATGATCTGAGGAATGTTTAAGCTAAAAAAGGGGAAATAATTCATAAGACCAATATATTTCAATTCCAGAATTACACTTTTATGGGTTTTGCTATGCTTTTGCAAGGAAATGAAAGAAAATCAGTAGCAATTTAAAACATTATGTAGAATTTTTCTCTCATTTACACCAATGTAAAATGAATGCAACTTCATTGATTTCAGAAATGTTATTCAAATCTTCATGGGCTTCACTGTGAGCACACTTGGGCTACTTTTTTTTACTATGCTACCATTAAAGGCAAACACACAAGGTCCTGAGTATGGACACTGACAAACATTTTTTGTGAGCTGATTTTCCTCTCATTTGGAAGGACTGAATTGCAGAAATGTATGTGTATCGCGAAGAGTCTTGTAGTAATAGTAGCTCTGAGATAATATATTTCAATTTATCAATATTTTGAGAAAAAAACCTGCAAGTTTGCTTTCAAAGTACTTTGACTTTTACACCTTTTTATGAGTTTTATAGAAATAATCTTTTATTTTTGTAACAGTGATGTTCAGGGTGGCAATTTGTGCACATGTGCATCCTTCAGAATGCACAACTAGGAATTTGAATAGGGGTTTAAGCACAAAATGCTGAAAAAATCCTCTCTAAACTCTTCCCATCTATACACACAATGCGAGGGATGAATTAACTACCATCAATAGTTTTCAGACAACCCATAAGCTGAAAAAATGATGGCATGAAGAATCCACTGAATCATTGCAAATATCAAAGTTGGTAAAAATCAAAATGTAAATTATGAATAAAAAAGATTAGTCTGATCAAATAAATTTTAGTCAAATAAATTGTCCAATCCTATTCTAGGGATGCAGATAGCATCCAAATGCTGCTCCATAGTTTTCTGCCATTTCATGTAAGTACAAAAGAATGAAATGAATGCAGTTGACTGGAAAAACACATTGAATGAGGAAAAACACAACTGCTGAATAAAGATGTTGGAACGTAAAGTGGTTAGGAAGCTAACCCAAAAGCCAAAATGACCTGATTTTAAGACTGTAAGTCATTCAGAATGGCAGTCCAAGCAAGGCTCAATAGCTACAGGGTTTACTTTTTTCTCTCAGACTTCGTTATTCCCACATAGCCGAAAGTGGCTGATCAGGGCTCAGGGATGTCAGGCACCACGTATGAATACACCAAATGGCACACCTCACTTCTGGAGGCCCTTGAAGCTGCTGTGCTCAGGGGACTAACACCTGGCATATAGGAATAGTATGACTTCGCTTGCATTTGGTCATTTACACTCTAGTGGAAGAAATTACTTCCTAAGTACAGAAGATATCAAATATTAGGGAATCATTATGAAGGAACTTTAGTAGGCACCTTTGAAAAAACTTGACTAACAGGAGAGTTCAATGCAAAAATGGAACAAAAAAGTTTCCACAAACCCCTGCCGTATTCAAGACTAAGTTCTTTGTCCCAGGAAAATTTCTACAACATATGAAAGCGGCAGATACTACATTAGAACCAATAACTTCATTCACTCCCAGCAGTGCTGTATGTCTTTAATGAAACATAATACAAGAGGCACATCCCTGCTGGTCAGAGTATTTGATCTTTGGAAGTGAACTGCCTGGTTAGCCTTCTCACAAGAATGAGGCAATATCTTCATCCATATGAAAATCAATGAGTGACAAAGAATATCAAAAAATATTATTTATTAAAGTTAATGGAGTTGGTGGTAGATGTCATTGCCTGGGAGTATAAGCTCTAAGCAGATGAGAGAAGATATACCTAGTCTGAAGAGCTTGAATTTTGTATTAACATGAACTATTCACCCATATTTTTTTGTTATTGTTACCCACGGTAAAGAGATTAAGTTAGCATATGCACACCACAGTTGCACCTATATTTTGCTGGGTAGTCCTCCAAAGTCCACATGCAGGGCAGGGCATTTGTGAATAGACTTTCTTTACAAGATAGGAATCCATCTAATGTAGGGTAAGATCATATAACTTTGCTTACACAATCTCTCTGTTGGCATAGTGTCTCAGCTTGAATTCTCCTTAATACTATTAATAAATTTTGAGCAAGAGGATATTAAATGAGTTGAGTATGACTCCTCCTTTGCAGATGATGGTCATAACATAAAAATGAAGTCTCTCATGTTTCATTCTTCTCAGAGTACTTCCACTGAAAAAGAAACACCAAAAAAACATGTAGTTTTGTTGAATCCAGAATGATTTTTGGAAGCATACAGGATTTCCATAAAGCTTTCAGAACATGACTTCTGGGGCTGAAAGCATGAGACATTAAAATACCTGTTTGCCATTACAAAATTGCATTTCAGCATATGTAGAAGTTTTAATAATAAAATGTCATGCTCTGAGATACACAGACAAGTATTTTAAGAAGTGGATCACTAATGCATGCTTTATTCATGATGTTATGAACATGCTAGTCCATTTCAAGTGTGTTGAGACTTTAAGAGCCAAGAAGAACCAAGTGACATCTCTACAACAAGACCACACTCTTTGTCAGGATGTTCGCAATTCCTCTTCATATCATGTTCAGATCCAAACCCTTCCCCCTCAGCATTAAAATCCCAGAGCTGCTTCACCTCAGCTCCTATAGAGTGGCAGGGTAGACATGCTCTCTCAGGAGCTCAACGGGAAGGAACTATTTTTGTGCAACCATTTGGATGAAAAAAATATTCAAAACTGATATGTCCACAGCACAGCCTGACAAGAGGGAAAGTATTACATTTCCTTGAGAATGGAGAATTTGATCAGTTGCCTTCTCAGGAGGAGCAAGAATGGTTTTAGTTGTACAATGTGCTGGATGCTTCTCCCTGCTGGGAAGATAGCTACCAAATCCCCATAACATCAAAAATACTATTAGCTCCATGTATGTGTCTATATTATAGAGCATGCCTGTCTGCATGTGTAAGAGAACACCAGTTCCCCACCAAGGGCTTTGAACATATTAAGGATATAATTACAGCCAACTCTATCAGAGGTTTGGGGGGTTTTTTTTTGCTTTGCAAAAATAAACTCCACATCTGGATCAAAAAGTTCACTAGCACTGATAACATCACGAATTAAAAGTAAGTTATAAAAATTTAGTGGTTAAGTTACATTTTCTTGGACAGTTTCTGAACCACAGAAAGACTCCCTGCAAAGAGAGAAGTACCCAGACCTCAGACCTCCCACGTGAGAGCCCTCATCACAAGGCAGCAGAGCCAGGCTCCCTTTTTCTCTCTGCCCTAAATGAATATTGGATTCTCATCTGTGCAGTGACATTATTTTAATTTCTTTGGAAGAAGAAAATGCAGAGGATATTACTGTGACTCCATTACCGTATCTCAAACAAGATTTGGAAAAACGGATGGTATTCGGGAGCAAAAGTCCTCAGTCCTGTAATGCAGAACAACAGACAGAATTTTATCTTTTTATTAAAAGCATGCAAAAAAGAAAAAAGAAAGTAAGCATTTGAAATATAAACTTTCAAATAAAACCTTTAAAATATTTACTCATTTCCTTTTAGCTGTGCGATTTCTAATATGGGAAAAAGTAACTTTTTCCAATAATCTTTTCAATGGTATTAATCAGGAATTTAAAAGTCCAATGTCTCCTGGAACTGACTGAGAATCCAAATAATACCTAGCAGATTGTAGAAACTACTGCAGAATTTTAGGCTGGAACTCCCTGGGTTTTTTGATTATTTTTGCAAGCACTGGTTGGAAGCCAGTGATTTTCAGTCCCTCTTTCAGCAGGAGGTGAAGATCTTGTGGAAGAAACTGAGAACCCCTTAATGAGATCCACAAAAGTGTGTTTCTTGCTGAAACTACTTAAGTGAGTCATTATCTACCCTGATGCATAATGTAATATGTGTGGCGCTGAAGTACAGGACTAGGAGTTGGAGTTTAAAGGATTAAGGTGAACATACATCATACTTTTCAGCACTTACCGAATAATTTGTGACTCTTTAAAGAGTTTTACAAGGTTAAACAGAAGCTGTACAGTATATTATTGCCTCTAACAATTACATCACTCCTTTAGAAATGTTTATACTCCATGGCACTTTACGGTGTCATTGTCAAAAGAGGTGCAAGAATGCAATCAATAGCCGTTGGAAACGACACAGTGTAAAAGCCTGAGGAAAATAAAGTTCACAGGTGCATTGACTGCAACGGTACTGCAGTAACAATGTGTTTTTTAGTCAGTGCTGAAGACTTTTAAAAGAGCATTTTATGAAATAAAATTCAGGTTTTCTACTGACTGTGTCATTTAAAAAAAGCTTTCCTGGTACACTAGCCCTGGACACTTCTAAGACCATTTATGAACTTCATTTACTATAACTCCACATGCATTCCCTTCAAGTACAGTCTTTTTTAATGACATAATATTCTTGCATAATCACAGTGGAATGCCTAGGATATGTTTTTCTTTTGTTATTTTTACCTGTTCAGAGCCAAGTATCCTATGAGGTATTAGATTAGTATCTTCAGCAGTTTCTGGTGGGGTTAAGTGTGTTTTTCCAGCTCCTCCTTCCCCTGTGGAAGGCAATCAATATTGCACATAGCAGAAGGTAAGAATCCTTTCATATGAACAGTGGACATTACTTATCTCATGTCTGTCTTTGACATGAAGCGGTCATCTCAAAAGGCTCCATGTCTGTCAGGTTTATTGCAGAATTGAAAACTAACCTGACCACAGGAAAATTCTTCTCCTAAAGCCCCCGCAGATCACAGATGCCCCACATCCTAGGGCAGAGATTCCTTTACCTTATAATTTTATTCTTGTATCTGTACCTTTTGATGTTCCTGTGCACCAGAAAAAGAAATTGTTACCTAAACCCACTGAGATTACTGACACCCACAGGTACCTAACCAGGAGACAGAATAAAATACACTGATTGCCTTTGCTACTGACTGCAGCCTATCAACCGTGCAAGTGCTGCACAGCCTGCTGAAAGAATGGAGATAAGCTCAGGGTTAATTACACCTGGAATATGTCAGGGGGGTTCAGTTCTTTGTCAAAAGACCACTTGTTGAAAGGGAGTTAAAAACTGCTGGCTTATTGTTAATGAAAAAAATATCATAAAGAAGGAAAGGAGCAGAAAAGTTCTGTATTTACTTTGTGATAATATTACCCACCTTCTGCTGTTCTCTTTCCTTCTTCCTAGTCCCATTGCTGTAGATTATTTGTACAGGAGCTTCTGCAAAGAATGGCTTAAGGAATCGGAAAAATCTGCACACATTTCCAAATTCTATTTGAGGATGAATAAATGTTTAAGAATCTTTAGGGATTACGAGACATCTTTTTACCACCTAGAGTGGCACCATGCAGACGTGCCCTGGACTCCGGACATCTGTGTCCCAGCTCAGCTAAGACTCTCAGCTCACACTAGCAAAGAATTTGTAGGTACTGACTCACTACCAACCCTGCAGAAGCCAAACCTAGTGCTGTTCCACATTTCATCTTCAAGCATACACACTTGAGCTGTTTGAAATGCTGAGACAAAAAGGTCCTGCAGTAATTTGCTCATTTTTTTTCTTTTTTTTTCATTTTGGCTAAACCAAGGAAAGATGAGGAATGTTTCAATATTTCATTCTATCACAAAACTGAGAGCCCTTCTATGGTAACATATACTTACTGCAACCAGAATAGCCTTCAAAAGAGCATGTGTCTATTCCATGAATATGCAGGTTTACTGGGAAGAATATGGGTTTTCTGGGCAAGCTACTATTAAAATTCTCAATATCATGCCAAAGGATCCTATTTCTGGAAAGAAACACGAAGTATTTCACTAATCTTGTCTCCATATACTCTGCTGGTGAAAACATTTCACATGAGAATGATAATGATAATGTTTTTTTTTAATGCTGCCTGACATCAACATACTGTTTGGATAACAAAAAGTCTAATTCTCACTAAAGTGCTGCATGACATTTCTCCCCCTTAAAATAAAAAGATGGCAAGGCCTAAAGCAAGGCTTAGAAACAAGCATTTAAATATTCCAGCTCTAACCACACTGCTTATAAAAGGGGTTTTGAATAAAGAACCTCCCTCCTCCCAGGAGCTGCTTTTAACTTTCAAATGAAGCATGACTAAATTCTAGCAAAGCAGATTTGATGTTTCCAATTAGCTCAGAGAGTTGAAAATAGTTGTGATGTTATCAGACAGTGGGTGCTGTGAATGGGAGCCACATCCTGACATAGCCTGCATGCTGGTAATAATTTCAGGAGAAACATAAAAATGACTTAATAACATAATTGTGCCTTCTGATTTTTTGTATTATTATATATTTTCCACAGAACTCCTGCTCATAACCAAGCATCTGCATTTTATTGTTTGGTCATATTTTTGGCAGCCAATTTGTAGGTTATGAATACTAATCTGTCTTAAAACAGTAAGCCTGCATAACATTTTCACCCAGGGCCTGATCCAGATTTCTCTGGAAAAAAGCCTCCAAAAAAAATCACTATAAGTCTTTCCCAGTTTTGTGTCTTTTTGTTAGTTTGCTGAAACTTGATTGCAATAATACCAGCTTAGGCCACTATCTTCCAAAGCCTAATCTTTATATTAAGCACAATCACTGTTGTTGGAGACAAGTGGGGCGACCCTGAGTCTTGTACTTTTCCTAACATTGGAAAATGTAAACTGAAAATGTTATGCTACTGATGAGTTATTCTCTCTTTAAATTGTGTTTAATAAAATAAAAGACCACAATGCGAGCTGTAATGTAAGAATCCTTTGTTCACATGCTGTATTATTATTACTGTATTATCATTGGCTCTAGCCTATGGCTTTTTTTATAATTATTATTATTCCCTTGTATTCTCTGTTTATTTTTACAGCTAGTAAAAAACAGGCTCATCCAGGACATACAGCATGGTTTAAACTGAACAAAGCCTTTTTAGAGGCAATAAACTAGTTGTTTAGCAGTTGGAGTTTAGTCAATAAAATGGCTCTTATAAACTGAGTGCAAAATGAATAGGCAGCATTAACATATTTTTGTGAATATTTTTTATTTAACTTCAGTGTAAACACAAAGGACAAAATACAGAACACAACTTTTGAACAAACACGCACATTTTCCTGGGTTTCCTTCCCTGTAAAAAACATCACAATGTTGTCATTTGCATATGTGATTGTGTGCTAACACATTTCTGACTTTGGTCACAAGAAATCAGGTGGTGGTACATTTTTTTCAAGACTACACTATATCTAATAGGATTGCATAGTGCAAGAAAAAAGTAAAAAAATTCATTTGACAGAACCTTCGTCTGACTCAGGTTGTCAAATCAGTACCTGCTACGAGTGTGCATGCCTTTGAACACACAGAACTCAGTAAAATATTTCTTCTTCCAGAAAGAACTTGCTTCAGAAGTAGTACCCATTGCATAAGAAAGAAAACAGCTTTTCAGTAATACTTCTGCCATTTCCAGTTAATTTCAGAACTCAATCTCAGTTTTTGGAGGAAAAAAACTTATTTGGGGTGAAGAAATTATCTTTAAATTGGTGGTAAACTCTGTGGGCCTTCAGGGAGGTTAAGTTTTCACCACTAGTTTTTAATCTGCAAGTTATCAATGTTTCTTGTGATCTAATGGACATCATTTTGCCAGGAAAATTTTCACAAAGTATTTTAGAAAAAGAGAGTACTTTTTCAAGGACTGAATATGATATGGAAATTGGCATGTCATGGAATACATTTCTACCGGTGTCTCTTTTTTTCCAACATTGCTTTAGAAAAATACTGATATTTTTCTTTCTTTTTTTGGCTTTATGAAAAAAACCACCCCTGTGTTTTCTTCTAAGAAAATGTCTGTCTTCTAAATGTGAAACCAGTTTCAGCCAATAATTTTAAAAGAGCCAGCAAATTATATGCAAGGTTTCTCACCAGTTATACTCTATGACAGGAGCTGCTACTGTCCCCCAGTTTTCCCACTAGTTTGTGAGGTTTGTTTCCTGTGAACTTGATAGAGAGCTTCTCCTACTCCCTGGGAAATCCCATGGAGAAGATGAGGAAGTCCAGCCTCTTGGAGCTGAAGGGCTTGTTGTAATATGGTAGACCTCTTCTCTCGGCATCTATTGTAGTACAGCTGTGTGCAAACCTCTTCCTTATACTAGCCAGAAGGACAGAAAAGCCAAAAGTGTAGGCTGTAGAGTGAACAGGCTGTGTTAAGGAACAGAGCTCAGCTTTGCTTGGAAGGTGGGTTTGTCAAATGAAATAGAAAGGGGGTAAGTCTGAAAGGGGAACTAGAAAAAGATAATCTGGGAGCCGTCATTCTCCATCCCTGATGTACACACCACCATCAGTATCTCCAGGTCTGAGGCTTTTTCCTGCTCAGGAAGCAAATATGTACCAGACTCTTCACGGAGTGATTAACAAGAAAACCTTGAACTGCTGGAGCCTCAGGTATAGCTGCACACTTATTCTGAAAATGGAGACGATCACATTTAATTGCTTCCATGCGTAGTTGGATCACAGATGTGACAGGCACTGTGCCTGACCACAAATTATTAAAGAAAAACATTAGCTGGTATAAGTCTTGTTTATGAAAGAATGCCAGTGGAAAAAGTCACAGGATCATGGTCTCCAGCTACTACACAGATGCCAAGGAAAAGCGTATCAACAAGGGCTGAAGTTTGTAAAAAGTGTGCTGCGCTTTTTGGAATAAAGAGGTTTCTGACTGCATTAACTTATATTGTTGTTATTTTAACAGTAAATAACATGCAGACATCCAGCTAGCTAATTGGCTGCTGGAGTTTTCATTTGGAATAATTTACAAAACCACGACATAAGATGTTATGTAACGATTGGCTGCCATACCACGAGCATCATTTCATACCACGACCCTACCTGAACAAAATACCAATTGGGCAGACATGTTCCATTTTTTCTCTTGTTTGGCACCAGGTTAAAGATATTAATTCCTAAGCGTTGGGCTAGGTCTGTTAGTCACTGACCCACCCTGGGCTCTGCAGGTTCATGTCACCCCAGGAGGAGCCTTCAGTAACGAGTGTCCTGGAGAAGAATGATCCAACTCCAACAGGTAGCTGGGACACCACCTCAGGCATATTGCTGAGGGCTACAGCCCTGTACCTCCTCAGGGGCTGGGAAAAGGGGTCTTTGGGTCCCAGGACTGCTTGCAGCCTGTGGCGTGACAGGAGGCAGGAGGTGCAGTGGCAAGGAAGTTCCTATTGCACCCTATGGACTTCTCCTTGAGGCTAGGGACTGTTAAGGAGATAAGAAGAGGCCTTTTCTTCATTCTCCTGGTACCCATACTTCCTACAAATTCTTCTAAAAAAAAAAAAAAAATCTGCTCTTATTTCCATGGGTTTAAGTTCCAAAGGAAATGGGAAAACTACATGGCTGGATTCATATGTCCCCTCATGCTGGTCTCAAAGATGTGCAGAGATTTAAGGCATGATCCACAATGGCTACATTTGCAATAGGATTTATTGCTGTTCAGGTGCCAGCGTACACCTGTCTGCTCCACACACAATTTCCAAACTGACACAACAGTAGCTGTGGAAATAAATGTCTTGGATCCATTGAGCACCTACATTTGGTCCTAAATTCACTGGTACCATGAAATAGCTGAACTTATGCTGCCAGGTATGGGCAAAGGAACCCCTGCGAACCTGGCAGGCACCTACCTAAGCTCCACCATGAACCAAAGGCCTAAACTTTAGGTGTATTTTAAGCAGAGCTGAATGCACGTGAGCCACGAAGTGCTACACAAGACACTAGCCAAAAACATTCGTTCATTTGAATATGTGGGTATTGTCTAAGCTGTTACATGAAAGACCACTCATTGAGAAAGTGGGAATCCCATACTGTAGCCTTTTTCTACACCTCATTTCCCAAACGACATCCTTGCCACCAGCCTATGAAGTGATTAATGTGGAGGTACACACTATAACTGGGTGATCCTACAGCTAACAATGCTTAATGGGAAGAACCTTATTTTCTTCCCCCAGTAGACATGCTTAAAAATAGTCCAGTCAGCACTTACTCTCAGGAGGAAAAAAAATACAGCCTCACCTTCACTGCTACAAGTATTTGCCCCATGGAATGCCAAGTAATGCAGAGCAGCTTATATGTGCAATGCCTGTAGCCAGTTACATCGACACTGCATAGCACTTTATCCCATGTCATTCCTCTGACCCTAAGATGTCGGCGTGCGTGTTTTTCTGGCTCAAAACTCCTCAGCTATTATGAGGTCTGTCTCTCCTCTTGTCAGAGCAGTGGTGTTACAGAATGAATGTGGAAGATGCATGTTGTGGGCTCAGAGCAAGGTTGTGAGGGAATATTTGCTTATGACGCATGTTCTGATAATGTTGAAGGCCTACATATGGTAGATGGAGTCAAATGACCTACTCTAAAAAGTTTCTGGCTTGAACTGCATCTTAACTCTACCTTGGAAGAGACTAATTGATCTGTGACAAAATTGCACCTGGGGAAGCACAAACACACATCATTGTGGTGATGAGGGAAGGATATTGGCGTGAACCATAGCCAAATTATTAGATGGTGAAATTACATCCTTTGAGTCCTAACGGAGAAAAACTAGTACACAGTCCTGAATGAGATACATTGCTAAAGAAAGGGATGTACCTGAACTCCTGTTTTCCTCTTCAGCTTATCCTTTTTGCTAGCTTTCTGTGCCTTCCTGCTCAGTCTGCTGCTGAATCGTTCCCTCTTAGGTGCACAAGAACCATGGTGGCTCACGTACAACTCTGACCAGCTGTAGAAAAGCTTCAGAATGGGAGCAAAATAGACACATCTAAAGGAGTGTCTGTATGCCTGTCCCATCTCTATTTCTTTAACCATCCAGAGGGCAAAAAATGACTAGTTTCCCTCATTTTAGATTTTGGGGGTTTTAAATGGAAAAATCTGTGTTTATATCTATTTTTTATCTCAAGTGCTACAGCCCTCAGATGAAAGCAGGCAGTGAGAGCTTCCTCTTGTCTCTCTCCCCCATTGTTTGCACTGTCTTGATGGACTTGATGGACTAGTAGTGCTGTTGCAAAAGGGGCACAGGCAAGGATATTCACCCCCCAAAAAATCCAATCTGCAGCCTCTACCTGTCATTTCTACATCTTTTTACAAAGATCTTGATCTACATCCCAGAACTGAAGACATAAATTCTACAGCAGTGAACCTGCTGCTGATTCTGTTGACATGCTGCTCTGCTTGGGAGACTCAGAAAGTGCTTTCTTTCCATAACATGAGCCCTTTTTTAAGAGAGGAGGAGATTTCCCAGTAAATTAGAGAGCACTTAGTGTCCACTTCCAGCTTCCACAGCCTTCCCGCTATAGCTGCTCTTAGTACGCCTCTGCCTAGTAGTAGCTGGCAAAGGAAAGAACCTGTCAGATTATTGAGTCCATTTCCTTGCAAGGGTATGACAGAGTCCTGTGGGAGGTAACGTATCAGATATTGGAGTGATTTCACACTTGATCTTAGCCAAGAGGTCAGACCTAATATTTATTCTACATGGCAGTTCTATGAGTTTGGTTATTTGGTCACATTGTAGTAAATAGACAAAACCTGTGCGGTGAGCACATGCTTGCTGTCTTGTTTGGGGCAATGAATCCCACAAAATTACTCTAGTTGTAACAGCTTTGATTTTCAGGTAACTCAGGATCCTGGTAAGCCAAACAAAGAGTCTCACAGAGGTACGGTTTCAAAAGGCTCCCAAAAGCATCAGTAGAGTCCCAGAGCTAAAACACCATGTGTGTATTGGAAAAAGCGCATATATATAGTACGTTGGACATCATTACCCATATGCACAGGAACTTAATACCAGGCAAGGGGCATCCTCTATTAAATCCTGACATAATATATTCAATAAAAAGCCTATTTAGAAATAAATTAACAACAAAACATAGTGAATTAAAAGTCACAATAGAGGAAAATAATTTAAGGAATGGAATAACGAGAACAATTTTCAGCCATGAAATGTTTTTATCTTCTGATAACTTGCGAACGGTAAAGCCATGAATTTATGCATAAGATACAATACACAACAAAGAGATAATTCATATTCAAATCTCATGGTCCTCCATCACACATCCCTCTGTTTATATGTAGATAGTCTTATGAGAAAATGACACCAGGCACAACCAAAATTATGAGACAGCAAGTCAAGCCTGAAAATAATAATTACTTAGTTCACACAGGCACAGTGAAATTCTTCAGCTCACTGTCTTGGTGGCCTGCAGTGGCAAATGTATCATGTGAAAGTAGTAAATTAGAAGGACATTCTTTCCTTTTTTTTTTCTTCTGAAACACTTAATGAACTAATTACAGTTTGACAAATGCATGGCTGGTGTTTAAGAGGGAAGGGGGAACACAAGGCTGACTGGGAGCACCGAGAACCCAAATCCATTCCCATTTACACTCATGTAAATCTTGAGCAAGTCCATTGGCTTTAGCTGATTTACTCTGGATATTAATGGCATAAGGTGGAAAAAAAATGTACAAAGGGATCACATTTTACTATGGGAAGGCATTTGCTTCCAAAAGAAACACACGCTATAAACTGCAAGGAATACTCAGTGTCCTAGTTAAAGGTAATGTGGTAAAATAAAGCAATGAAAAATTAATCTAAACTCATAAAATAAAAGCATTAGAAAAACTTATTTACAACATTTTCCCCTTGATAAAAGGGACTATTTATCATTTTGTCAAGATGCTTACCTATTCAAGGTCTTCGTTAGACTAGCCTATTGAGATATATTTAGCAGTTTACACAAGAAATGCCTTAGTCTTCTCTTCTTCCTGAGAAAAGTTTGACTATTTACAGTTTCATCAACACTCAGATTCTCTTTTTTTTTTTGCCTCAAAACAGTCAACAGAGCAATTAATTATGACATTTCTCTCAAGCTGACTACAGGTTGGAAAGTGTGCAAAGCGTCTGTTTAATATAACGATACATTTAAACTTCCTAATTGCTAGAATCATGATATACAATAGTCTTTTCCCATAGAAATTGTGATTAAATAGTCATAGGGTGTCTAAGAATAAAGTACTTCTGGCACTTCTGTAAGAGAAATTTAACATCAAGAAGATTTTGTTCTAATGAGTCTTAAAGCAGCAAGATGTTACTGTTAAGAAATGCCAATACATAATTCTGCCTCAGGATTTTTTAATGTGAATATTTGTATTCATTCTCCAGATAATTTTTTTCTTTAAAAGCACCTTTCTCTTCCAGTCTCCTAAGTCACTTATAAAATGATCAGTCATGTATTTTCATTCCCACTAAAGCCGTAGTAATACTTGTACCAGTTCTATCACTGTACTGGTCAAGTTCACTGCAAATTACTAGTTAGGATATACTGTATCTTGGCTCCTAAATGTGATTTCACAATTTGCTCAATGTAAACCAAATGCCACATATTCACTGATTTTTAAACCAGCTGAGGCTCTCACAAGAAGTGTGAGAGGATACCAAGAAGAAATACTTTTTGAAAGAATATAAAGTGCAGCTTATAAAATGGAGTGCTTCTTCCAGGATTTGTGAATCTGCTTGTGAACTAGAGAGGACTACATGTAGCAGATGAACACAAGTAAGTGAACGCTAGACCATCTGCTGAGATGAGTTACAAAAACAAAAAGAAATATTATAAGATAGTAGGGTGTATAAGGTATAAAGTATGATCATAGGAAAACACAAAAACACAGATAATTCAGAAATCTGGACATATAGGAAATTCATCAACATGAAGTTGAGACAATTATCTTAATTCACAAATCTTTTAACAGAACTTGTCTAAACATATGCTAACATAGACTCCGGATTTGGAGACATTGGCTGCACTGAAAAAATTAATTTGAACTGATTATTTTCTTCTTTAAGATTTTGTGCAGGAAATTTGAATCTGATTTTAGAAGTGTATATCCATGCAGATGGAAACCTAGGGAAAAATACTGATGGGGACAATTACTGCAAAATAATACACTCAATTTTGTATAGTTTTGCTGGCCCATTCAGGTAGCTTTGCATTTGCAGGTATGTACAGAAGTGATGAAATTGTAGTAGAAGAGGAGCTATTACAGAATCTAGATTCAGTTTTCAGTGAGAATTTCAGAAGCCTGATGGAATACTAAAAGGCTGTTCAAATCAGTACTTTTTACTTAAAACCTTAATCCAAATGTTGCATCCTATTCCATAAAAAGTGTTCATTCACTAACATTCTGCCAATTACAGGCTTTTTACTGGTTTCATTTTATTTCATGCTTTCCTGGCAAATACCTATCAAGTAGTTTTAAAATATGACTAATATCTTTTATGGGATTATATTTACAGAATAATTTAAAGGTACCAAGCCTACCATTTAATACTAATATGTCATAACAAAGACAGCCTTCCCAAGACAGTTCAAGAAACCCAATTCAATTCTTTAATTAATATTATAATAAATGTTTAATAAAGGTGAGCAGGTAATTACAAAAATAATATTTTATTTATTTAATTTCTTTTTTTCTGTTCATAAATTATCTGCAAACAGAACACATTATTTTTCTGTTATTGAATTATTTGAATTACAGATTTANGTGAGTTTTCTTCAAAGATGGTTATTCACTGGAATATTTTAAAGAACATGAAAAAAAAAATTGTTTCAAAGTCTAAAATTTCCATGAGAGTCCACAGCTTCCAAGTCCTTAGTTAATACTTGCTGGATAGGAAGGGATATAATAATTTCTTCAGTGTCAAAGTTAACCCTACAGATCTAGCTAATGTGCACTAGCAATACACCTGATAGTGCAGAGATATGCAGCTAAAAAAGTGTACATTACAGCAGTAGAGCTCCAGCCATGAACTGTAAGTACTGGATAAAAGACCATTCGAGCAGACGTGCACACAACAGCCTCAAATCAGAATCCAAGTGGCATTAACTCAT
>VYZV01035257.1:0-20356 GCA_013401275.1 Pandion haliaetus | reverse complement strand
ACTTTCAAAAAACCCAGCAATATTAATAACATATTAACTAGTTAACTAATTTATATTAATAGAGATAAACAGTATTAGAATTATTTATAGTTGTCCTGTGCCTGAAATATGCTAAATGAGTTGGTAATCTCTCTTCAGATCATAATATAAAGCAGGCATCTGTACTTATGCTTCATTATTAGAAGCCTCACTAAAGAGGCCACAAATAGAAAGAAAATATTGTCTATTAATTCTGAAGGATTATCTCCTGGTAAAATTGGGTCTGTTGTTAGTGTTTCACTATATCCACTCTCAGCATTAAGAACTGTCACTCTTTGCATGAGTTACAATTCACTTAGTAGTTTTTCTTCAGTTTATTCTACCTTGCAGAAACAAATTTACCATATAATATGTTTTTGCGAAGTATGGTTCTTGGATTTAAGTGGCTTGCAAAATACTTGGTTACTTTATCAAATTAGCAGCTCTATCACAGCTGCATGTAGTAGTGAGGTTCAGTTGGTATTGTGCTGGTCTTTTATAAATGTCTCCATGAAGAGGTATGAAGAGAAAGGAGGAGAAATTTAATTGATAACATTGGCGGTATCCCACCTTTTTGCTTATAAAAGGCTAGCTCTGCTTGACCCTCTACTCTGGCAAGGAATCATTCAGTTTATATATATTTTTCCTTCCTCCCACCAGTTCTGAGAGCAAAGAAGAGGTTTAACTGCACCCTATAAATATGTAATATGTAAGCTGCGTAAGCTGTCAGAGAATATTCCAGTGTTTAATGACAGTTTTCAGAATGTAAGGCTTGCAGATCTCAGATAGCATGCATACCTTGGCCAGTGAAATGTATCCATACTTTTGCTGTATTTATTTTAATATTTCAGTATTCTAAACTCTTCCCATCCACCCAAGGCTAACCAGAGCCTGAAATCTCAGTGTAAGTGCTACTCACAAATCTTGTTTTGGAGTCACGAAGGAATAAACTCAGGAATAGAGCCTGCGTGGAAAGTCTTTCCTGAATATCAACCCTATTCTATTGAGGAGACAATGCTGTCAAAACCAAAAACTGTCCTACTTTTCAAAACCCTTTGGAAAAACGGCACACAAAAAACTTACTAAATAAAACACTCCTACATGCTGTAAAATTAAAGCAGGTGAACAAAGCATTTTCTTGGGCATACAAGATCATAAGAATATTTACAGTTTCTTATTGGCTTCTCAGATTCAGATCAAGCTCTTTAGACAATAAGGGCTCAGAAAGACTAATTGTGCATACAGTCAAAATTCTGTCACATCAGATACACAGGATTTGTGTTAACTTTAAGACTGAGGGTGGACTGAAGTTTTCTGCATCCTTTAACTTCAATTTAATATAAAATGGGAAAATATTTTAAGTCATTTTCTCTAGAATGGCAGAGAGAAGTAGAAACATGCAGCTTGATTTTGATGCTGAAAAGTAATCTCTTGAATCAGATCTATAGAGCTTTGCTATGCATTTAATTATCTTATGCTCAAAATATTGAAAGTATCCTTTGCTGATAAATGGCATACTTTATGTGACTTTTTGTTAAGGAGAAAAGGGCACATTCCTTTACTCTGTTTTAACATTAAATAGTTGAATTTTTCTGTGTTTTAAAGCCTAAATCTTCACCTCTATGAGCCTCAGTAGTGTAACTGTGAGACGGAAAAACTAGCAGAAAAGAAATGGAAGACGGCCATTTCATTTTGGTCATTGTATGGAGGGAAAGAGTCATTGCACAACCAGTGCAACAGCACACAAATTTGGGTAGCTTCCATGCCCTCAGTGCCACCTTTACATGGAGAAAAGTTTCAAGAACACATTTGTGGTTTGGTATGTTGCTCCACTCCACCTCATTTCTGCCCACTCTGAAAAGCAAGGCACCAGCAGCTTTCCTTTGAGTTAGGGTAAGGAATGGATGTGAGGTAAACTGGTTCGGACTCCAGCTGCCTTTCTGCTCCAAAGGCTTGATGGTGTTTACTAGAGATAAACCTTCAATACCTCTGAGAGGTGGGAAGGGATTTCTATGCACTTTCAACATTGCAAGAGACCTGACCAAGTGCAGTCAATTCATTTCAGTACATTTTAACTATAAAGGAAATTTGAAGAACTATCCAGTTTCTACAACCAAGATCATGAAGATTGGAGAGATGCTAATTTCATCAAGGATTAATTATTGAGCTCGAAGGTGAAGTAATTAAGAAAATAGTTGTAAATCATCAAGTTAAATAATTTTGCATTTAGAAGGTACCCACCATGTTCTTTAACTTATGACAGTCTATTTTAATAATAGACTACTGACCAGAAATTCTACCAAATGCATAATCTGACCTGTCAGATCTGAAACACCTGACTTTATTGCTTATCATTCTTAAATTTCTAGGGTATGAGCTAAAGTCATGGGGACATTACAGTAAAACCACTAGATAATAAACTCAAAGTTAAGTGAATGCTATTTCACTGGGACATAACACAACTGGCGTTCTACAACAGAAATATCTAATATTTAAACATTAGATATTTAGTTGTTTATTATATTTTATCAAATACTTTAAAGTGTGCGATAGATTGAAAAACACAAAGCAATCAGCATTTCAGAAATATTTACAATTAGAGCTCTCAATCAAATACCTTTATGTCAAAAGGAAGGAAGGAGATCAGATAGATAGAAAACAATAAATCCAATAATGTTCAGGTGGATCTTGGTTTGGATTTTATCTGTACCAGCACCTCTATCAAGTGTTGGAATATTCTCTATCTAATGTGGAAGGATTCAAATTACTTTTTTTTTTTTATGAAGACAGCATAGATTATTTTTCTCTTTAACAGTTTCACAGGCAGAGACATTTATGAAGGGCTGGAGAAAGGCAGACAGAATGAATACTGCAGATTTTTACACACTGATGGTGTACAAATTACAAGCAGAAACCAATTACAAAGTAACTGAATTTTTGAGTAAATCAGTGGATTATGGGGAAGCAGTCTGATGGAGTCTGATAGCTTTCCATAATTATAACATAGTCTAATTAGCAAATAATTGGAAATAATCTCTTAAAAACTATTCCTGAAGAATAAAAAGAAAAACATCTCTGGAAAATTTTAAGTTGTGTTGAATGTATAGCTAGAAAAGAACTCAGCAGGAGGTATGAATTTAGAAACAGTCTGTTTTCAGAAGCTGTAAATAATCATTTTAATAATGTAGCATATCACATTGTTTATTTCACAGATTTTCTTCACAGCTTCTTAATAGGATAAATTCTTATTGCAAAAAATGAATATAAAGTTTAGACTATTAAGATACCATCATCTCATATTAAACTATCACAAAGTTCTATCCAAAAGTTTCACTGAATTTTGGATTCCATAAATTAATCTCCTCATAAAGCTGTAGTTATTTCATTACGGGAATTTCCTTGTGTTTTTTAATCATCCAGGAAGCACAAGCAGTCTTTTCACATCTCACAAGGTTAGTGTTATATTGTGGATACTGAAGACGGTGACAGAGTGGCAGGAGAAACAGTACTTAATATCTGCTTCCTTTCTTCCCATCTTTCCCTACTTGCAGTCAGGGATGTGCTGAACTTGCTGTTGGGAACAGTTCTTCTAAATAGACTTTATTAGCAACTTCTTAAAATTAAATAGAAGAGTAGTGGAAAACAGAGAGGAACAATATCACAGAAATTTGTAACCATTACAAAAGGGATTGGAACACCTTTTGGAGTAAGCAAATAAGAAACAAAATCAGAACACTAGTTAGGGAGGAAATACCAAGAAATCCCATGTTACATCATTCCCAGTTTCACAAATGCGAATATGCATAACATTAATTTGTTTTCAACAGCACACTAGCTAAAAAGGATTATAAACTATTAACTGAGAAGCAGATTTATGTATTGGTGTATATAGCCCTCACTTGAATACTAACATCGGACTGTCGCTGCTTAAGAAAATAACAAGAATAGTTAGAAAGCTATTTAACAGAGGTTATAATGCACCCCTATAGGAGGGACGAGGGCCACTGGATCCTAAATATCTTTGTGTCTAAGGCTCTGCTGAAAATCAGCCTAGGAGAAGAGTCGAAGAAGGCACTGCTAAGGCCAAGACGATACCGAAAGGCTGTGCTTCTCTTCTCCTGGCTCAGAGGAGCAGGGGACCACAGAGCTGGGGACTAATCTCCTCTCCACCCCACTCCTCCCCTCCTGCGTGCACCCACGTAGCCCCTCTATTCCCCAGTGAGCTGATGGCACACCAAAGCTGGGTGAAGGCATGCAGGCTTACAGGGCTGGGAGCAGCTCCAGACTCAGTTCATTACTACTTTCTTAGCTTTCATTACTACTACCTAGCTTTCATGCTGGTGATTTGCTTCCATCTAGACATCTTTTAGGCATCTACATAATCCTGACTACAGCTGCTCTCGCAGACCCACATTAGCCCCTGTAGAGAAAAGAAGTCTTCAAGGAGACTGTTAAATCACAGCTCCTTACTTTCACAACTGTGAGCAAGTTTTGCCAGCCTCTGCTCTTCTTAAAGAATTAGAGCATATTGGGTGTAAAACAATTAAAGAGATCAGTGTTGTCATCTCCATTTTACAGATAGGAAAACTAAGGCATGGGAATGCAGTGAAACTCCCCAGGGTCACTCAAGAGACCAGAACATAGATTAAAATATATATCTGAAAATGCAAAGAACCCTGCTTTGGTACTCTGGCTACGCAAAACTATAGTTTAGATGTGAAGAGGCCTGATACAATACTTTAACTTTGGAATTATAATTAGGTTTTAATCTTTCATTAATTAAAATAAGAGGTGTGCTATAAAAAAAAATTAGGAAAAAAACCCAGAATTCCTAAGCCTGTGAACTTTAATTTCATATATGTTTATTCACTGCTGTTTTAAGAATGAATAATAATTAAACAATTGTCTCTTTTTTTTCTGTTTTTAAGTACAGCTTCATTTTATAATCATCTGAGATAATACTAGTGAAAGATAAAAGCTTCCACATAATCGTTAGTTAATAGAAGTGGAGCATGCTGAAAATCACTAACGTTAAATGGAAGCATATGGAAAATTCATTTCTTTAACTACTGATTGCCTGACTGTCTATTTCCTGTGCATACATTGCCACAGTATATGTTCCTAAATTATGTCAGACACTCCTCCCCTTCATTTTAAAGTTATGCTATGGGAAATGCTAACAGTAGCACAATGCCGGACAGCTGATTTTCCTTAGAAAAAAACAACTTTTGTACCCCCCTTCTCATCAGTTTTATCTCAGCTAACATTGTCACAAAAGGAGATCTACATTTGGCTTCCAGGTGTCATACTAAGCAGTAAAAGCCAAGTTGTTGTGATCAAATCTCTTTAACAGAATGAAGTACAGAGACAAAAGCTGATGGACTTTCTGAGGACAGCACACTGAAAAATACCTGTTGTGCAGTATATAAAGCAATTGCTGCCTTTTGAGATTTGAGAAGATTAAGGTGAACTCCAACGGCAACGAGTGCTAAATCAGTGCCAAATCAAAACCATTAGCAAATTCTGTCTGAAGTGGAGCTTTAAAACAGAATTAGAAGGGAAGACTGCACACGTGATGTTGAGAGGTGATGAAAATTAATCTTCAGTCAACTGAAAAGCCAAATCGCTTATTTATCCTACCATGATTCGCCACTGAAGCCAGTCTATGGAAGGAACTGGGATATAAATAAACGAGGTTTGGGACAGACAGCAGGTATAATTCAGGTAAACTGATGTTTTACAATTGACTAGCTGCTTCTAGTCTCTGAGGAGCACTGCCCTTCATACCGTACCTGTTTCCTCCTTTGTTCTCAAACAACTCATTTTTATGTTTTTTAACTTCAATTACATTTCCTTTGAATCTGTGATAAGACCTTCTCTAGAGAACATGTTGGAAATTGTTGGTATTTGGGGGAAAATTACTGATGTTGAAACAAGCCTTGAAAAAGCTGGCTGCCTTCTGGTGTCAAGAAGTGTCTAGGCATTGTTCCTCCTAAACAACTTCTTTCTGTATTTCTTACACCTGGCTGTTGTTGAGTATCAAAAAACAGTCACGTCTTTCTTCACTAATATTCAGTCTTGCCCTAAACCAGGCCACATTCACTAACTAGATGGGTGTAAAAGGCTTTACATAAAGTGGATTTTATTCAGCATATCTTTGTTTCTTGCTTCTGAGGTCCCCAAAGACCCAATAACTACAAAGCAACCTTGAATAACAGGAATGTAGGAACAGATGTTATTTGGGCACTCTCACATAATAAAGACTTCTAAGAATCCCTGATGCCCAATTATCTAAACACTTATTCTTAAGTTTCCATTCAGCGCATGATGAATTTAGTCTATTTTAGCTGAATACAAAAAGAAAGTAGTTAGTGTGAAAGTGATGTCAATCAAAACAGACACATAAATGGACTGGGTAACACTATCTCACAAAGCATACATAACATAATCAAATAGGTAATTTAAATGAGATCTGTTTATCCTGTAATAATTACATAAGTACCATGTATAAAGAGGGTAATTATTATCTTGTTATTTTTGAATTATTCTGGATTACTTTGGATGCTAGAGCATCATCATATATACTATATTATTATAGTAAAAATTCAGAGTCACGTGGTCCTTTTAAACTATAATCTTGGAATAAAAATAAAACCACAGTGTCCCAGAATACCAAGACACTCCATTTTGATTTGGAAGATCTTCAGTTTCACCAGCATTATGTCCTGCAAAGGACTTCAACGGGCTAAGTTTGGAGTGCATCAGAGTTGGCACATCCATCTTCAGTGACCCCCAACAGCCAGAACTGTTACAGATAATAAAACTAACTTCCTCTTCTCACCTCAGCTACTTCCAGACACTAGCTTCTTCAGCTCATACCTGCTCGTGGACGGCCAGATTATTCCTAGTGGCAGGACTGCACTGAAGGGAACACCACACAATTAGGTTTATATTATATACAAGACAAGGGGTTCATCTGTTCAACACTTTTCTTTGTAATGCCACCGTCCCCTACATGATTCCCAAAGATGGACAGAGAAGAAAAAACTCCAAATGTAGTTGAAACATTTGAAATTCTAACTCTAACCTTAGAGGGAGCCAACTATGTTTTGTCTTTATTTTTTGAGAGAGAAACACAAAAGGTTCTCTAGAAGTGGATCATAACTAAGCAGAACTCGATGATCTCTGAATCAGGACGCCAGCAGTATTTTAAAAAACGGTAGTAAAAGTCATCGTCATGCTGCCTGCACAAAGGATTGAGAAGACCTAGGTAAATTTAAGGGCATAGCAGCAAGAGTCAGTGTAAACTCACAGAACTGCTTCCTGTTAGCTAATAAAAAACAAACTTTAATTTCTGAAGAAAACAATTAAATGTGGTGGTATAAATTAACAGCCATTTTCCCTTCATGTACTCCTCAATGTTGCACATATGGAAAAAAAAGGAGGAGTAATGGAAAGAAATTATAAATTAATTATTTTGAGGCCAATAAATTCCATCCCTGTTTTTTTAATATTTTCTGTGATGGTTGGTTATGACTGACAGATTGTACCAATAAGTCTTGCCATGTCTATAACATATCAAAAAGCAACATGGAATACTTATCTGTGCCTTCTTCATTAGCCTCTTTTTTCTTTAATCGGGATCATTAGGACCCAAACTGTCTTGGAGGAATAAGCATCAGTCTAATGTTCAAATTCATCTTCTGTCTCACTTGTTAATATGCTGCTCTCAGTAAGGGTACACATCTAAGAGGAATTTATACATACAAAAATCCTAATGCTATGGGGACTTTCCTTTGTAATCTACATGAATCCAATACAAAGCAATATGGATTATTTTCTATACATTTGTATCTGCCAGGCATGTGAAGTCCAAATAAGGACAAATCGAAGGGGGATAAAATCAAATATGAATAAATGATCTTTCACGAATGAAAAAGAAAATGGTTTTCAAACACTGAGCATGTACATTCAAATCACCTTGAAGCAGGTCTAATATATGCAACAAACACTGTCAAGACAGGGGACGCACTAAAAAGGTAACATTTTTATTTGAAGTAACTTTGAATAGTCTGGTCAAGAGTATCTTACTGTTCACTTGTTCTCATAAAAACATCCATTTCCAGGCAATTTGTGTTTCCTTGTGCACAACTTTTACTCTCTTGTATATTAACAGACCGTGAGAGCTTTTTTGATATAAGGTTTGGATTTCTTAGGATACTTGCCTCCAAAATATGTCATAAAAAATGTTTTAGTGATGTAGGCCAGTAGGTCTTCCTTAGTGAGATTAAACTTAATTTTCTTAATTAGTGACATCTTTCACCTTTCACTTGAGAGTGGGCAACACTGCAGCAAAGCAGCATGTTAAAAGCTAATTTTAGAATAGTAGTAGAGAAAATATATGCTCAGGCACCTTTTGTAGCAATGCAAAATGAAGTAATAAGCTGTTCAATGTGCACTACTGACATTTATTTATTGCAAAGCTCTACAGAAAGTGATCCAGTTCATCAGGCTGGACTTTGGGAAGCAAGTCACTGAGAGAGGGTCAGACTGCTTTACGTCCAAGTACCAACAAAACCTTGAAGCACCTAAAGCAAGCTATGGGCTAAAATGTTTATTCAGTTACACAGCAGAGCCTGGCTCCTGAGGTTGGACATGTCCCGGTCAGACACGAGAAACAGGTTTCAGGGAACGGTTTTGTCATCCACAGACAAACAGAAGTCTAGTGCTTTCTTTATGAAGACCATGGTAGACCCTTGATAGATTACCTTGATAGACCTTCGGGCAGAAAAGACTCCAGACACAAGACACAGATCCCATTTTCCAGACAGAGTGTAAAGTCAGAGCACTGCACTGGAAGACTCAGGGTCCAGCTCTTCCTTCACTCAGGTTTGAGCAGGGAGTGAAAGACAGAGGACTTTGCTCTTCGTGAAGCTGGATCTTTGTACAGCAAAAATAAGGCACAGAATCAGACTGTTTTCAGATGTATTTTTCCACCTTTACAAAACAAATATCTCTGTGTTAAGTTCTGGAGCTCTGTTTTACTTAGGATGGTATAACACATAATGAAAGATTTGTGTTACTGCTGTGTCAGATACTATTCACAGTAGATTTCTTTTTTGACAGCAGTGAAGGTTTAAAGTATACAAGTGCTAACTGTAAAAAAAAAAAGAAACAAAACTTCAAAAAATATTATGAAACTGGCTTTAACTAAGGAGGTTTTTTGCAGTATATTTTTTCATTAAAGTAGTCTACGATTACACATATTTAAATGTATGTGAATGAGGCTAGAAAGATAGTAAGGAATAATCAAAATATGAACTTTTACTGAGTATTACACTTGTGTAGGAAATACCAGAATACAAATACAATGTGTACACTACTGGGACTTCGTGTATACAGTAAGTACAACTTAAGTACACTAATTATGACTTCAAACATGCAGAACAAGAAGGTAAATGATACATGGATCTTCCAGCTCCAGCTTCCAGAGCAACTCATCAATTTCAAGTTTTGCATTTAAATTACAAATATACTTATTTCCAGGCCTCACATTCATAAATAAAAACTTAAATATGAGAATAAAACTTCATTACATTGACAGACAGACCTAAGGTGTGCTGCAGGAAGAGTCAAGTTCAGCAAGTGAACTTTGAAACTGGCAGATGTTAGGAAGCCAAATTGGTTCTGCAGACAAAGGAAAGAGAAAGGCGCTAGCACCATTTCATCACAAGCCATGCCCAGACAAGCCATTAATAGCATTGTGCTCAACTTGCTTCAGCTGTGAGCCTGTGCACAGGCAGTAGCACTGCAGAGGACAGGAACTGTAAGGATAAGGAGCTGATGCAGGTTACCCATAGCACGGTGTGAAGATCACAGCGTACAAATCAGCACACCTAGTCTTAACACTACTACTGAACCTTTGTGGGCTCTGCAGCAAGGTGAGGGGCATTAAACACCCTCTGAATAGCATCTATAGCTCCAGACTGCTTTAACCCAGCCAAGAGCAAGAAGTCCAAATCCACATGGGAAAAAGCAATAACAAAAAGCAAGGACTGTGTTAGGAGCAAGAGATGTGTTCTATGAAAACCTAACAAATCTAGTCAGTTGAGCATTTTGTAGCAAAATCCATTTGGCCACATGCAAAGCACTGTTCTCTATCGTATGATCCATTTTTTGTCATCCTTACTGCAGAGAGTCTCAGGCACATTCATGGAAGCAACTCCATACAGCTTACTTGTGAGGTTCTACATTAAAAAAATGGCATCGTTTTCTAGGACAAATGAATGAGCTATTCATCTCACCGAAACAGAGGTTTACCATTCAGACAGGCAGGAAGGGAGAAGAGGAAAGTGTGCAATAGTGAACGCTGCTATTTTAACAAATGGGTTCAGATATAAATGCAGTAGGACCTTCAGAGCATGCATTCCTTGACAGTCAGTAGATAAGTACTTTCTCAACTTGTTGTCTGTCAGTTGTGTAATGTGTTTCCTTATTCATGCTTTAGTTAATCTGGAGGGTCCTGGTTTTTATCCAAGTCCTTATTTCTTACAGACATATGGCCAACTAGGTGATGACATCGATGGCAGAGGGTGAGAAGAGAAGAACAACAGTCAGATGCTGTCAGGGAGTTCTGCATCTAGGTCAATAAAATCTCGGTTTTTATGTCTAGCATTGATACTGAGCAATAGGATTGAATAGCAGAGTATCTAAGGTACAACTTTTTTCATAAGATGAAGGATTTTGAAGGACTTTTAGAAGATCCTGCCCATCACAGCCCTCTGACAGCTGTGATGAGAGTGAACAAAGCCAATATAAAGCGGTTTTGACAACCTCCCCATGTCACGAAGTTAGGCTTGTGGCCAAATATAGTGGATTATCCACAAAACAACAGAGAACATTAGTAAAATCCTTTGTCTAACTCTGGGAATATTTATCAGCTGCTGCAACCACTGGACAAAGACAAGCCTAGAACACTTTCACCAACTGATGCTAATCATGTTTTCTTGCCATTCTTTTCTCAAGAACTTTGCCCAGGAAAGGGGAAGCAAAATCCAAATTGCTAAAGTTACGACTAGAGTTCAGCAATTTATATTTAAGCACTTGCTAGATTATTGTATGTTTCACAGTGTTTGGGGTATCCGCTTCACTGAGATTATCCTCCATAGTGATGGAGGAACTCCTTATTTGCTTGTTCTTTCCTTGTTAAAACACATAATTCAAGAGGGCAAATGTCAAGAAAGTCCCAAAGTGGATCAAGTGTGATCTGCCTCAAGTAAAGACTTTTATATTCCTATCTTAGTTAAGACAAGCCCAAATCAATGGAATAACTAGTTGTCTGAATTTCTGTTATTTTTAAATTTGTTCATCATTTTGTATGCAAATTCTAGCTTTAAATAAGTTCTGTATTCTGAACCTTGTGCATAAGATTTCACCTAAAATATTATTAATTAAAAGCAGAAAAACAAGGTAGAATTAAAAAAAAAATCATAAACACTGATGTGATTTCACAGAAGATTTGCTTTCACAAAAGAGTACAGTGTAAAATATGATTCCTGGTGTGACCTCTGCCTCTTACTTCTTTCAGGAACAGCCTAACACAGCTATAGTACATCTGTAAGGGATGTTAATTTTTTCCATTTTGCCTTCTCTTTTTCTGTTTTGTAAAAGGAACAGATAGCAGCAGGCCAACAGAAAGAAAGGGAAAAAAAGAGAAGAAAAAAGAAAAAAACATAGCTTTAATCCTTCCCTGATTGGCAGACTGGAAAGCTCTAAATTATTTAACAAAAGACATAACTTCTAACAGCATTGAAGTGACACGTAGAAAGGAAACCTTCAAACAGGTGAGAAAGCACACAATGAAAAGTGAAAACCACATTCAGCTGTATCCCCTTCGTCCCAAACAGCACTTCATTTCCTCGCTATTGAGTTCCTTCTGTCACAAAGCTTCACCACTTTGTGGTGATTGTTACGAATGATAAAGTATGTTTTTCCTTTTCCATAATTTCAAGTGTTAAGAGTGTAAAGAGTGAAAGCCTTAAAGCAGGTTGCCTAGTATCAAATGTGGAAGCAACTAATACTCAACCAGTTCTTCCAGACTCATGATTCAGACAACTGAAAGTAACCAAGGCATGACAGAAAAAAATACCTTTCTAGAAAGCAAAAAACCACATTTCTGCCTAAGAGAGAAAAAAAATAAATCAACTGTAAATCTTTGAAAAATTTCTGTCACCCTGCTTTTCAACTAATAATTGGATTTTTACTGAGCTTTCCCTCCACCATCAAATAGAAACACCTGCTTTCCATAGTAGTTCTCAACTTTCCATTGGAGAATTCTTAAAAAATGAAAACTTTCCTGAGACAGTGTTTTCCGGATTTGGATCTTAAACGAAGTCACAGTTTTCTCAGAAAAATACTGATGAAAATATCATTCCTTGGCCCTATTGCCATGACTTACCCTAGCAAAAACTAAGATCAGCCAGAAAAATCGGAGCAGGTGCACCAGTGAGCTCCTATTCCCCCTGCAGAATGGGAGGCTAGCAGGAAGTTTTGAGAAGTTCCCTGACGGAGTTCATCAACGCATCTGGTCAGCTGTACTGCCAAAAGGGTTTTCAAGCAGAGAGCTCTGCTAATATTTTCATTTGGCATTGGATTTGCTAGAGCAAAATCCCAAACTATAATCACAGAAGTTCCCAACCCCTCTTTTGTGGAGTTGCACCTCAGTGTAGCAAAGTTACTTACAAGTCTGCGGGAGCTTTAACCACACCTCTCCTAACGCACATGCTCCGTCACATAAACCTGCTAGACACAACGCAACCAGAGTTGTGGCTGGTACTGAGATCTCAGGCTCACGCTTCACACGTGTCATTAAACGCTGTGTTTGTACCCTCAAGAGGGACAAACAGCCAAGGAGACCAGAGCACAGAATGCACAGAGCTATGATCTGCCACCCCAGAGGTACCTGTTTTGGGCCCTTATAGCCATGGGACACAGATGCCCACTAACCTACCTGATAACCTGCAGTTACAGAAGCACACGTGGGCATGCAGCCAGTGTACTATATGACTAAGTGGCTGCATCGCAGACAGAATCAGACAGCTCTGGAAGCTCAGGGGAGTAAGAACAAAAAGAAGCTTCAGTAACACAGACATTAAAATCAAATTTAAGCATGACCTAATCCACAAGCTTACAGAATTTATTGTTGGATTTTAAGCAGCTATAACAAACTGAAACTATTACCACAACACTTGGAGTCAAATTTGAACTACTTGCTTTTCCATTCACCGCCTTGCCCAAGCCTAATCTATTTAATTTGTAGAGGGGATACCTTACACATGTACAACAATGATACGAGTCAGCTTTTCCCTTCCAGAGCTGGACCTCCCTCTCTGCTTGAGCATGCACTCATGCGTAACAATAACAGCCACTTGCACAGCTGAATTTGAAGATAATCTTGACCTGGTGACTAACCCACGCTGTAGACGTACATGAGCATGCTCTTGGGCAGGGTGAGGGTAGGACTAGTCCACCTTTCTGAGGCGACTCCATGAGCCATCCGTCATGAGTACATCCTGTGGATTCTGGTCAGGAGCAGCAGCAGAGAGGCACACAAGTCTGAATGAGCCAACGTATACCTAACTGTCTTTGAGGCAAAGGAAAACACTGAAGAACTCTGATGTGGATCAAAGCAACATTTAGGTGGGCTTTACAACCAAAATATGTATAGGTGAACATATAGGTAGTCTGAAATTCATGCCACAAATTGTCTTCTTTGTTGTTCCATTTGTCATCTGTTAAAATGAAGGAACTGCGCTCCCAAAATATATAACTCGTATCCTGAGTACTGCTTGGGAATATTGCCTGACTAATTCGAGTTACATGGTGACGCTAGCCATTGTAGATCTTTAATAAAAATTAAGTAGTGCTATTAGCCTTAGGTATAATTGTTTATTATTTCTGAACTATTAACCAATTATCTAGGAGTCTTAAAGTGCAGGCAGATAATTCTACCACACTAACACCTTGGGAGGTAATTACTTTTTCATTTTATCAGTTTCTTTCACCTAAATATGGCATCTCTTTTTCCACAGTTTAGACTTAATGAAAAAGCACCACCAACAGAGACAGTGGTCAAAGAACTGCACGAGTTTCCAGGAAGGGGAACATTTATCAAAACATACTGTATGGTTAATGATAGTATGCATGGATAAAGAAGCCTGTAATATATAACAACAATAAAGTTGGATTAGTGTATCGAAGGTTGTTTGGACAAGATTCAGTTCCATTTTCAAGAGACTTCAATTTCCTTTCACATAAACTCTGTGAAATATTTTGTGACATGTTTATGACTAGCTGTTTTTATGAATGTTATAATTGCAGACCCTTATGAAGGCTGAGAACAGTGTTGCCCCTTCAAGAAGCTAAAAAGCAAACAGATGAACACGACAATTATTAGTTACAGTAGAAGAGACAAAACCCCCATACTTGAATTACATTGCACCAGATTACAGCACTATATGATATATCCTATATTAGACTTTTTGCAACTCCCAATAACTAATACAAAAGGTATACTAAAGTTCAAGTGTAGGCAATAGACATGAAATTTAGAATTTCTCTCTAACTTATTAGGTTTGTTTTATCAGCACATTACATAGTCACACTTCAGAAATCAACCATCAGATTTACAGTTCACGTGTTGTTAATTTCTGCTTAAATTTTCTCTTAAGAAGAGCTCATAATATGCTTTAGAGAAATAATTATTTTGTTTCCCCTGTGAAGTGTCTGTTTTACTTTATCATTTAGACAGCTCAAGATATTTAAGCACTATGGGCTATAATCTGGTCCTGAACATACACTTTTATTGACTAGTCATTGCAAAAACAGAGTCCAGCACTACACAAGTATTTTAAGTCAGAATATAAATCAGAATCATCACCTCATATGAAGGCAATACAAGAAAGCTATGTCATCTGTTCTCACACCCTAGACATGAGTAAATAAGGTATCAGTAGAGTTTATTACTTCATATCCATGAATTGGACTAAACGACATTTATGAATTTTACAGGTAAAAAGCCAGACAATGACTTAAACGAGGAAATACAATGAAATCAAACTATAAGTTTTTACAGACCTCCACAGCTCCATATCCCAGGGAATAACACAGGTTACATGCCTAAGCCCATCAGGACAAAGTCTTATTCACAGAACCACAGAAAAGGTTGGTTGGAAGGGACCTCTAGCAGTCATCTAATTCAATCCTCTGGCTAAACCAGAATGAACTTCAAAATTAAATCAGGTTGTCCAGGGCCTTGTTGCAACTTGTGACTGTTGCATCCTGGGCTTCTATTGTGCATGATTGTAACCTGACCAAAGAATATTGTTGATGTTTTCTGACAGCTGTCTCCACATATTCCTTTCGTGACTCCTGTATATGTCATAGATTCACCAACATTATTTCAGATGTACCTTCTAAATACTTTGTGGAGTTTTTAACCTCTGGACTGTGATGGTTTGTCTTGTAGACATGTTATAATTTCAACCAAAGTTAAAAGAAGTACCAGCCTAAACAGTATTCTATTTCTGTCTTCACCTGAAATTCTTCAAAGTGCTTCCCAAACAGACCAAGGCATTTTTAACTCTAGAAGCTGTAGATCTCCAAACATCCTCTTGAATGGCTGTAACCTCTATATCTCTCCATCTAGCCCTCCAATAATAAGTAAGAAAATCAGATTTTGTTTCTTTCACTAATTGCTTACATAATCCAGATGATTTTAAAAGGAAAAGAAAAGTAGTTCAAACAATAAAAAGGCTGAAAACATATATAAACAGGACAGTAAATTTTCTGTGATAGAATTTCATTTCTATCTCAGTTGCTCATTCACATTGCATGTAGCATTCATTCCTGCAAGAAACATACCTTCCTATCACTTTTTATTTCTTCTGTTTATTTTTAACAGTGAAAAATAGTTGTAGTTCACATTCCTCAGTTCATCAAACCCTCCCAGACCTAGAAAGAAAGAAAGACCTCAATTGAGATAGGCAGACATTTATATTTATGGTCCAAGTGGAATAACTACATTTTGTTTACACATGCATTTTTAAATTGTCACCGATCCCTGGCTCACAAAAATCTAAATTAATTTTGCATGCTGAAAATCACTTTCACTGGCACTTTATCGAGTGGTTGCATCCTTTTAATGACTACCAGGATGCAAATTATTGCATTTATATTCCATTGAAACATTCCCCTTCAAATAAAATGGCTCCAACTACAGATGTTAATAAAAAAACCCCACCTAACTTCCGAAGACTGCATTGTGGGGAAAGAATAGTTACTGTGACTGATCACAGAACAAGTATTACAGTGTAGTTTTTCAGTAACTACTTTGTTACCTGTAACATCCCTACTAATTCATCACCTCTAGGCCTACTTCTAACTTTCCAACACTCTCAGTACTTTAAAAGTTTCCTATTAAAACAAACCAAACATGACAGAGTATTTCCCTTTCTCCTCATCTGCATTTTACACTAAAAGATCCAGGATAAATATTATTGACTATAAGCTTTTAAAGGTATACCTATCACACTTATCCATAGAAAACCCTTGAGAAATGTTTTTCCTGTTCCCTCTACACAACTGGACTGATAGTGATAAAACAGTGCTCTGTTGGAAGATAAAAAGCCTTCTTTACTTCCAATAAAGAATTTCTTTAAAATCCTTTAAAAAACCCCAAACTTTCAGGTGACCATTCTTTATATCAAAATGTGATGTATGTAAAATATAATCATATTGCAAGATATACCTTCCAAGAAGTATTCTTACTATCAGGATGGATTTATTCACCTCTCATACAAAAAAAAACCCTCTAAAATATTTAGTTATACGGACTCTACATCACACCATCATGTATGTTTAAAACATCAAGCAAAACAATGTAGAATAACATTAAGATTACGAAGTCAGACACTGAAGTTTTGAGGTGTCATTATTAGAGTTGCCAGTAAAATTTTTATTCAGGGCTCTTGCATATGTGATTTTTTTAAAAGAGTGCTCAGTTAATCAATCACATGCCACTCTCCACAGAAGATCACCACTCCATTCAGCATGCGGAATGGCTGACATTGTGATCCTGAGATAATGTTTAATACTTGGCTTTCTTCAGTGTGTGCCTCTCCCAGCTTTTACTTTAGCTTACTCTTCAAATCCCACTCTGAACATAGACTCTTTCATTTTCCCATGGGTGTTTTCCTATGTCACAGTAATAGAAGAATTTATTTTCAAAATAACAACATGAAGTGGAGAGATGTAACTATCTTCACTTTACAAAGTGCTGATGCACACAGACACTGAAGTCAGAAGTTTCCAATTATTTTAAGTACCCAGTCTGAGATATCTTACACAATTAGTTTTCAAAAACACGACAGAGATTCTCTAAAGCGAAGCATCCACTGGCTTCGCTCATCAGTGCAGCTGCTTCCAGTACCGTGGCATGAGGTCGGCCCAGGTACACAGAAAATGAGGCACATACAATTAGAGAACCCTTGTGAAAAGTCTGGTGTAAGGAGCTTACTAAAGTCATGGCAGGGCAGTAAAGAATTTGGTTCTCCAAGGTGAAACAAGACAATAGCAAGACAGTATTACCTCCCTTCAGTGGCTGTAATTACAAGCTACATTCACTAATACCTTCTCACTTCTGCACTAACCTGGGGGTGAAGGACACAACAGCTTTATTAATGACAACGTTGGTCCATCCCTGTTCTATGTCACAAGCCAAGATGTTCATTGGAAAAACAGTCAACCATCACATAATGAAAGAATGCACCTACGTCTGCCACAGTACTTCTGCACTGAATTCAGGACTTGTAGTTTAGGGTCCTGCCTCCAAAACTACAAACCCTGGGAACTGACTATCAGCTGCCAGCTAATCCTAAAGGTACTTAAGGTTTCATTATCACCTTCTCTTTCATCATTTTTAACTTCAGAGCTCCACAGGCACCTAGACCAAAGCACGCCAAGCCTTTACAGTCTGGGCAACTCAGCAACCAGCCTGCGATGAGGCTCTTGTCAGTCTGTAGAAGCCATGCATTTGTCTGCTGACATCTCCAAGGGCTTTGCCTCAGCCAGTGCTCTCAAAAGACATTTAATATGCTTCAGAATTATCAGCTTCTCACAAAAAGCAGTGCTACAGTCAGGAGGAGCTCCTTTCTCTGGCTGAATTTAAAAGGTATCGACTCCTTTTTTCTTTGTAAATAGCACATAGTTGCCTGTCTCCATGAGGTGGCTCAGAGCTGTGCATCCTAAACATATAAAAATACCTCATTTCGCTCATAACAATGCAGTTAAACTGCAGGAATTAAGATGCACCCCTGTTCCAACCCGTTCCTATTTCTTAGCTCCAGGCAACAAGATGCTAATTGGGCTGTTCAGCATGCAAACATTTTGAATCTCATTCCGAAGTACATGATGTTCTTATTGGGTGATTAATGAGAGGCCAGTGTCTCCGCTTCTGAGATTAATCCTTTATGTACATTCTCACTACTAGTGTAACACTCTTTTAATTTCTGTAGCACTGTCTGATAATTGGCTGCTTCTTGATCATTTTAATGGAAAACTTTTCAGCAAATCTAATGTCATGGGCTTAATAAGAATAATAAAAAAAATCCCATTTTCCTCAGTTTTCTCTGTAGCTCCATTTACCTGCATAAAAAGTTCAAATTCTGATATTAATCTCTTTCAGATGGCTGCTGCACGTTTGGAGAGTTCAATTTGCAATAGGGTCTTATGTTGTTTCTACACTCTTTTATCAACTGTGTATTTCTCTTTCAAGTGCTTTCTTCACATGCCTTTCATTTCTAGCATCAGGTAAGCTTTACAATTGGTGGTGAAGAGTTGTTTCTCTGTCATAATTAAGTCTTTTGTACATTCAAAATAAGTTGCAAATATTTAGAAAATCTTAACAAGGGATAAGAAGAGATTTGCATGAATCGGTTCCTTAATGTCAGAATATCTTCAAGAACTAGCTAAACCGGAGCCCGTACTGTCATATTACAACACATACATACGCACAGATACCCATATATCCAGCTTCCCCCGTGCGCTTAATGGAGGTTGACGCCTTGATGCTAGATGCCAATGCAGAGTTCAAATACTAAAACATAAAGCCACCTCAACTTTTCAGTTGTCTAACTGCTTTGTTAGTTCTGTGTCATAACGTATGCGGATAGGAGCTGAATTAAGGTTGTTCAAGCAGCTCCAAGTGTTGCAGTACCTAACTGTTCAGTGTTTGACTTCACAGCCTCGATAATGTTTTTCAGTGTAGTTTTGCCCATAATCTTCCAGCTTTTCAAAATGTGTAGTGACCTCATCCTCCCCTCTTATTCCATAGCATTATTTTGATGCTTGCATTCTCCCCATCCTGCTGATGAGCTGGCCAAGACTATGCATGGAACACTATCAAGGGAGCCCACAGGTACGTGTGGAGACTCTTGTCCCCCCATCCATAAAGAAGAAGGGGATGCTTTTCACAGATATTTGCCAGTAGCAGAGAATAGAAAATTTTAACTTTAAAACAAGCTTAAAAGCATGGCCAAATCAGAGTAGATTTTAATGGGATTGGCAAAAGCACACATCTGGCACAATTATATTATTTTGCCAAACTTCAAGTCTTTGCTCCAAAGAAACTGGACTCTAGATGAAGAAATTATCACAGAGAGGGTCATCACATTCATCTTTAGCACAAAAAAGTAAAAAGGTCATTCATTTTTTAACAAGGGAAAAACATAGCTTCACTTTCAGGAGTGGCTGCATCCTCGGTTCCATACCCACCCTTGCCCCACCTTCCTATCTAACCTTCCTTTTGTCCTGCCCTATAGCAAAAAATCAGACAAATTTGGACACTCAGAATGCAAAAATGTCAGACCAGGGGTTAAAGCTGTGGAGTCATAAGTACTGGAAACCAAGACCTTACTTAAAGTACCAAGAACTCCTTGTAAGAAAACCTGTTAGAGAACAGTAAGAACTCCTTTAATGTAACTTTCTCACTAAAAGAGATAAGAAATTTACCTAATTTTTTATTCTTGCTTTATTCCTACCTAAGTCTGCAACAAATAGCTGGAGCTCAGATAAGGCTGAATACACAAAACCTATGAAGCTAAGAGTTAACACAGTAAGCAAAATGTAGCATTTTTCCCATACAGTAACACAAAGCTAACCTTAAATGGCTATGGTAATTTTCAGTGATCATGGCTTATTTCTGCTTGTATTTGAAATAGTTTTCTGGATCAAATAAATATATGTATATAAATATATTTATACATATATAAAATTTATAAGT
>VYZV01035253.1:336-24391 GCA_013401275.1 Pandion haliaetus | reverse complement strand
TGCCTTGCCTTGCCATGCCTTGCCTTGCCTTGCCTTGCCCTGCCTTGCCTTGCCTTGCCTTGCCATGCCTTGCCAGCCTGGCAAAGGCAAGCCCCTTGAATTCCGCAGCTGCATCAGGCAGGCTTTCCGCAGGCAGTGGTGCCCTCCCATCCTTTGCCACAGAGAGACCTTTCACAGACAAACAGAAGTTCCACCAGGTCACTGTTTCCTGTCACTGGGGTGGAGGAGAGGTCTGGGCCTGCAGGTCCCACCGGAGATCTCGGGTGCAGCCCTGCTCCCAGCAGGGCGGGTGTCACAGCTGGAGTAGGGGATGGGCACACCAGCCTCCCCCGCACCTCTCCGGGCAGTGGGGCTGTTCCCCAGGTGCCCGAATGCGCTATTTAACCTGTGGCCGTGCACACCCGGTGCAGGGCACCCAGGGACCCCAGGGGCTTGGGTCAGCAGGAGCTGCAGTGCCCGTGGGGCAGACGTGCCCCTGCCTGGCCGGGTGCTCCCAGCTCTTGGCTTGCTGAGGCAGGGCTGGGAGAGGCCACGACGCACCCTGAGCAGGGAGAGGGCATCCGAGGGCAGAGGCAGACGAGCACCAGTTACGCAGCATGGACAAAGCCTGTCCTCGCTCCTGGTTCAGCCACTGAGTGCCCTGCTGCTGCAGGCTACACACTCAGCAGGGATGAGACCTCCTCTGCTGCAGCCAGCGGGACCACGCACGGGGAGACCGGCCAGCCCCTCCACAGAGCACAGCCCCCTATCCCTGCTCTCTCCTCTCCCAGGCCCACTATCCCGCCTCGGTCCCTTCCGGTGGACATCTCCTGACGTGGATGCTGAGCCTCAGAGCACCCTCCCTGTCACCCAGGGAGATGGGCAACTGGTGTGGGTCAACCAGCAGCTCTCTTGAGCATCCTTCCTCCCTCTCTTATGTTGTTACCTGTGTGCACCCCCTGAGCTCTCCCCACGGAGCATCTCGGGGTGCACAGTGCAGCCCCACAGCTCCCCGGCAGGCAGGTACCTGCCGGGCTCCCAAGGGTGCCTGTGGAGGAGGCAAGATGCCTTCTGAAGTGCCGCAAGAAAATCATGCAACCAGATTCACGTAGCAAGTGTCTCTTCAGCGGGTTTGCCCCTATATATAGGTGCATCTACTGAATATATATATGTCTTAGCAATAGTATACTGGAAACTGTGCCACGCGTGACTTGATGGTGCTGAACTAATGCATACAAAAGTATGGAGGGGTCCATGTACCCTCTAAGTACAAAGTTCCTCCTGTCCAGCCGCAGGAGGATCCAATTTTGGGGCACAACAGGTAACCTGCCGGGGCTCCTGGGGGGCACGTGGCTTTGGCACCTGCCCAGTTTGCTCACGGAGCTGCCAGATCCGGGAGGACGGACTGGTGCCAGACTGCCATGGGATGCTTGGGGCAGCAGAGTCCAGCCCAGGTGCTCCAGCCGAGCTGCGATCCCTGGGCCGAGAGCCAGGGAGAGCGGGGGTGCCCGCTGCTCCGTGCCTGCGGGCTGCTGCAGGCTTGGGCATCGGGCAGCAGCCAGAGAAAGCTCTGCTATGTGCATTCCTCTCACGGCAGGTGAAGATGTGGGTTAACCCTTGGAGAGGAGGACCTGGAGATTTCCCCTTGGAGGTAAAAGGTGCTAACATCCTGCCGCCAGCTGCCATGCAGCACCTGCGGGGCATCCAAAATGCATTTTGTGGGCAGTTGAGCAGCTCTGGAGTGGCTGTGGTCGGTGAGAGGAGGTCCCGTCGGCATGCCTCTCACCGGGGCTGGCATGCCCGCTCCTCCCCGGCTGACATAGCCCACTCCAGCAGCCGGGCGAGGAGTCGGGAGTGCTGTCAAGCTTCTCCCTGTGCAACTGGGGTCTGGCCAGCAGGGACGGGGCTTCCTGCCCCTCCATGAGGCATGTCCAAAGCCCAAAATGTCCGGAGAGTTTTTGGTTTTGCCCTGTAATTGCACAGCCCACTGGGAGCTAGTGGCAACTCCCAGCTCCTCCTTGAGCCGGTAGTGGCTGCCGGATGGTCCCTGCTCCAGCGGACACGTACCAACACACATCCCTTCCCCAGGCGCCTGCCCCACACATGGACCGGGAACTTCCTCATGGAGAAAGTCCAGCCGACGTTCCTCCCGTCTGATCAGTGGAGAGAAGCCGCTCTGTTCCGATCATCACCAAGAACACGCTGCGTCAATAAATAACCCTCGTCTCAGCCCGCGTTGCTCCTGGGCTCGGGTCAGCAAGCGAGTGGGAGGTCCATGTCGTCCCACGCCGTGGCTCTCTCTGCTACCCTTGGGGTTTTCCTCTGAGGCTTCACTGTACAATGAGAACAAGACCAGCTGCCCGGGTTTTATTGCTAAGTCCGAGTGAAGTGGCTTCGGTTTGAGTATGGGGCTCCTCTGGGGACAGGGAGGGATGGGGACCGGGCTGGGGGGAGCAAAGGGTCATTCTTCACTGGCTGACTCTTGGAGAAGGCGATGGATGTCCTGGAAGGAGGGACGATCTTTAGTGTCCCGTCTCCAGCAGCTGAGCATTAGCTTATAGACTGAGTCAGGGCAAAGTGCAGGCTGGGGAAGGTAGGTCTTCAAAACAAAAGGCAAAGATGAGAAAGGGAGAGAGTTACTGCCACAGAAACCAAAAAGAAAAACACGCCTGGGGAGCCCCATTTCTCCAGGCACCAGGGTGGGGGGCTGTGCTGCTGTGTGTTCAGGGGCAAGGGGACCCCCTGACGGTACAGTGGGGGGGCTGGGGACTCCTGCTCATGTCTCCCAGCCTGGCTAAATGCTGGAGCGGGGTTAGCAGGCAAGCAGTGCCTTGGGCTGTGTAAAGTGCAGGGTTTGCCATGCCGGGCCCTTCACCAGGACTCCTTCCCAAAGGAGTTCCTGTCCCATAAGTCCCCCATAGCCAAGCTCCCTATCTGGTCACCTTAAAGTCTTGTCCCAGGCGCACTACTGTCTAGCCCATCCCATCCCAGCCCATCCCATCCCATCCCATCCCTACCTGCCGGCCCTGGTCCCGGAAAAACTCGCCGGTGTTTTCAATGACCTGCTCATCAGACAGCTGGGAGTAGGGCTGCTCCCGGCAGAGTGTGAAGGTCTCCCACAGCGTCACGCCAAACGCCCACACATCACTTGCCGTCGTGAACTTGCCCTGGCCAGAGGGAGTAGAGCGTGGTCGGGCATGGGCATTACCCCATCCTGCTCCGTAAGCCCTATGTGCCCATGGTTCAAAACCTCCCTCTGGATGCTTCGGCTTCCAGATCTGGGCCCAGAGTGGGGCTTGGACCCACAGACCTGCTCTCTGCCTGGGGCCAGAACCTGGTGAACTCCAGGTTCAGCTTGCAGCGACTGCTCTGAGAGCTGGGCCTTGGTAAGGACCCAGCTCCCTGCAAAGATAAAAAGTAACCCTGCTCCCTCTTTCAGGTCTGACCATGGCCAGGAGAAAATGTCAAACGTCCCACTCAAAGGCTGGTCAGCGGGACACCAAAGATCACCACAGTCCCCCCATCCTGCCTTGAAAAGCTGTTATCACTCCTGCTTTCTGCATGCTTCACCCCAAAGCTGGGCTCCAGGGAGAAGAGACTTTCCCATCCCTTCTTCACTCCCCCGCCCGAGGAAAAGAGGCTGTGAGCAGCCCCAAGGGCCATGTCAGAGGACCCCAGCCCCCACGTACCAGCAGGATGCTCTCCCAGGACATCCAGCGGATGGGGAGCACGGCCCGCCCCTGGATGCGGTAGTAGTCCCCGCTGTAGAGATTCCTGCTCATGCCGAAGTCGGCTATCTTGATGGTGTACTGCTTCCCCACCAGGCAGTTGCGCGTGGCCAGGTCTCGGTGCACGAAGTTGAGGGAGGAGAGGTACTTCATGCCGGAGGCGATCTGGGTGGCCATGAACCGCAGGTCGCTGTAGCTGCCGGAGGCAGGGACAAGGGAGGCCTGAGGTGCTGGAAAGGATGGCAGCCAGGGGGTACACGGCCCCGAGCGGGGTGCCCCACAGCTGGGCAGGTGCCTAGAGCAGGCAGCCCTGCCTGCCCCTGCCTGTCCTGAGTGGCACTACCTGACGGTGGGCGTGTGGCTGGCAGGGGGGCTGCCTGCCTGCTGGCGGGACAGGAACTGGTTGAGGTCTCCGTTCTCCATGTACTCAGTGATCATGCACAGCGGGTCATCCGTGATGCACACCGCCAGCAGCCGGATGATGTTGGGGTCTTTCAGCCGCGACATGATCTTGATTTCCTTCAGAAAATCATTCCTTTCCGGAACAGAAACCACACGGATCGGATAGACAGACCCAGAGGGGCATGGAGGTGTGCACGGACCAGCTGAGCGTGCCACCCACCCGCCCAAGCCTTGTGGGGGACCCGCGGGTCCCATCTCCTGGGACTGGGGGCCATGAGGGGGAGCTCAGGACTGATCCACACACGGCTGCGGAGTGGACTCGGTGGGTAGATGGGGAGCTGGTTAGGACCGGCAAGGACGAAAAGTCCTGAATCGTGGCAGCCCAGCGTCCCAAGACAGCTCAGACGTATGCCCCTCAGAGGCAGGGGATGCTTTCCGAGCGTCCCAGCTCTCCTGGGGGGCTCTACGCAGGGGGCAATGCCGGGGCGTGTGCACCCCCTGGCCCATACCTGGCGTTCTTGTTGGCGTCTGCTCGCAGCATCTTCACAGCCACCAGCACGGGGCTGTTGGAGCTGGCATCCAAGCCCTCCAGGGCAAAGTCCTTGCCTGTGAACTTCTCCATCCCCTCCACTTCGCAGAGATGAACCTGGATGGGTGCAAGGGGCAGCCATTACCTCCGGCAACTGGCAGCCTCCCCTGGCCCCTGCAAACTGGGAAGAACCTTGCCCGAGCCCAGCTCAGAGCAGGTTCAGATCCCACTCACCTCCCCAAACTGGCCTTCCCCCAGCTTCTCCTTGAAGGTCAGCAGCTTCCTGGGGAACTCCTCGACGGCCACGTCCTTGCCGGAGAGCAAGTCCATGGTGAGGGCTGGCACTGAGTAGGTGTTGCCACCCGTCACGCCCTGCAGGTTCACGATGTCGGCCTCGGCGTAGTGGGGGACGCCCTCGGGGACACTGGCCTGTGATGGCTTCACGGCACTGCTGCAACCTGGGGGGGGGTGGTGGACAGGGGGGCCAGCCCTGCCGTGGGTATCCTGCCCTGCACCCTCTGCTCCCTGGCACCCACTCACACTCTGGCCACCAGCTTCTCCATCCCCATCCTCCCCAGAGCCCTTGGCACAGCTGGGCTCCTGCAGACTTTGCAGGCTGCTCCGCTCCTTCCCCATCACCGACAAATGCACCAACCCACCCCAAGCATCAGATGAGCACAGATCAGTGCCCAACCTCTGGATCACCAAGGAAGAGATGCCAGAGCATCCCAAGGTTGGTGGTGGGGACACAGCTCAGCCTGGCGGTGGACACCAGTGATGACTCTCGGCCACAGGCTTTGCGTGACCTCCGAGCGGGATGCGTGGGAGCTTGTGCGATCTCCCCTCAACCCCTCTGTGGCAAAATGTTTGGAGATTGGCCAAAAGCCGGGGCTGGGGAGAGGGGGCTGCAGCAGGCTCGACGCATGGTAGCTGGCTTTAAGCACGCAGGGTGTCCCAACTCTCACCCATGTCCTCCTCCCCAGGGGTGAACTCAGGCAGCTTGCGGATCAGGCGGGAGGGCTCCTGGTAGTCAGGTCCCAGGGGGAATATGCGGTCATAGGTGGAGCTGGACTCCTGCTCGCTGGAGGAGGAGGAGCGGTTGTGGTTGAACATGCTGGATTCGCTGGGCAGGGAGAGGCTGACGGTCATTTCGTCATCCAGCATCCTCCGCGATGCCTGTGAGAGAGGGCGCAAGGGAGGAGAAAGCTGGGACAGGGGGTCCCCACCGCACGGTGGGACAGGGTGTCCTGTGCCCCATGGCACTGTGGCTGCAGCACCCACCTGGGGAAGATGTTTGTCCTCATGTCCCCCCGCCCTCCTATTGTCTGCTCCATGGAGAAGAGTTTGGCTCCATCACCTCTGTGACTGCCCTTGGTTAGCCAGGGGCTGCAGTGAGACCCCCTCAGGCTCCTCTTCCCCAGCCCAGTTTCAGGACAGAGGGATAGACAGGCAGGCAGGTCCCAAAGTCACTGCCCTGCTCAGCTAATTCCCCTTGCTTGGGAGATGGGTGCAACTCACAGCCTTCCTCAAGAGGGGAAGGGAGCATCAGCCTCTGCACGGAATCTGCTTTCCCCATGCTGAAGTTCCAGAAGAACCTGCCCAGGATGAGCCCACCACCCCAGGGCACCTCGCCAGCCACCCCACACTTGCCTACCTTCTCCAGCATCTTCTGCCAGAACTGCCGCCACAGTATGATGACAATGATGGCCACCAGGATGAAGATGATCGCCACCAGGCACCCGATCAGGATGCGCGTGTTGCTGTCATCTACCTTGAGCGTGGGGTCTGGCAGGAGAAGGGGACACCAAGAGCCAGTCACACTGGGGCATGGGGAGAGCCCCTGCCATCTGATGGGGTAGAGCCCCCAAAGCATCTCCCCGCCCAGCTAAGGGTGATGTGCTTTTCGATGCCTTACCATAAGTGGTGGGGACCACGGGTACCTCAGGAGGGGCCACCGAGTTGTTGTACATGGCTGCGTCTGGCAAGGGAGAAGAGGAGAGCGTGAGGGTGGGGGAGTGTGGATGCCCCACAGCCCCACTCCCTCCTTGAACCGCCCCCCCAGCAGGGTCCAGTCCCCGCGGGGCTCGTGGCAGCAGGTACCCGACTGAAAAGTGATCTCGCTGAACATCATCCAGGCATCGGCGAAGTAGTACTGGCACTTGATGGCACTGGCCATGCGGTGGAGCAGGGGCACGGTGACGAAGCGGGCGCTGGGGTTCACGTCGTCCAGCACCAGCACCGAGGAGACGGCGCTGGGCTCCCACTCGCTGGCATCAGCGCGGAAGTAGCACTGCACCTCCTTGAAGATCTTCACCCCTTTGGCGAACATGTTGTTGCAGTGGACCTGTGGGGCAGCCTGTCAGTGCAGCCATGGCAGGGGACGGGGACGGGGACGGGGGACAGGGTGGGGGGCGCACAGACCTTCATGGCGGTGAAGTTCCTGATGCGGTCGAACTCAAAGGTGATCTCCACATAGCCACCGGCAGTGCTCTCGTTGCGCCAGCCAACGTAGTCGTAGCCCGGCCAGACGTGGTACTCATGGGTCTGCGTGAAGTCGTCCAGCCCCGACACCCCGTCCGTCAGCTGGCCCAGGCCCTCCGTCATGCTGGCATGTGTGAGGGGGGAAAGGAAGGGTGACTCTCGCCAACCCCACAAACCTGCCACCACCCACCCCCAGCAGCTCCTCGCAGCCCCTGGGACATTCAGGAAGGGTTTTTGTTCTTGATGTTCTATCTAGAAAAGGCTGCAGGATGCTGAATGTGCAGTGCAGTTAGTGTAAATCCAAGAGAAGGGCTGGGGGTGCTTTCCCCATCACGCTGTCCCCATCGCGATGTGCAGCCTCCCAGAGCTGGCCATGTCCCCCACTTCAGGGAGGCCCCATGTATTTGCTCTGCTGAGGCTCAGCACATCAACCTGCAAACGCAGGGAAGAAACACCCACATCCCATCCTGCCTGGTGCGGTGCCCACGACGTGCGCAAGCCTGCTTGGTCCTCACCTGTACCCAAACGCCCCGTCGTACACCGAGTCGTTCAGGTAGATGACGGTTCCCCCAGGAAGGACGAGCTGCTGCCCGGCCGGTGCATTGTAGGACACCAGCCCGTCTGCGGGGAGGGGAGGGTGAGCGGCCACCCATGCCGGACATCCCGCTGCTGGTGAGCCCCGGCCAGCCCTGGGGCGCTGCCAGCCCCCCTGCGGGACGGACAGCCCCCCAGCTGGGCTCTGGGGACACGGGGAAGGGCACAGGACCACACCACCCACCCAGCCAGACGCAGCCGTACAGCTCCACGCGCAGGCAGACGTTCATGGAGTGGTCAGTGACGGGGATGAAGCGGACGAAGCGGGCGATGAGGGGCGGCTCCAGGTCCTTGAGGACGATGTCGTAGGGATTGGTGTTTCCATCCAGCACCTGGGGAGAGAGGTGTGGTGGGGAGGGGCAGGCGCAGCCCCCACCTGCCACCCAGTGCAGCCCCCACCCGCCTCCTCACCTGCTTCCCATGCCGGTTCCTCCAGGAGATCCAACGGGTGCCGTCCCGGCTGTAGTTGATTTTATACATGGGGGCAAACTCGTTGCCGTGGCCCCCGGCATGTCGCCCCTGGGTGCCCACCAGCGTGATGAAGTGGAGGGCACGCAGGTCGATCTGCAGGAACTCCTTCAGGTCGTCGGGCTCCACCGGGATCTCGGGGCACCAGGCGCCATCGCCGTCCTCCGAGTCCAGCCTGTGAACCCAGAGTGGAGGAGCTGTTCGCAGAGAGCCAAAGCTGGCCCCGTGCCCCCTGCCTTCTGCCCCTCCGTGGCCACGCAGACCCTGCCGTGGCTGTCACAGGAGGGTCCCCGCACTCACCGTCCATACTTGGCGGCTGTCGACTCGGACCACTGGCTGGAGGCCGAGATGTCCTCGTCGGGAATGTGCCCGCCTGACATTCCCAAGGGGTACCGGCACACCGCTGCAACGAGACCAGCGGGGTGCTGAGTGGGCATCCCTCCTCGCCTCCCCGGCTGAGACACATGCTGAAATACGACATGGCACTGCCAGGGTGGGGGCACGTCCACAGCACCGCAGGGACTGCAGCCCGGGCGCAGCACTCTCCATCCCTCTGGCTTACAGAGATGGATGGGATGGTCCTGCACAGGCAGACACCTGCCTGGGCAAATGGAGCCACTGGCCAGAAGCAGATGCCAGCCCAGCCTGAAGCAAAGCCAGGAGCAAGGGGAGGCAGCACTCCAAGGGCTGCTGGACATACCTGGTCCCCGTCCCCAGAGATCCTTTCCACCTCGCTGGCAAGCATTTCAGCTGCGGTGGAGGGAGAGCCTGGGGGCTGGCACTGCTGTCCCCACGCTCCTCGTTCTGGGACACCCAGAGGGCTCGCACCAGAAGCCGCTCACCCAAAAAACCCACCCGCAGCAACCTGTTCTTGGCCGTGCCGCCCCGCCGCTCCCCCCACCTGCCTGGGGGAACAAGTGACAAAGACGGGTGCTCGCCCTCCCTGCCGGCCCCACGGCTCCCATCGCCAACCCTGCCCCCGCCCCGGCTGCGAGTGGAAAAGTACCCAGGATGGCAGGCGGGCTGCATCCCCGAGTGGCAGCCGGCTCCCCCGGCACCGCATCCACGCCGCTTCCCAGGAGTTATTTTTTCACGCCTGGCTGCCAAGAGAGCTGCTGAAAGGCTGGCTTGTTTGGCCATGTTTACTGTCTGGCCTCCAGCTCCAGCCCACAGCGCTCCCTCCGCACACCGCCCCAAGCAAACACCCGCACCGAGGCAGCAGGGCCCCGGCCAGGATGCGGTGCCGGTGCCGCCTCCTGCCCCCATGGCCTCCAGCTCGCCCGGTGCTGCGCCAGCAAGGAGCCCACATCCCAGTGCGTGGTGCCGCCCAGCAGCCAGCTCCCGCTCTCAGGTCCCCACGCCACAGGAACCATCTCCTGCGTCTGACAGAGGGATAGGCGCATCTTCAGCATGAGCACTGGCGCAGTGGGGAGCATCTCTTCTTTTCTCCAGCTCTCCCACTTGTGACGCTCTGCAGAGTGCAGCGCCCACTGAATTCCCATTTAATTCTTGCCGAACCTAGAGCCAGCCCAGCTCCTTTGCCCTATGTAAAAACCACCCTGGCCAGGCAAAGCCGGCACTTCCAGCCCTGGATGGCTGCTGAAGAAACAGGATTGCTTCCCTAAGCACCATGCAACCTCCGGGGAAGACACAGCAAACTCTTCCCACGGATGGAAGAAGCCTTTGAAGGGACTTGTTTCAGGGATGCCCTGGGGAAACCCTGATGTGCTGAAGGAGCCTGGACATCCCTGCAGCACAGGAGAGGGCTGAGCCCTGCAGAAACAACCATTTAAACACACTTCACTCGCTGATGTCCAGTGCAGTGTTGTGGTTTCTGAGCAGAAGCCAGGCACCTAGTCAAGCCACTTTACTAAAGCCAACCTTGGTTTGCTGCAAAACCGCCAAAGAAAGCACGTCCCAGCGGTGGCAAACAATACCCCGGCGCCTTGCCTTCTGCATGCCGCAGCCTCAAAATTGAGCGGGCCCGATGAGACCCCAGTGGAAAAGGGCCCCCACTCAGAGCCCGGGGCTCCGGCTGCAGCGCTTTGCCTGGACAGGCGCCCATGGCACACGCAGGACGTTTTCTGGGTCGCTGGTGGTGGCTGAGCCGCATGCAGGACAGCAGAGTGCCCAGGCAGGCATGGGCTTGGGGGGGGTCATTACCCACTGCTCCCAGAGCTGGGAAAGTCCCGGAGATGGCGAAGATGACATGAGCCCAAGCTCGGACACCCTGGCAGGAGCACAGCCCAGGGAAACGCACCTCACAGCTCTTGCAGCCGCTTGGTCCCCGTCTCACTTACCCGGGTTCACCTGGGCTGTCACAGTCCATGGGACGAGCAGCAGCAGCAGCAGCAGCAGGGCTGGTCTGGGGGTGGCTGGCATGTCGGCAGTCCTGCAGAGACAGAGCCAGGGCTCGTGATGCTGAGGCAGCTGAGGCATGGAAATGCCAGCCCTGCTTGGGTCGACCAGCCGAGGACGGGAAGGCTTCCCCTGCACGAGACCCTGTGTCCCCACCTCAGGCTCGAAGGAGGAGCAGAGCCCCAAGCCTCACATCTGTGATGGTGGTCAAAGGGGTCCCAGTGTCCTGTCCCCTCCACCCCCCCACCCCGGGAGCCATGGCATCACGGAGCCACACCAACACAGCCCTGGCATGGGCCGGTAACGTCGCCCTGCCGTGTCCCTGGAGTGTCCCTGGAGCCAGCCGCGTGAAACGGCCACGGGACCCACACAAACCTCCCAGGGCTCTGCTCAGGGCCGGCGCCGTCCGGCTCCACTGACGGGCAGAAAGGCTCTGGCTGGGCCACCCGCCCTTGGATGGCTTTGAAAGCAAGACGTTGCACAACCCCGTCATATAACAAAATAATAGCACGTTGCAACATGCGGTTTCCCTGCCTTCTGGCTTGGGAGAGATAATAGCAGATAATCACCCGAGATTTACAACGTATTTATTGTGACAGTTCTCTATGGCGGAATGGATCTTGGGGACATGGGTGACACAGAAAGGTGTGACAGAGGGCATGGGAGCCAGCTTGCACCCGTTGCCTCCTGGGGAACATTGGATGGGGCTGGAGGGGACCTGGAGGTCCTGGCAACAGGGCTTGGGCTGCAGTAAGGGGAGAAAAAGGGCCAGTGCTGGTGGGGACCTCCTTGGAGCAGGCTGCAGCCCATGGCACAAGGGGATGTCCCCCCCGGCCCCAGCCCTGGGATGTGCCTGCCCTCTGAGCAGCACTGCTGCCACAGCCACTTTGCAGGGCAGCAGCTGTCACCCTCGGCTGCCAGGAACCCCCAGAGCCCGAGCAGCTCCTCCTGCACCCACACACCTCTGGGGAAACACCGCGGGACACGGCACCATGCCGAGAGATGCACCAGGGACACCCTGAAATGTCACCAGCCCTGCCCCAGGCTCCCTGGGCTCCCCCTCCCCTTATCTACCAAGGGGACAATTGTCCTCCTGGGACAGCCCTTCACACAAGCACTGGATGCAGATTAGTCCTCTGCTTATTAAAAAAGGCTATTTTAATCTAGTTTACACGCACATTAATCTTTGCAGAACAATTTACTAACCGGAGGGTTGATGGAACCATAACTCCCGGCCAAATGGGACGCTGCTACGCTTGAGTGCTGGGGTAGATCCCAGCCGAGCCCTGCCATACCAGGGATGGCCGGGCTGGGCTGGCGAGTCCCCGAGCTGGCCCAACACCAGTGACCCCACAGGTGGGTGCCTGGTTGTGTCCCTGCACCCACCCCACGCAGGGACCCGCAGCCTTGTCCCCACCACTGAGAGAAAGCCCAAACCCACCCTGAACCGGCTGCCACACAGCAGATGCCCCCATCCTACACAGGGAGCCCAGCTGGGAGGTGCTGGATAAGGCCCTGCTTGCTGACAAAACCAGGGCTTGGCACGGCAGAAGCAAGGCAGGCTTGCTGCAAACATGCCAGCACCCAAGGGGAGCGCAAGGCCCCAGGAGCTGCCACCCACACCCTGCTAGAGACTCTCTGCGCCCAGCAGCATGCTGCTGGATTCCTCGGGGGTCTCTGCTAAACACCATGAGCTCTGCAGGAGGTACAAATAAACACCCAGACTTAAGGTGATTTTTTTCCTCCTTTTTTTCTAATTTTTTTTTTGGAAAAGCACATATGTGGTTGCTTTTTTTTTTTCCTATTCCCAGCTGGGAAAGTTTAGTTGCAACTAACTCAGCTGCAACTGGGAATTTCAACTGCATTGCTGAGAGGTGCGCACGAAGCTCCTGTATTTGATGATGGCCAGTTCCCCCAACATTAATATCTCAATTTCCTTCTGCATTCCAAAAAACATCCAGGGATATTTTTTCCCACTATTCTTTCAGGCTGAGTAAACTCTTTAAGCATCAGGATACCAGATGCCGTAATCTCCCACAGGGAACGCATTTACATTTAGTCTAATACAGGGAAATTATCCCCACGCAGCCCTTGTGAAGTGCTCGTTGCTCCTCAGGGGAGCGGGGCTGGGGGACAGTGGGGAGACAGTGACTCAGGCGCCGAGGCTGGGGGCTAAGGGGCACGCGGTCAAAGCGGCCGAGCAGTATTGGCAACCCAGCTGGAAATCATTTTTGTTCCACCAGCCCTGCAAAAGGGATGGCTTTGCAACGTTTTTGTCTGAAAATGTTTGCTGAAAATTTTCAATCACTGGAAAGTTTTAGTGCTGAGAGTTTTTGGAGCTCCTCCCTGGCGTCACTTGGGCTTGGGAGCTTCCCTCAGCCACTGCTTTTTTTTTTTTTTTTCCTTTTTATTCTCCCGCCTTCTTATTCTGCTGAAATCACCAGGGAAAATTAGCAGGGAAAAAAATGAAATCCACATTTGTTTAGAGACAAACCCACCCAAGCCATGATCCCTCTCGCCCCCAGCCTGCGCCGGCTGGTGAAGCCCCTATCTCGCTTCCCAGGTGGGTGCTGCCATCCTCACCAGCACCGGAGGAGCATCATCCACGGGGAGGGGACTGGACGGCAGCAGCCCGCACCCCCTGTGCACGCCAGGTTCTGGACGTGGATCTCCCCGGGGTCCCATTGCAGAGCCCCCATCCTCACACGGGGCCTGGGGCTCCCCTACTGCTGGGATAGCGGGTGGCTGGGACACACCAAGGCCATGCTGGAGGGAACATCCCCGAGCGGCGAGAGGCTCCCTGTGACCCTGGACCATGACCCAAGGCATGTGGTGGTTCGGTAAGGGGGTGCGGGACCCCCAGCCCAGCTGGCACTACAGCCCCCAGCATGCTGTGCCACTGGCGCAGCCTCGGCAGGAGCACAGTGCAGCATGCCGGGACCCGTAGTCCTCCCCTCCAAAAATGCCATTTTAGACCTTCTCTGGGCTGGATGCAGCCCCATTTTCTGCAGCAGCAAGTGCCTCCCCAGCCGTGGGCTGGCCGGCTCAGCCAGGGACATCGCAGCTGTACAGGGTGCGAGGAGCAGCCAGCGCGTCACCACGGCTGCCGGCTGCCCTGGAGAGACCTGCCAGCAGCACAGCCCACAGCCATGGGGCCTGGGGACATGGTCCTGCGGGTGCTGCACCAAGCAAGCGCTCCCCACCAGCTGGAAACTTGCAGCCCTCCTCCCTGCTCCGTGACATGGTGCACGGCGTCACCCTGCCACGGTGCAGGGCTGTACGGCATCGCTCCGCTGCGGCGCAGGGCTGGGAAGCCACAAGTGAGACCCTAGCACCAGGATGGGGGGCAGGATGCTCAGGAGCACTAGACTGGTGGCCCCGTGTCCCCTCCCCAGGGTGACTTGGTGCCTGGCTGGAGGGCCCTGGGGACAGCGGAGCCTCTCTAGGCTGGCCAGCACTGCCACCAGCTCTGCCAACAGACACAGAGGCAGGAGCTGAGGAGGGACACCAGAAAATGCTGGCCTGGCACAAGGGGAAACTCTGGCAGTGGAGGGAAAACTAGAGAGAAGGGGCCAAATGTCACCTCCCCAGGTGGGGACACTGCCCCTGCTGCTGCCCCAGCCCCTTTCCGGGCAGACCCTCACTCCAGCCCCTCTGCCCAGGCTCTGCCGCAGAGCACGGCTGACCCCACGTCCCCCCAAAATCCCAAGCCTGGAGAGGGAAAACGCCTCCCCAGGCACCCGAGAGCAACTCACCAGAGCGGGGAGGTGGCGGCAGGCGGGCAGGCTCCTCGCCCCTCGCCTGGGCCAGGGGAGCCAGGCGAGGAGCGAACTTCCCCGGGCTGATGCAAGATGCCTCTGGGAGCGCTTTCGCATTCTGCGGATTCCTGGGAGCCGGCCAGAAATCCCACAATCCTACATCTTGCACATTTGGTTTCAATTAGGGAGCGGAGAGGGGGAGCCAGTCACCAATCCAGGCTGGCTTTTCGGCTGAGGTTATTTTCCTCGGCCCGAGGGAATGTGTGCAAAGCTATAATTTACAGCAAAACCCATTCATAGCGCGAGAGAAAAAATATAAAAAAAAAAAAATCCCTGTGGCGGGCAAGGGAACTTAAAGCAGTAGGCAGCATTTTGCTTTCCAGCGCTCGCCCCCACGGCTGCAGGATGGCACGCCTGTCCAGGACCCTCCTCCTGCACCGTGGGGTGCAGGGGCCAGGCAGGACACCCCCAAAATGCAGGTGATGGAGGTGCTCCATGAGGCCACATCACTGGCCCGGAGGGTCCCGCAAGGGCTGCCCCACTCCAGGCCCCTGGTGGGAAGGGTGCTGGGCTCCCACGTGGGCATGCACGGCCAGGACACCGGCCAGAGAGCCAACCTGCCCGGGCACGTGGCACGGAAGAAGTGCTCTGGCTCCCCAGGCTGCACGCTGAGCTCGTGGTTTTACATCATTTCCAGGCACTAGCTTGGCACCGCAGCCACCAACTACGCAACACGGCAGGGAGAAAATAATAATAATCGGCTCACATTAATTTTTGTGCAATAGCTCAAAATGCAATTTAAAAAAAACCCCAAACCCCATATTCTTCCAGACTAGGGTTTCGGTTGTATTTTATGCCAGCACCCACACTGCCACGGGAGGGAAGCAGCACCCCTGGCAGCAGGCCAGCAGCTCCCAAAAAACGCTCCTGCCCCATGGGGCACCCCGTGCTGGAGAAGGCACCTTCCCCAGGGCTGCAGCAGTGCTCCCAAACCACCCTCCTCGTCAGACTCCTAGCCCGTCTGCTCTCCAGACAAACAAACCAAGTCCTAGGCAGGGAAAACCATCCACCACCTGGCAGGATGCCAGCGACATACCGGGGACCCTTGCCACTGCCAGCAGGCAGGGGCTGCGGTGCCAGCCCAGCCAGGGGTGCAGCAAGAGGTGCACCCCAGGGCGATGCAGGCAAGGCAGAGTGCCACAGCTACCTCTGGGCTGGCAGGGAGGGCAGGCAGGAGCAGACAGGGAGCAGGTTAGTGTGGTGCCTGCTGCAGGGCTCTGCACCATGCCCCTGCGTGCCATCCCAGATCAACTGGCACTGGGGAAGCCCTCGCCCGCAAACGGGCTGCCCTACGTGCACGCCGGCACAAATGCCAGCCGGCTCCGCTCCACCCCACTGCCCTCCTGCTACCTGGAATTGGCACCCAAATAACTTGGCAGCAGCCAGCGCCGCGTCGCTCTATCCCAGGACCTAATGCAAAGGTGTTGGTGTGCAAACAGAGCCAAAAAGCCAAAGCAAGCTCCTCGCCTCCACCCCTCCCAGAGCCCAGGGAGCCAGTCGGAGCAGCGGTCCCCTCGGGCTCACCATGCAGCCTCTCGCTCCTGCTGGGTGCTGGTGCTGGGGCCACGTGCATCCCCAAGGTAGGCCATGCTACACTCTGGCTGCTGCCCACTCCACGCCAAGGAGTAGAGCTTCAAGGGCGCCCGCCTGCTCCCTGGGGAGCAGAGTTGTCCCTTCCTCAGGGCAGCTGTTCCCAGGGCCCGGTGGAGCCGGCAGGCAGGGGGAGGTGATGGCACAGACCACCCGCAGCACTCCACACCAGCTCCTCGCACCCGCTCTGGCCCCCGTCCCAGGCTGTCTCTCCCCTGGGACCCGCGGCTGCCAGCCTGCCTCGGCCACACGCAGCCTGGCTGGCCAGCAGCGAGCCACCGGCAGCGACAGCACCAGCTGGGACCCCCCGCATGGCCCCAGCTTCCCAGGCACGCTGCCTGGGGAGCTTGAGTGTTCAGCTGAGCCCGGGTGCCCAACAGCTACCTCAGCATTCAGGGGACCTGACGACTTCCCTGGGGGTCGGGGAGCGGTTTGGACCCCATTCCCAGCCCTGCAAAGGAAAATCCCTCCCCAGGCAGCCGTGGGGCAGTGAGTAGCTGTGCCTCCCCACAGCAGGGGCTGTGGTGGGACTTGAGAGCAGGAGAGGAGCTGGCCAAGCACCATCTTCCCTCCCAAACAGGAGGGGAAGCATCAGAGCTGCTCTCTGCCCAAGGGCATCAGGACACCATGCTCCAGGGCAGTGGGTTCTGGCAGGAGTCAACGAGCCCACCCTGGAAAAGAGAGGGCTGCTGGAGGGCACCGTGCTGGGTTGGTTTCACCCTGAGCACTCCAGCAGTGCAGCACACCTGCCTGTTCCTACCTGCTCAAGGCTTGCCACTGTTTGCAGAAATTCAAGAGGAAAGTGCAGCCCTTCGCTTCCTCCAGAAATGCCCCAAACAAACGCCGCAGGCCAGAGGATATGCCTGTGTGCCACTGCCCACTCCCCCCCCCCAAAGAGCAACCCCTGCCGCACTGGGCAGAGCGGGGCACTTGGTGTGATGCAGTCGGACTTCTGCCTGTGTGGAAAGCCACCGTCACTAAAACAACACCAGATGACAGACAGGAGGGACTCAGAGTTTAATCAGATGCTTCCAGTTGTGCAACATAAAGGATGACCAAAGGGAGGACATGGGCAATGACAAGGACCCTATTAAAAAAAATAGTCATGTAGATTTGAGAAAAATAAAAATTCAAGATTAACCCCAGCCCCGTACCATAAAAATCCTCTGCATGTACAATGACTATTACTATATACATGTTTAAAAATAAATGCCCACAGCCTGGAGTGCAAAGAGCAGCGCCATAGCTGTGCTTCGCGGCAGGGGAATCCATAAAGTGTTTGGTTTTTAAATTAAAATATAAATAGAAGCGTACAACATGCCAAGAACTGAGTGGGTTACATCCTCCTCTGCACACCAGAGCGAGCAGGATCAGCCCCTACCAGTTACAGCTATAAACCTTCATGTGTCCAAATTCTCAACCCGCCAGGCAGGACGGGCAGCCCAGCTTGGGCACCGTGCTGCCACTACATCCCGTTCTTCACCAGCTCGTGGATCCCGTCCTCGTCGATAATCAAAGGTGTGCGAAACTCTCGGTCCTTCACGTACTTTTCCAGACCCTAAAGGAGGACGAAGCAGCTCCTTAGGAACATACCACGCGTCATCTGCTCTGTTGATCTGCTAAGCTGCTCACAGATGGCTCTGGTCCCCTCCCGTGCTAGCGGCTTGGGGGACACTGCCTCAAAAACCTCTGTGGTGAATTCAAGTCATGCTTTTGTGGCTTACCCCCTCTCCGGCCAGGGCTCACACACGTGCCCCGCCAGCCTCCCCACCCGCCTAGTTAGTCTGCAAGGGCGCCTGAGCTCTGGAGAGCCAGTACTCACTTCTCCTCCATAGGAGACAAGGGGAGAAATTTCACACTGGATTGGAAGGTCATTTGCGTCCTTCAAGCTGCAGGGGGGGGAAAAAAAAAAAAAAAAAGTCAGGGGGGTTAGCTACATCCCGCCACGGGATGCAGATGGGGCCCAGAGATCTTGCAGATGCCAGCGTGGGGGATCAGCGGCTGTCCGGGGCACTGGTGGCTGCCAGCCCACACAGACCCTGCCAGCACAGAGCTGCTCTGGGTTAGTCAAGCCTTGCGTGCTCTCCACGGAGGTGCGAGCTAAAGTTTAGATACCAGCAGCGACTGAAAGGGAAGAGAGCGTCAGATGCAGCCTTAATGAGGATCTACGTGCCTTTCCACATGTGCAACTACAGCAGTGCCTATTGCCCCCAGCCTAGATCACAGCCCCGCTATATTTGATGCTGCATGCAAGCTAGTCACTCCTTCCTCCTCCTCTTGCATCCTTGGGGTGATGAGAGATGCACTCACAGCACCTTCCTGTTTGGCTAGTCACAACAGGTCTTTTTTAAAACACGTTCCTTGTTGAAAGCGCAACCGGAGGACACAGGGTAAGCCTGTCTGCTCGCTCAGAAATACTCCTTGTGGCACTGCCTGCTCCTCCTGCCTTTGCCTCTTAGATCAGCTGCCTCAGCTCCTCTGTTCTGGACACGAGCCTGAGCTGGTGAGGCCAGCTCAGCCGCAGCCTGGCCCCGAGAACAGCTGCAGCAGCGCTGCTGGGCAGGGGTCCCTGACCCCACTCCTGCTGCCACCAGCCTTTGTAGGACCCCCCAGATCCTCTCTAGATCCAGCCAGCATGTAAGCCTGGACAGGGAGGCGGGGGGGCAGCTGTGCAGAGCCAACGAGGAACCGTGGCAACACGCCAGGGTGCCCCTTCACACCCGCTTGCCGCCGCAGCCAGCCAGCCATCGGAGGATGTCATCTGTGAGAACGCTCCCTTTGCCCAGGTTGAAACTCATCCCTGCTGCCATGCACTTGCTCAGCCCCCTCCTGTCCCAGCTGTGAGTAAATAAAACTCACCCGTCCTAACCCAGCCCTTGCACTTGTGTTTGCCTTAGAGTCAGATTAATTTCAAGATAATAGTTTAAAAAACAAAAGTAAAAAAAAAAAATTGCCATTAACTGGCAATGAAGGATAAATTTAGGATAAAGTGCATCCTTTAGCCTACGTTATAACTAGTGTGATGGCCTAGTTATAAGCCTGAAAGCACTTGGAGTCTTGAATTAAAAACAGAGACCCTAGGCGTATCCTGCCAGAAAGTAGCAGAAGATACAACTTCTCCCAAAGCAGGGGAAAGGTAACAAGCTTGCTTAGTCTTTAAGTCATTTACACACACCAGCTCTAAGCCCCAGCCATACAGAGGTGCCCTGTGCCTACAGAAGAACATGCTGCTATTACAGAAGTTGTTTTAACACTTCTGTCAACTTCCCCGTTCACTTCTGTAAACTTTTTTAAGCACTGAGCCAGTGGCTTTCCCTGGTGTTACAGTCTGCATCTTCAGAACTCAAGAGCTGAAGTCACACAAAGCACAGCTGGCCGCCTACACTGAGATTTGCACATGCTACATCAAAGCCTGCTTGATGTTTACTTAATGTTTTTAACCCCATTTCAATCTGCCTGGATGCCTGGCGGACACCAGGAGACAACAGCCATCTCCAGCTACGGGACCGGCCAGGATCAGTCCAGGCTGTGCTACGCCGTGGCATGACAAAGAGGGGAGTGTCACCAAAGGGACACAGCAGCACGTTTCCCAACAGCATCCCGCCTGCGGTGCGACCTTCGGGGGCTGCGTGCAGTCAGCGGCAGGCTGCCTGCTGCCCTGCACCCGTGCCAATGGCACAAGCCCCTTCCAGTTATCCCTGCCTCTGCGGAAAGGAGCCCAGGAGGGAGCAGACGCTGCCTACCGCCCGCCACCCGGAGAAGCAGCGTCCCTGGGGTCCTGTAGTGAGACATGCCCCGCTCCCAGCATGCAGCCCCAAGCCCCCCGGCCCCATTAGTCACTACGGGTGCCTGCTCACCGACACGCATCCATCGCACCGGCCGCAGCCTGGCACACTGCTTTGCCTACAGCCCGTTAGTACCTAAGCACAGCCCCGCCACCATGCACGCTGCACGGTATAGTTACTTGTCATTGACATCTGCTGGGGTGGCATCTGACCTTCCGTTTGTGACACTATGTGGGAATAAACAAGGGTTAGCAAGGGTGGGGAAAAAAACAGAGCAGAACAAGTCTGGGGTTTGCTGTTCTCCAGAGGGGCAGCAGGAAGCCTCTCAGTCGAGGGAAGCCACGACCCCAGCCTGGCTGCTGCATGGATCTGCTGATGTGCTTGGGCTTTAGGGAGCCACCTCCTCCCTGCACGGGCAGCCTTGTCTGTGTAACGGAGACTGGCAGGATTTGGTTCACAGGCGTTGAATCAAGAAGGAAAGTTCCTGCTGACTGAGCGAGCGCCCCTCCTGCAGCCACTGCCTGCCCGCACCGACCTCTGCCCTACGGACCACCCGGGAGAAGGGACCCACGGCTGGCTGCTCCAGCAACACTGCTTTCAGGAGCACTCAAATGGAGAAGGGCTAGGGACTGCCCGGTGCTTTATACCCAGCCCAAAAAGGATGCAGGAGCACCAGGAGCAGCAACTCACCGAGGGATGGCGGGGATGCGTGTGCCATTTTCGTCCACAAAGTGCCCTCCTGCATTGAGAACCCAGCAGTGGTGCAGGGACATCAAGGCGTGTCTGGCCGTGGTGGGGTTGTCCTTGCCATTCTGGCTGTCCGCATTCTTCAGGGGAGAAAACTCATCCTCACGCAGCACCTCGTACACCACGAACTTCCTGGTGGCAAACAAGGTGCGAGAAGGTCAGGTGTGGGAAACATGGCTGCTCCCTGTCACTTTGGCTTCTCTCCTGCCAGGGCAGCTGAGCCGGGGCCATGGCCCCCCCACAGCCCACAGCCACGGGCTGTACTCACAGCCACAAAGGAGGGAGGGGACAACCTCAGCTGTAGGGTCAGCAGATGCTCCTCTGGCCCAGGAGCAGGGCTCAGCCGAGCAAGAGGCATGCAGCATCTGTCCCTCCTGCTGCTCACGTCCCTGCTCATCTCAGGGCACAAGTGCCCACTGCTGCTAAACAGCATGGGAGCTGGCATCCTGTCCCAACCCCGGGGCGTCACCAGTGGGCACAGCCCTGGCACCCCTCCAGAGGCTCTCAGAGCTGCCCGAAGGAGAGCCAGCAGCATAGTCCCCACAGAGAGAAAAGGGCATACTTGGAAAACTGGAAGATGTCAAAGACGAACTTTTCCATCTTGATCCCATTGGGCTTCTCAGGTTGGATGAGCTGCCCTGTAGTGATGTCCACGTGTGGGATCTTCTTCTCAGCTACGTGGTGCTGCAGCTGTGGTTCATAAGTGCTGCAACAGGTCAAGAAAGAGCTGTCACTTGCCTGAGCAAGGCACATCTCCAGCCCCCCAGCTCAAACACTGCTGCAGCAGGACAACCGGTCTGCCCTGACCCCCAGCTGGCCCGAGGCACGGGCTGCTCATCCCCACGACAGCCAGGAGAGGACAGCCCTGCACATCTGCGCTCTGGCATCAGCAGCCAGCAATGGCCGGGGGAAACCTTATCTCAAGGAAGGGACTGTGCAGAGGCAGGGGTCAGGCCACACGCGCAGAGAGGCAGCGACCAGAACCTGTAGGCCAAATCCCAGCATGCCTGCAAACAGCTGGAGCTCAACCAGTGGAAAGCAAGGCACAGTCAGCTCGGCAGCCAGCTCCACTCGGTGCCGGTGCTCCTCCTCCAGCACCCCAGCAGCACCCCAGCAGGCCCTTACTTGACTACATCTTTCAGGAAGGTGGTGGTGAAGTAGTGATTGGCGATGTTGCCTGCATTGAAGAGCAGCCGCCCATCCGGGCCCCGTTTCTGGGCAGTGGCCAGGGAGATCTCACTGTACTCTACCACCTGGTAGACACCATCCACTCGGCACACCACGCCGACCGGCTCCGTGGGGTTTGTCTTCTCCACCACCTGCCCAAGGGAAGCACTGTCAGGGAAAGACCCCCAAAGCCCTGCAGTTCAAATATACTCCCTTATATCTAGCAGCCCTCACGGAGCCCTGCACAGGACAGCAGGGATAGTGCACGGATAGGGATGCTGAAGCCCTCCCCTGCCATGAGCTTCTAGTGATGCTGACTGGAGGAGGGCAAGATGGCAGGACTGGGTGACAGGCACACCCAGAGGGCAAGGGCAGGATCTGGCACCACCCCGTGTGTGGCTGGCAGAGGGCACAGATATTTTTAGCACCCAGCCCACACATGAACAGCCAGCTTGCCACGCACAAGCAGGAGGCTGCTGGCTCAGCAGAGCCATCCCCCTACACCTGACCTCCTTCCTCTTCCTCGCACCCCACACACCTCTCTCTGGGCATGGGACCTCCCAGCAAATCCCTACTCATCACTGCCACCACAGCAGGGCAGTGTGCACATACACAGGGCTTTCTCCTTTCTGCATGCTAGGGTTTATTTCCTCCTTCTCTTGCTCCGGCCAGAAGGAGGAACTGCTTTCCCTTTCCCAGCTCACTCTCTGAAAGCTTCAAGGCCAGCAATCCCTCTCACCTGTTTGCCAGAGCCAAGTCCAATGCAAACACAATCACACAGCCTCTTTGGCTGTTAATCCAACCTTTAAGTAAACCTTTGGGCGTGCAACATCCTACCCATGAGACATGGGGCTGGGCTCAGTGTCAGCAGTCAGCTGCACCCACCATGTCCCAGCCTGGTACCCAGAATGTCATGGCCGGGAGCAGCTGGCAGCCCGCAGCAGGGATCCCAGCTGCCCCTGCTCTCTGCAGCCGCCCGGACAACAGCCGCCTAGCATCCAGGTGGGGACCGGGCAGCCCCACAGAGCTCCCCAGCAGCTCTCGGCCCCAGGGACTAGGGGACCCGAGAGCCCTGGGGCTGTTGGTGCCAAGTCCCCATGCAAGGCAGGAAGACAGCAGCACCAGGCAAGGGGCAGTGACACCCTGCATACCCCGGGATGCCAGACCCAAGGGGGACGTGGGACTCTGGCAGCACGTGCAACTTCGCCAGCCAGTTTCCAGTGCTTAGCTATCCCTCCTGGCTGCGGCAAGCAGGCGAAGGAAGGGTGAGGAGTCGGAGAAGCAGGCAAGGAGAAGGACAGACCCCACCCTGCTCCAGGTAAGCAGTGCCTACCTGCTCCGGAAACCATACCTTAGCCCCGCAGTCCGCTCCCTTCTCCAAGCAGAAGCCAATGAACCTTGGGTCAGCCACCTTCACCAGGATGTTGTCCACGCAGTAGACGTGGACACTCTGCACGCCCCTCCGCTCCATGTCGTCCATGATGCTGTGTGCCCCCAGGGCCCGGTACAGGCCCCCATTGCCATCTGTGGAGGGCACAAACCGTTGGGGCCGCAGCAACACCTGGCTGTCCCATCAGCCACCCACACTCATGCTCCTTCCCCACGGAGCCAGGGTGGAGGGTCACCAGCCCGGCCACACTCCACCCTAGTCCTCCCTGCCAAGACAGACACCTCCTAGTCTGCGTCACCCATAGGCCACGTCACGCTGTGAGACTGCCCTACACAGGCTCCAGCTCCAAAAGCTTATCCTCAGCACCGTGTCTCACCCCCGTGCAGCCCTCCCGCCAGCTCCCGGCCGCTGACCTGGGGCCATAGCAATCTTGCCCTTCTCCTCCAGCAGGATTTTCCCATCAAAGCCCAGGGCGGGCAGCATGCCCTGCTGGAAGAAGATGACATTTTCCTTCTTCAAGCCAAAATAGTGATGCTTCAGGAAGAACTCCTTGGTGGACTCCATAGTCCGGCCACTTGTCATGATGTACCTGTCACAGCGTAGAAGAGACCCGGTGAGCAGGGAGGACAGGCAGGGTCTCACACCCCTCATCCCAAACATGGGAAACCGCTTCAGCCTGTAGCACCCAGGAGAGGCTTCTTCCCCCCCGCCCCCCTCAAACACTTAGAGGGATCTTACCCTCTGCAGCCTCACTTCTTCGGCAAGCCAACGAAGGGCTTCACCCCTTCTTGCAACACGCATCTCCAAAACCCTGCCACACCCCGTGCAGCAGCGGGGGGGGGGGACACCCAGCCGCAGCAGCCAGCTCCTGCCATGATGCCAACCTGCTGCTCACTGCAGCCCCTCTCCTCCCAGACCCCCGCCTTGCGTGGCTGCCATGCCACGCAGCAGGCTGGCCACAGGCGACGCGACACGCGTTCCCAAGGGCCGTGGGGTCGAGCCTGACAACGCGGGACCTG
>VYZV01035252.1:53214-68258 GCA_013401275.1 Pandion haliaetus | reverse complement strand
TGGCAAGCTCCTCCGCCAGCTCCCTCAGTACTCTTGGATGGATCCCATCTGGTCCCATAGACTTGTGAGTGTCCAGATGGCGTAGCAGGTCACTAACTATTTCCTCCTGGATTATGGGGGCTATATGCTGCTCTCCATCCTTGCTTTCCAGATCAGGGGGCAGCGTACCCTGAGGATAGTGGGTCTCACTATTAAAGACTGAGGCAAAGAAGGCGTTAAGTATCTCAGCCTTTTCCTCATCTCTGGTGGCGATGTTCCCCTCTGCATCCAATAAAGGATGGATATTCTCCTTGGCTCTCTTTTTGTTGTCAACATATTTGTAAAAACATTTTTTGTTGCCCCTTACAACCGCGGCCAGATTGAATTCTAGCTGAGTTTTGCCTTTCTAATTTCCTCTCTGCATGACCCAGTCATATAAAAGTATATGCTAGTATAATTGAAAAAAATTACTAAAATCCTTGGACCTTTGACCAACTGGTGGTGACTTTGCAGTGAAAAATGCAACCAGCTATATATTTTCTGTTTATGTGACTTTTGTTGACCTTTTGTGCAACCTTGATTTATTTAGTTATTTTCAAGCACCCCTATTTTTATAACATGGCAGTAAAGAGAGGAATTGACTTGAACAGAGACCTTTTTGCTGAGACCTTGTAAAGGAGCAGATACTTGACTCCTGCATAGGAAAGCAAGGTTTTCTGTTTCTTTGTGATGACTCACTATGTGTCAGATAATGGAGTCCTGTTAGTGCCACCACAAGGGTATTAAGAAGGTTTGAGTGTTTTAGTGGAGAGAAGAAAAAATGAGGGCAAAGAGAATTTTTTTAAAGAAAAATCAACTTTTCAGAAATACTAGATGAGGCCTTTGTTTCATTAATTAAAGTTGACAGTGAAGATGAAGACTGGAAAATGGTTGAATTTGGACTCTGTCCACTGTGCATGTACAGTGTGCTTGGAACGTGGAAGAACCCTGTTGCTTACAAGCAATTTGAAATGGGTTAACTTACAGCAGTCCTGCTATTCTAGAGGGTTTGTTTTGTTCTGTTCTGTTTTGTTTTGTTTTTTGGTGTTTTCACTTCTTAAGCAGGAAGCATCAAAGTCTGGGCTTCAGCCCAGTGTTTTAGGAGCCAAGCTGAAAGAGTTTGTGTTGTCTTTCATCAGATACAACCCTGCTCTGTTTCCGCAGGATTTCTCTCATATGTCTGCATGAGACTTGAGTCGGAATTTTGCCTGTGAGGCCTGCAGTGCATGCACAGTCAGTATCATTAGCTGTGGGTATTTTTCTCTTTGAGTTTATAGAAATACATAGCGTTTCTCTTCAAGTCATAACTTCTGGAGTCATGTGTTAACATGACAGTCTCTGTATTCATTTAATGAAAAGTGGTATATTTTTCACCTTTGTATTTTCCAAGTGGACGTTAACCTTAAAGAATCAGTCATGAAGATGCCACAGGACTTCTTGTTTTGTAGATCATGTGAGTAGTAAGAAAATGTTGTGACTTTTGATTGGTCTAGGTAATGATATTTAAATATCAAGGCAAGTGGTTCTGTATAAAACAAACTAGTAATGCAGAGTCAAAAGTCTTGGCTGGTATTAAGTGTTGTAGATCCATGTAGCTGTTGCAGTTGGGTGAATAGGATCTAAATTTAGGATACTGAGAACCAGATCCAGATTTGCATTTTGGTATCTAATACATGTGTATACTTTTAAACTGATGTGTCTAAGAAGCACACCTAAAGATAGGCTTCAGCAGCCAGATCTAAACTCAGACTTCCTGCAGTTGGACAGGAGAGAAATGCACAGTGCTCTTTCTTATCATTTTTTTTTCCTGCTTTTTTCCCTTCATCTGTGACTGTATGTTTTGCTCTTTGTTTAAATATAATGAGCACTGCTGCAGATTACAGGGCCAGGGCTCAGGGAAATGTTTTTAAGCATCCCAAGATAATAAGGAAAAAATACATTTCTTTTAGAACAAGTAACAATTTACAATGTTTTGTGGAAACTGGTGATTTGGAAATGGCTGATCACTGCAAAATATGAAAATTCAGATTATCCCCCCAATGTACAGGAATTTTGCATTTAGTTGTGACTTGACACATGTTCAAAAGTGTGCAATTCAGACACTGGCTCGAGACATCACTGGAAGCAGATCTGGGTTGTCATGTTTCATTATAGCTATTGAACTATTGTAAGCATGCTATTATGCTGTAATGAAAGGGGTCTTCTCCTTCTCTTTTCAACTTGCAAATCTAGGAGAGATACCATATGTCATTAGTCCCTGGCACAGATTCTGGGGAAAGGAGTTCTCCAAAGTGCTAAAATATACGCGAGGCCTTTTTCCTTGAAAAAGACAAAGGAAATACATTTTTGTCCAGCTGAACTTTAATCTTTTACTAAAGTATATAATAGTTACAGACCACTTAAAATATAATTTCAATCACTATGCACTTTTTGGAGGATGATCCAGGTTAAGTTTTTGTTGACCTATGAGGATGGGATTTGGCCCTATGGAATCTGTGGAAACAGCATGCAAGTGCTACCCAGTACCCTGCAAGTGTAGAGTTCCCTACCGAGTGCCTCCAAGTCGGGGTAGCTAACTGTGGGAAACACCTGGACAGGATCTTAGGCAGAAATCAGGCCCTCTGGATCTGGGGCTCTGCTGGTGCTTCATTCATCATTGTTGTATGTGGAAAAAAGTTGTGCTTGTGAAAGTAACAAGTGAATCACAGTGGTGGTATATTGGGCATCTGAGACTGAGGTCTGAACTGTTCGCCTTGCTGGCAATTCTACAGTTGCTTCAACTTGCCAGAGTAACGTCTTCAGTAATGTACATGAATCAAGCATTAAAATCTCTGATCTTATTGAGAAATCATTCAAACAGCCTGATATTGCATGGTAAAATATGCATGAAATAGATGAAAAGTCCTGACATTCAGTACACAGAAATTCAAAAAAGCAGGTGTCTTATCAAGGGCATGGATGCATTTATTCCTTCTCTTTTCCATTCAGTTCTCTGCTGCAAAAGTGAGTACTGCAGGAAATAAGTCCCTTGACTATCTTTTCCTTATGATATAGCAATATTTTCCTCTTGATAAGGATCTAATGATGTGTTAATCTTTATTTAAGATTTTGGGTGAAGGTGGCCTTACCTTTCAAATCCTTTGGCGCCTTCTCTCATCTGCAGATGCCTCCAAAATACCTACCTACCTAACTAGAGAATGAGTAACATCTGCAAATGCATTGGGTGGATGCAGTTAAGCAGGGATGCATCCTGAAGAAACATCATGTGGTTTCAGCCGTTTGAAACCCAGCCAATCATGATGGAACTTGGAAAAGCACCATAAAAAAATGCATTAAAATATTAACTGATAATGAGACTATTTTTGTGGCGATGGCCAATGAAATATTATGTTGGGCTTGCTAGAAATACTGCTTTTATTGCTGATGGGCTGTAATTTCAGAAATGGGCAAATGCTCAGTTCTTCATGTGGGCTCTCTGAAAAGAAAAAAACAGCTTTTGCAGGTTTACAGCCCTTTTGTTTCTTGCTTTTTGGATTTTCTTTGGGTTTTTTTGGGGGTGGGGGAGGAGGTGGAGGTTGGTTTTGCTTTGGATTTTTTTAAACTAGAAGTAAAGCCCCTATAGGGAGCAGCAGGATGCTGAGTGCTCTCTATAAGAGTCTGGTTTTGAGTCCTTTAGAATCAGTAGAAGAATTCCCATTAATGTCAGTGGACTTTGGATCAGGCCCTTGATATAAAGCCAGCCCTTCTGATCCAGACAAAAAGCCCATTTTCCCTGATACTGCCTTCTGTGAGGATGGCCAGTAGTGGATTCTTAGGGAAGCCACATTCTGGAAGCCAAGGATTTAGAGAACTCAGATGCAGGTTGCCACTGAACCAGCATGTCATTAATACCTGATAGGCCTTTCTTCACATTAATTCATTTAATTATTATTGGAGCCAACTTATGTTTTGGCTTCAAGGGCATTCTATAACATGTGCCTTGCACAACAAAGTTGTGCATATCGATGCATTGTATGTATGGACCTGCCTTACAGAGGTCTGTATGGGTTCCAAAATCATAGGAAAAGATAAGGGCAGTTCACGGGCCAAGTGCAGAAATGTGGATGGAATTAAATTAAGTAGGAGTAATAAACACAGAAAGAATGGTGAATTTCTTACTGTCTGGATCACCAATCATCATCTGAAAGAGGATTAATGAGTCAGTTAAAGTATTTGCAAGGCAAAGAGAATTCATTATTTGGCAGTGGTAGCCCATGATGGGTACAGGACCAGAGTGCATCCTCATATTTCTTTAGGGACTGGCTACTCTGAATGGTAGTTTTTTTCTTAAAAAGGAAAAAGAGAGAGAGAGAAGAAAAAGAAAGAAGAGAAAAGGAAGAGAGGCAGGCAATTCATCCTTGATAGTAACACTTTTGGTTAACGTGTCATTTAGGCGTCTGTTTTCTGATACTCATTTTCATAAACATTGGAGAATTCAGCACTATAGTACTATATCATGGGGATTTGTGTTAGGATAAGAGGGAGTGCCTCTATTTGTATTAGCTGGAGGAGGATTGTGAACTATTATCTTACTTTGTTATCTGAGCTAGGAGTGTACAAGGAAGTTTCTTCTACTAATGGTTGAGCTGCTCTTCAGATAAAGCCCTCGACAGGATCCCTGTAGCCCTAATTAATCAGCTGTTAAAACAGTAGGTGATAGACAGGCTTGCTTTAAGTTCGAATTGCCTGCAATCAGAGATAACAGGTGAGTCCCATTTGGCAGTGAGATATCAAAGTAGAAGAGTGATCTGTTATCAAAATTAATATGGTACTCAAATAAAAATTGAAGTTTGCAGAAGGAACCAGCAAAGTAAAACAAAAGGGAATCTTTTTTTACTTTGAGTGATCAAAATACCTTCACTTTGCTGATTGTTTTAGACAGGTCTGAATCCATTTTGTAAATCTTTGTACTAAGAGCAAGCATTACCAAGGTAAATTTAGGCTTCTGGAGAACACTTGCTACCCCAGTAATATTGCTAAAATCATTGGCAGGTAACACTAACAAGGTGCTATAGGAATTACTGCTCCCACAGGACAGGCTGGTGGCTAGCACCACCAGGTTAAATGGCTGTGTTTCAAGTCAGGAATTTAACATGTGTCTGTCTCTTTCTGTGTCACTGTCCTAATCATCAGACTGTAGAGTAACTTCTTTCCTTACTCAGTTCATATTTAATAAACTATGCAGAATAGTACAGCACCAGTGGTGTGGGGGAATATTATATCCCAGTAGCTGGGTCGCTTACCTGGGTGTTATGGTAGGTCTAGGCTTGAGTCCCTCTCTGCTGGGTTTAGGGCCACAAAGAATGACCTTTTCATTCCTCACATTAAGCATTAAAAGACAGACAGATTAGAGGGATAATGGAACACTTTTTGGGCAGTAGGTACCTGATTTATTTTAAAACATCATTTCATTATTGACTTGTTTGTATCACACCAACCATCAGACACATCTCTCGGGACTGGTGCCACTGCTAGTTGCTGCAGAAGTGGTGATGAAAACATTCTCTCAGTCTGGATTCAATTTACATTTTAAATTCTCTGGATGTAACAAGAGCGTACCTGCTTCAGGGAGTCATGCAGAGAGCCTGAAAGAGAGATGGACCTCTCTATAAATGACCAAACGCCTTTCATGTCTTTCAGCCTGGGCACTGTTTGATGGTCCCATGTTCACAAGTGGGAGGGTAGTCCCTCTAAAACAGAGATACTAGTTCTTTTCATTGACTTCTCTGTATGCAGGTGAATATTCTTCTGTTGACCCCATTGTTTAGTCTCAAGAGTGATGCTTGTCAGTGCTTCAGGAATGAAATTACCACTGGCTTCATAGCGATGAAAGCAAGTTTGTCACTGATCACATAATAGTCACAAGCAGGGCAGCAGCATGGCCAATAGCCTTTTCTTGAGATCACGTACCCTAGTATTTTTTTTTTTCAAATGTACTACAGACCTCAGTAGATGTCTTAATTCTAACTGGAAGTCTCTATAACTATAACCAGTGCATGTACATTTACTTTTTCTTTCTCAAATGTCTCTGTCATTGGGACATAGAGTTCTGTTTTCCACATTCACCATGGACAGACATTGTCTTTCTTTTGCTTTCCATATTCTGTGTCTTAGGTCATGGACCCTGTATATCTTGGTTCTTATCTCTGCTAGAAACTATGTCCTCCTTATGCTCTAGTACTTGTTATTGCTTTGCATTTTTGGGGGCCTGTTCAGCTGTCCTTGTGGTCTGGAGGCATGTTTCTCTAGGCTAACACTTCTTTCCCCTGTGAATCTTTCTTGTAAGCTCAAAAGATATATCCTGCGCTCAAACCACTCACTATCTAGAAGATTATATAGGTCTCCAAGATCACATGTGCACACCACTGCTTTCAGCTCTGAGTGTAAAATTTGTGCTCTCTTTTTTTCATGGGTAAGGCCTATTCCCTCTGCATAGTCTCATTCTGTTTTGGCTGATGCTTCGCATCAAATACCTCTGGTGTTCCAGTGTTTTAGAAGTTATTTTTGACACCTGATTTTTACTTGCTCCTAATTCTTTTTCACTGATGAAATGGTAAGGAAAAAAAAAATTTAACTTTCTGTTTTCCTTTTCATCCCTCAGTGTTCTGCTCTCTGTACTGACTCAGGTCTCAGTTCTGCTGTGCCCTCAGGTTTGCTTCTGAAAATCCAGCATCCTGGTGGTCACTCCTTTTGATGCAGTCTGTCTGCTCTGTTTCAAGGTGCTGATTGGCCCCTCAGATAATCATGATTCTTTTCTTGTGGTGTCTCTTTTAGGTCAGCTGCTTCCTGTATGTATCGCCTACCACCTGGTGGGTAATAATATGAGAGTACTTCATATTTCTAAAATTAAATTCTCTCTTTAATTCAGAAAACTCTTTACAGAGCTGTTATAATTCATTTACTGCCACTATATTAGCTATGCGCACACATACTAGCTCTCCAGTGTACCAGCCAAGCTTTGTCCCAGTAGCAATCCAAGTTCCACACAGATTGCTACCCAAGGAGCCCGCAGCTGCTCAGCGCCACATCAACAGGGCATACAGCCATTTAGCAGATTTTCTTACCTGTTCAATATGCGTTGCTCCCAGGTACCATTGACCAGATTTTCAATAGCCCACCTTTGCCAGGGATACTGTTGGAAACAGAGTAGTGACTGTACAAAAGTCACCCTGCCTTAAGACACAGCAAAGGCCATAGGGGATGCAGACCTCATTCCTGTGAGCCCACAGGTATGCGACTGACGTGATATCCCCATTCCTGCCAAACCTTTGAAGCAGATTTACCCACTGCTGTCAAAAAATCACTCTTCCAGGACCCATATTTTACTTCTGTTTTAGTCATATGTCATGGAATGAAACAGTAACACTTGGAAGTGTAATGTTCCTATTTATACATTTAACCATTAACTAGACATGCACACGTGTGTGTGTGCGTGCACGCACAGAGGCTATATTAAAGACACATTAGAAGAAACATTTCTAGCACAGGGATTTAGCTGTGTGAATTCCATTAACATTAATGGGAGTTGTTCCCCTAAAACCCCATGTATCTCGTTAAAATATACCTATTAGTGACAGGCTGAAGCCTACAAAAACCAGCAGTTTCTAAGTTAAAACTGAAACTTCATCATTAGCTTACCCTATTGTGCCTAGGTAATGCAACACCCTTTAACTTCTCAAATTCAAAGGTATCTTTTCTCCATTGAACTTAAAACAAATCTTGTCTTGTTAATACAATAGGCTCTGCTATAGTTAGCCCACTCTGTAACTCTTGATCATGTTGGAAATGTTTTCTCTCTCAACCAATACCATCTATGAAGGGACAGTGTTACCAAAATATCTTTGAAACCCTTATGAGAAATAGAATATAAAATATAAATGGACTAATGCAGTCTCTAGTAGTAGACCCTAACACTGAAGTATGACAGTGGTAAACTGTCAGGTACTGGATTATTGTTCTTGGGATTTTTTAAAATTAAGACAGAGCTTGATGTGTAACACCCATGTCACACTAGATGAATTGAATACCTGAAGAAACCAGATACATGAAGGAAACTTTATTTACAGTAAACTCATTTAACAATGTCTTTATGACAGACAGAGACCTTAAAATGGGCATGCCAAATTTTCACTAGTGTAGTTACATGCATTCTAGACATGATGAAGTTGCATTTGTGTGTGATGACAAACGTCTGTATTGTAGATGGTGTAGTGCAGCATAGAGGTGATGAAGCTAAGAGTAAACGGGCTGGTTTGACTGTTGTCTGTAGAGCTGCCTTTCTTGAGAACTATTCCTGAGTATTCAGCTTTGATAATGGTACAACTCTTTCAGCTTTTGATAGGAAGCTGAAATAAGGAGTGCCAGCAAAAGCAGGATCCACAGTGATATACTGGTAAAATATTTGGAACATAGACCTGCATCAAATATAATTTCCTCCCAGTTTAACAGCAGAGATAAAAGGGTTACAGTGAAAGTGAATATCAGTTCCAGTAAGTCCTGCTCTTTCTGAGTAGAGCACAGCACAAAAATAGACATCTATGCAACCCCACTGCTGTTGCTTTCGTTTTCACTGCAGTGGAAACAGCCCTTCGCCTTTGGGCTGGAACCAGTGGGTGAAAATATCCTCCCATGCAGGAAGGAATGACTGTAATTACACTGTGCATGTGTGTTTATTTCCCCCTTCCCTCCCCCAGTGTAGACCTCTGTTTTAATATATTGCAAATAATTTTTCTGGCTATAGGTCCCTAAATGGTCCTTGTTAACCTGTGCCAGTACTCCTGCTCTCAACAAAATGTGCTCCCTGCTAGAGCTAGCACATGGGTTTGTTCGGTCAGGAGGAGCTCTGGTAGGGCTTCTTCCAGTAGCTTAACCATTAACAATAAGCAGTGAAATGAGTCATCCGTACTTTATTTTTAATTAGAGCTGCAGTGAGCTCAAGCTTGAGATTTTTTTTGCCTGCCGAGCTCAGGAGCTAAAACCAGCAGCACTCTCCTGGTACTGGCTGTGCAGGGATTTCTGTAAGGCAATATTGTTGGGTTGTTGTGGATACAAACAGTGGAGCAAAACCAACACAACATACAGATTCACAGGGGCAAGTTAGCATAATTCCTGTTGGCTTAGTCCAGCTGGAGATGTTTTGCTTGCTCTATTTCTGGTTTCCCTCTTGACCGCACCCCCCCTCCCTGCCTCTGCAACAGAAGCCCAAATAGTGAGTGAGCACTGGATAAAGGGGAAATTAATATTTAGATATGAGAGTTGTTCATTTTAAATGTATTTGATTATGTTTTAGATGTGCTTAACAAGCTTAATATGAAGTTTTCAAGCCACAAACTGACTGGAAAAATATCTCCACTGACTCCTGGAGTCAAATGATACATTTGCATTTCAAACACCTTTTGAATTCATTTCACATCTAGCCCACGAACAAGCCCAGAACTTTCCTGTATGAAACAAAGTTCTGATGAACTATCCGTGATAGTGCCTGTGACCCATTCAAAAATCATTAATGCCTTTAAAATGAGGAATGAATCCAGTGCTTACCTGAGCTGCAGTGTGAGCCCTTGCCAAATTGACACTGCAGTCAATTGAGGTGGTAGCTTTAAAGGAAGATAGTTAATGAAATGTGTTGGAAAATGTTTTGTGCTGTTTGGCATTTTGTTACATCTTGGTGAATTAAAATCCTCAATAGACAGTTAGTTCCATTTTTTCTTATCTGGGTTGCTGTTATCTGTAGAGGAAAATCCAACTTGGTAAGCCTGTATGCTTTGCGATGTCAGTGCCAAGCAGTTGGCAGCTGGCTGTCAGAGCCCTGGCCCCAGATCTGGTGGCCTCCATCAGCTTGGCCACAGCAGCCCTTTGCTCTCCTTCTTCCTTACCCATGTTTTATTTTGTCTCTTGTTTCGGAAGTTTGTTGGGGCAGAAAATGTCATGGGATTTCTGAGATGGTATCTATAATTTCAGCAAACAGGACCATAGTGAAGATCATGCAGTTCATTATGTATACATGATATTAATTTCTCAGGTGCTGTAACTGTTCCTTTCTACAAATGCATTCTAATGGATTAAGCTTCTTATAATGGGCGCATTCATTTTTAGCCTGGGTTGTACTGGGATTTCTTTTGCATCCCTGGTTAATGGGTGGGAGGACAGGCTGTGATGGAAAAACCAGTACAGTAATGTTGAAAGGGTAGGAAGCAAGCTGTGCTGGGCCAAGGACCTGGGCTCTGCAGAGTGCTTCAAAGTGGCACACAAAATATTAATCAAACAGTCAGGTGCTTCTTTCTGCACAGCCTAATCTCAGAATCCCTTGTTCCGGGCTGCAGGAAGAGTCACGCTCATCATGAGGTTTCTGTGGCTCAGGTCTAAACGGCTTTAGCAGTACTTTTGCTTAAAGGGTGAGAGTAGCAGCAGAGGGGAGCTGGGGGAAAGCCCTGAACCCAGGCTGTCTGCCTTGCTCCTTCTCATCGCAGCAATGCAGTATAACTGCGTGGCCTGGGAGAGAAGTGGGGGTGGCATACAGGTTGCGTGTGGCTGGAGATGGTTATATTCAAGCAGGAGAAGTGGAGTGCAAAGCAGCATCAGGGAATGGCATGTGGATATAGGCATGAGTGCATCTGGAAGGAGAGCTCATCTGGGTTGTATTGGGGTGGTATTGTGGCAGCTCACTGTTGTCTGGAGCCCTCACTGAAGTGGTGTGCTGGAGCACCAGCGGGCACATGAGCCGGAGGGGCATGCAGCTTCTTGCTGGACTGGGCTAGTTTAGGCTGCAGGAAATTTGATATTTCCCCTCACAAAGAATAGGCTTGATAAAAGACCTCACTTTGTAGCATTTTTCATGCAAAGAGCCACGCTAAATAACACAGTTACAGAGATAAATGCAGATAGGAGCAGGTCAGGGGGGACAGAGATTAATTGGTATAGAAAGTGGAGAAGAATGACCACTAGGATGGAGAGGGCAAGGAGTTAGAGATCGAGATATCAGACTTGGTGGACAATACTTGAAAATGAGCACCCTTATGCTGTTTAAAAGGACCAAAAGGAGGACAATGCAGCATGGGGAAAGAAGCACAAGAGAAAAGGCTGGTGAGGTGGGCTAGTTACAAATCCAACAGTAATTTAGAGTTTTAAAGCTGAGTGACAAAAGCATATACACGAAGAGGTCTGTCTTTGTGTAGGAACCAGAAAATATCTGGTTCTGATCTAAGATTACATCTTTCTCGGTTTCTCTCTCTCCCTCTCTGCACCTCATTGTGATTATTACATGTTTTGGCAGTAAAATCTAAATTGCTAAGTAGCTGAAAAATTATATTCAAGAGTATCCATATAGTGATTTGTCATTATTGTAGAATTTTATGTCTTCCTGTAGTTAATGTAACCTTTTTTGGAGAGAGTTGGAAGACAGCATTCAAAAAATCAGTTGGTTTCCTTGCTTCACCACTGGTTTGAATTGCTCTAATTGAAACAAGTATTATTTCATTTGATCTTGTAATTAAACAATGTAATTTATATTAATCCATTAAATAATTTGGCTAATTGCTTTTACACTGATTGTATCTTAGACTTTTTTCTTTTAATTTATTATTGGAACCAAGCAGCTATCTACTGAAAACCAGTAAGCCACAAGTGAAGAAAAGATCTTTCTTGCTTGTGGGTATTTTTCTTTAGGTTCTTTGATTAAAAACTGTGTTAAAATATAATCACAGAGGCCCTGATTCAGCCAAATGTTTAAGTGTATCATTCCACTGCTGCTCAGTAAACTTTGGGGCTTTCTTGAATCAGAATCTAAATGATGAAAAGCCAGAATTTTGTTGGAAATTAAAGCTTTGTATCCCAGGGAGGGAAAAGATGGTCTCATACTAGCAAAAGAAATGGGCTTTATTCCTGTTTCCATATCACTGACCTACAGAGAGTAACCTCAGCGAGTTACTCATCCTAAGGCCTGTCTGCTCACTGTGTACGGCTGAGAACGCTCGCCGCTTTCGGGGGAATGGTATGAGGCAGTAGCAGCTGTAAACTATGCTCAGATGCATAGGGCTTGGGTGACTAATGGAGTACAACAAATAATGCACAGCAAAGTCAGCTTCACAATCTCTCTTTAAGTTGAAATCTGTTTATATGCATTCAGATAACATTTGTTCATAGGAATACATTTGCAGAGATCAGGCCGTGAACTATTTGAGAACCTGAAAGGCCCTCTTGTACTTCAAAAAATCTGTTCACAGTTCACACACTTGAGTATAATTGGACTTGCTGAAGTTAAGATCATTGTGTAAGAATACCCACAATGCATATGCCCTAGTGAGAAATTCAGAAAGGACTCACCTATTGCAGTGAATTCTTGCTTCTGTACTTGTGGTGCCTAATTATTGCCTTGCCATATGCAATTCAAACAGAACCTGCCTGACCATACAGGGAAGTGCACATATCAAAATAAGCAATGGTGTGAGAAATCAGAATGGATGAGAATGTGTAAACTAATTCTTTAAGATAAAATCATTTCCTTGTAGGTTGCCAGAATTCAGATTTTTCAGGATACTCGCCTCTACCACTTGTCAGCAACATGCCTGTCAGCTTAAAAGACTGAAAAAGAGACAAGGTGCAGCAGGATGTTTGACCAAAGTAGGAGCAAGCATCAGGAGACAGCAGATATGTTCATGATGCTTTGGTGCATCATGCTTATTTTGCTGTCTCTGTGTTGTTTATTTTTGGTGTCATTTTGGATAGTTGGAGCCACGAATGTTTTTTTTATATATAGACTATGGTCCTCTTCTTGGTATCTGCTTGCTGTGGTGTAGTTGGACTTGGCCATGAGCAAAATTCTGCAGCATGTTCATTGTTTATATGCTGAGCGGGTGAGATAGCTTAGTGTTGGTGGAATAGGCAACAGCTTTGCATCTGAGGGAAATCCTCCAAAATTATGATGTTCTGCAGATGCTCAAACTTTAGCTTCTGAGCACAAAACTGCTTTGCACTCATATCACTGATTACCAGTCCCAGGTCCCTGTGGGCCTGTTTAGTGCTTTGCTCTGTTATTGATCTTGTTATTACTAAGGTGCATAACCAAAGGATTGCATGAGTTAGATTAAAATTTACAATGTATTTCATGGATGTATATTGCTTCTTTGTACACTGCCCTCTGAGACCTACATGTTGGTCTTATCATAACATTTTTGAATCACACATATTGTAATTTTGCCATCTATCATTTTTCTTTTTCTCAAGTATTCTTACTCTGTCGAGCTAGCTTAGACAGCCAGGTTTTCCCTGCTTGTCCTTCTATCCATTTCTCCTAGTTTTGGCTGGGATAGAGTTAATTTTCTTTCTAGTAGCTGGTATAGTGCTGTGTTTTGGATTTAGGATTAGAATAATTTTGAAAACACACTGATGCTTTAGTTGTCGCTGAGCAATGCTTACACTAAGTCAAGGACTTTTCAGTTTCTCATACTGCACTGCCAGTGAGGAGGCTAGCAGGGCACAAGAAGCTGGGAGGGGACACAGCTGGGACAGCTGACCCAAACTGGCCAAAGGGATATTCCATACCATGTGACATCATGCTGAACAAAAAAACTGGGGGGAGTTGGGGGTGGGGGTGGCCTGCTGCCTGGGGACTCACTGGGCATCGGTCAGTGCGTGGTGAGAAATTGCATTGTGCGTCACTTGTTTTGTATATTCTTTTATCATTATTATTATTTTCCCTTCCTTTTCTGTCCTATTAAACTGTCTTTATCTCAACCTTTGAGTTTTGCCTTTCTTCCGATTCTGTCCCTCACCCCAGTGCAGGGAGAGTGAGTGAAGGGCTGTGTGGTGTTTAGCAGCCTGCCGGGTTAAACCACAACACTGTTTAAAAAAATATCATTGTGTAGTTTCAAGCCTATTTTGTACAGTATTTCTGGTAAATTGTAGTTGGATTAGACTTACTTCTTATGGCCTCATTTTGTCTTTTTATTTCTATATTCCAGCACTAATTACTAGTGATGTGATTAATGTTCCACATACCTGGTAGCTTTGTTCTTGCTGGTTTTGAGATAATGTTAATTAGTCCAACTTTGAAAAAATACTTGCAGTCCTGATCATGTCTCATTTCTAATTCTTTCTGGAAACCAGAGGCTGTATAAAAGCTAAGTAATTAGAGATGTATTTATGCAACTATATTTGCAGAAACTTTCAGTCTAGGTATCACTGTCAGAAGTACCAACTGCATTTAAGAGGATGACTATAAGCAATTCTTTGTTATGTTTATTTTACATAGGATTAAAGCAAGGGCTATAATATCATTCCAGTGTTTTTTCATAGAACTATAGTGAGGGGTTGTTCAGTTGCAAGGAAAAAAACCTACACCATAAACCACAATAAACTCTACTCTTTAAAAATGTCTAACTCATTCAGACACATTTTTTTTAAATGTCTAACAAATACCTCGAGTATTTTTGGGGTTTCCTGTATTGATAGCCCTCTGTGTATGAGTATTAAATTGCATTATACTGCCATGATTTTGTTGACTCTAGACAGGGTGAGATCATAGCATAATAGCAGTTTGGGAGAAAATAAACAAGTATACTAGATGCAATGCATGCTAGTCACATCCCTTACTATGCGACTGGAAGGTGATCAGATACGAAGATAAAGCTAGTTCAGGAACATAGAGAAGAAAGAATAGCAGTTACTTTCAGAGCACTTTGGTTTATCTTGCAATGTCTGTTTTCTTTGCAAAATGACTAATGGTCACTATTACTGGAATTGTTAAAGTGACCTTTAAAATCGAGTTGTGGATGCAATCTACCTTTGCACAATAGTCAATTGTCCACCCCAACTTAAACAAAACAAAAGAGTGCATTTCAAAGTATTTCAAGCAAGCTCCTTGAAGTATTTTTAAGTGTCACCTATAGTCCTTAACGTTGCAATAATGTCACCTTTTATGCAATGTTAGGAGTGATTTTTGCCCTGGAGAATTGCTAAAATCTTGGAAGATGATAAAAGCCTCCCCCCCC
>VYZV01035252.1:3952-47164 GCA_013401275.1 Pandion haliaetus | reverse complement strand
CTAAAAATCCATGCTGCAGCTTGATTTCCTAATAGGATGCATTAAGTAGGACATTGCATGTTTTACAGGCTGAAGTTGATTAGACAATAAGACTTAAAATATGTAACTAAAGTGGTTAGAAAAATAGGTTTTGGAAACTCAGATCAAAGCTTTACAGGGGGGTGATTAGATAAATAAAAAGTTTAAGCCTAACTGAGCAAATAATTGCACATCCTCTGAAAAGAACAGTTCATAGGGATTGATCAAATGTGAGTCACCCCAGGCACAGATGTCTTTCTAAGAATATTCCATTTAATTTTCTTAATGTACACCAAAAGCAAAGAGATACTGGTGCTGATCAGTGAATGCTCTGGTTTGCATAAGGAAAGGCTCTTTAAAAATCATGGAGAATGAAAAAAACCCCAACCAAGTAACCACCAAAAAATGATTCAGTTCCTGTTGTCTAACAGGGATAATTTCCTCTTTAGCAGTGATTTGTCCCCCTCATCACAAGTTGTGCATTTCGGTTCTTTAGTGTATGCTAGAAACACATAGCACATGCTCAAAGCTTAAGAGAAATGCAAGTCTTACTGCAGTCTTTGTTCTTAAGGGTCAATTTGTACTTTTCTTTGGAAACATCAGTCCTGGGAGACTGGTAAGAAACTTAGAAGCACAAAATAAATAGATCCTAAAACTCCGTGAGGTTCTCACCGTGCAGGATTGTCTTCTTATGTAAGGAATTGAGTTTGAAGAAAAAGTAGGAGAGATTGGAGGTGAAAGGGGATCTCTGAAGAGGGGAATCCCTCTCCCTGAGGACAGACCTTTTTGGAAGAACTTTCCCCTTCCTGCTTTTGGTATTGTTTTTTGTGAATCCACCTGCAAACCCCTGTCCTCTGATGGGTGTGTATATAGGAAGGCTGCATTAACATTACAGAGAACAGCCTGACAGGGTGAAATCCTGCCCTTCAAGATTTTGGCCTGTGTTCCATTTATTGCAACAAGGCCAGAATTTCACCTTTGCTGTTCCTGAAGGAGAATGAGTAATAGCAGGGAGCTTGGCTTCTTCCAACCCGTTCTCAGACCTCCCTCTGACACAGGGAGTGCTGATGGAGTGAAGCTGGGGGAAAAGTAACAAGAAAAAGGTTATTCAAAGAAATCCCAAGATCCTTAGAAATAAGCTCTGTGCACAATCCTGAGACATGCAGCACTGTCATATTAAAGGTGCCATATGGATGTTAAGTATCTCACTGACTAGAATATATTCCTTATTGAAAGACTTAAGTTTTGCTTTACTTGTTCACTCTGTGAACACCAAGCTGTTAAATAAGGGATATACAAACGCAAAGAAAATGCAATCTGCTCCTGTGTTCCTCTCTATCATATCTTTCATGTCTCTGCAGATTGCAGTAGGCATCTTCTGAATGCTTCCAACAAGATGACAGTGGTAGGACTAGCGTATCCATTAGAAGGTTAGAGTTGGTAATAAAATAATGGCTATTAAATTTCACTTTAATGAGTGGCTTGGAACCATGACTAAATCTGCTTGTTCTTAATGACAGAGGATACCTGACCTTCTGTCTTGAGCTCTTTTATTTCATTTAATACCTAATTTCTGAAGGCAGCTGCTATTTTCTCACTGCTCCCTCCATTCTCTCTCCCTCCTCCACCTTCATGGCAGGCATTTACATACTTGAATTTGGCATTAACTAAAACCTAATATGAAGGGGCAGTTCAGAAATTGCCTTGCTGAGGTGCTGTGTGAGTTTTGGTATGTCTCTGGCATCACTAGCGTGATTGCCAGCTCTAGAATAACTGGCTAGGCCATGTGAGCCATGATTTGCCAGCACCTTTCATATATACTTCACAGCTAATGTAGAAATATTCCTGATGTAGTAAAGAATGAATTTGGGAATTCTGACTTTGAGAACCACTTTTGATATCCAGTAGTGTGGAGAGGAGATAAATAATGAAAAAATTCCCACTTGGTTGGTTTCCAACCTTTGCATTCAGTTTGACTTACTTTCTTTGTAATTTGGTTCTTATGCTCATATTTAATGCCTACCTCTTTCCTCCTGTAACTTACATTATCTATTTAAGTTCAGTAACAATCCTGGGCTGGAGAACCAAAGGCTCTGTAGAAAGTTTGACTCTATGTGGTGAAATCAATTTGCTCTCTGATTCAGACTGAGGGATACATTCTCTTCTGTCAAGTGGAGAAACTTTCTTTTATAACAGTAATTTGCTTTTATCGATGATTAACACTGCCATTCGTGATGTGTCCTTAAAACAGTTACTTTCCTACTCTCACCTCTTGAATCCTCTTTCACTTGGTTGATGTAAAGATTTGATGTGTGTTCATATAGAAAAGGGCTTGGTCTTATGTACAGAGGGGGTTAAGGGTGTGCAGCACCTCAAGGTAGCTGCCTAGTACTTTGGAAAATCAGACACATTATGTATCATCAATTTCTCCTTGCAGCTGGGAAATAAATTTATAGCTTGGTATTTCTAAAAGAAAAAATTACTAGTTCTGATTGAAATGTTTAGCAGCTTAGACAGTTAAAGTAAACATTTTTCCTGTCTCATTTTTTATAGCCATACACTTCCTTAATTTTCTTCTGTTATATTTTTGAACTTCAAGAAAATTATATTTCCAAAAAATGTGGAAGGATGAAAATTTTTCTTTTATTTATTCCAATCAGCACCTAGAAAATGTAGCCTATTCATTTTTCAAACACATTAAAATTGATAAACTGATGTTCAGGAAATGAAAAGAGCTAAATTCAGGTCACGTAGTAAGTGTTTACATGCCTTGAGACAAGGCAACTATTGGAAATGTCTCAGAGGAAGATTATTGCATTGTCACTTTACCTGTGGAGAGAAATCTCCCAATGCCCCCTTTTTGGTGTAAACTTGCTTCTGTGAAAGGGAAGGGTAGTTCAAATGTGTTCTAATGTGTTCAAATTGAGTTCAAATGTGCCTAAACCTATTTCTTTTCTCTGTCATGCCTCCACTCTGTACCTCATGTCTTACTCCAGTTTGCTCTAGGTTTACACCAGTGCTACTGAGTTGAGGTAACAGGTAGCATAGAGATTTCAAATTTACTTTAGAAAGAATTCAGTGAAAGACACTGTATTGAAGATCAGCTTGGGTTTCTGTCATAATTTTACATTTTTGGGTCATATTTAGAAGTGATTATTTGAGCATGGCAATTAACTCGGTTTCAAGAGGATGCAACATATTAACATGCTGTTGTCGCTTATTGATATAACAACTTTTGTTCAGAAGAGGCTTATTTCATTACTACCCTTGACTATAATTTTTATTTTTCTGCTATATAAGAACTATTTTTTGTGGGGAGGGTGGGTAAAATGCAAAGGAAATGGGGATTTAGCAGGGTCCAATCAGGAGTTAATTAGCTATTTATGTGACAGACAGCCTCAGTGTAGCCCTACTAATCCCCTCTTTTGTGACTTCAGTCTAGAGCAAGGCTCAGACCTGGGTAAAAGTCAGTAATGCTGGCAGAGTTCTGTGAAATGTACACAAAGCTGCATTTGCTAAGTATCTCTTCATGGGAATGTTCCACAAAGCTCAAAAAAGCCACATGTGTTCTTAACATCCACTGTCATTAGGTCACAGTATGTTGAAATTCTTTTCAATTTCAGAATTTAGCAATGGCACTTTCTGTTAAAATAGGAATTGGTCTTAAAAAATAAAATCACATTTATTCAGCATACTGTGAGGAAAAGAGCTGCTTGGTTTTTTTGCAAAACCAGCATTTGCCTCATGAGAAACTGTGATCCTTGAGAGGAAAGATACCCTATCCTCAGGACGTTTACCTGGAGTCAAGAAAGGCACAGCCTTAACGATGGGACTTTGGGCAAGTCACTTATTCTCTCTATATTTTGGTTCCCCTGCTATAAGATGATAATTACAACATTTCCTTTCTCCATAGGGGTGTTGGGATGTGCTCAGATATTCGGCAGTGTCCATACAAGCTAGAAAGGCAGTAGTGAAGTTCCTAAAATCTGATATGGAAGTGCCCTATTGTACAATATTTCCTAAGCCCTCTGCTTTAATGATATCCATCAGAAGTCTAATTTGGTGATTTAAAGGCAGGTAAAAATAATGTCGAAACTGAGCACATTGTTTAGGAGACTGGTTTAGAAGTTTGCTTCTGTTCCTTTCCTGCACCTTCGTGCTCCTCTTGGCCAGGCAGTTGTTCCTTTATTCTTCCTTCCCAGCCTCTCTTCTTCCCAGGATGAGTGTGCAGGGCTCAAGCTTTTGTAAAGGACTGTCACAGGGTAGGACAACGGTGGTGTGAAATGTTTTCATCCCACTGCAGGAGCAGCTCTACGTTCCGGTCAGCCAAACTCAAGCCTGTAATATTTGGGCTTGGTCCAGTGAACTGAAGCAAGCTGGTTTCAAGCAGCTTCATGTGTTTTCCCAAAGAGTTTTCCCAAGCGTATTATCTGCTGCTGCATTGTGTTTAGTGGTTAGCCTCAAAGAAATGGGTTGCTAATGTATTCATGTCATTCTTTGCTTTACAATAAGCCCTGTGCCATTAAGTAGGTTCATATGACCTTCAAATGAGACCATAAAGACCTGAAACCAGTTACTAGCCATTACTTCAAGCACACCTTTCATGCAGTAGTGCTGGCTGCTCTGGGAGCCTGGCCAAAATGATCAAGTTCTCCAGCTCTGCACTGGATCTCTTGGACTATTTTTGGGTCGATGGGGGTCCACACTGCCAAGTCGTCACTCAGCTAATCATGATACAGTTAGACACTTTGGAAAAGTGATCAAGACCTGGAGCCAGCTCCATGGTCTCCTCACACCCAGAGCTGGCTTGTGCTGAGCCTTGTATGGGGTTTCTTCGGACAGCACTGGGGTTATTTATTTTCCCTGTAATAGCTGGAAGTCTGAGTTACGGAATCGGGGAAGTTTGGTGCTGTGTAACTATAGATCACTTTGATTTCTTCTATTCTGTGCCTGGTTTCTTGGCTTCTGAAAAACAAATACTAAAGATTGATCTATGTAAAAAGCAGAAGACGAAATCCCTTTTTCCTGAAATATCTGAGAACTGCAACTTGTTGCAAGTATAATTCAGTCTTAGTCTAATTATTTTTAAATGCTGCCTGTGCAGGAAAGAAGGGGAAAAAAAAAGGTGTGAGCTTTTACAATCTTATTCATTCCATCGATGTAAAAGCTTTTTATTTGGCTTCAAAGTGAGTCTACTACTTCACAACAAAATTTCATTATGTCCCAGCTGAGTTCTGTTTAATGGAATTAAATTTCACCCTTTCCAATTATCTTTTGGAACAGACAATCTTTACAGAATAATTAGTAATAGAAGTACACAATGGATCATTGTCTATATTACTTGCAAAGAAATTCTAGATGCTGTACTAAATCTTGAGGTATGATTCACAAAATGTAAAATATCTCACTCCCTTCCTCCTAAACTGTATAACATTCAACATAGTCAACATAATTTAGGCACAATGGGTGGTAATTTTGCTTCTTTGAGATGACCAGCTTTAAGTTGCTCTTATAGAATAACTTTCCCGATCCCATTCTAATTAAGCAAGACTAGAGATAGGCAATCTTTTTGTCTTCAATTAATTTTCAAGATTTCTAAATGAAGGACTTGATGTCCTTTTATTAAGGAGATAAGACAACTGTATATTTCCTTATCAAGCCTCCAGTTTTCCTTCAGTGGTCATTTATATTGTGGCATTGTTTTAAAATGCATTCTTCCAATTATGCTAAAATGAAGTTAGTAACCACACAAGTACAGGATTTAAAAAGGTATGTACCCCTGCATGGCATGAACACATACAATCATAAATGAAAAGAAATAATCCTGGCATAGGTGAGAGTAATTTGGAATATATGGCCTCTTCTTCTCTGGCTTTTGCAAATGTTATAAAAATCATTCCATCTTCCTGAATTACACTCCAAGATGTAGTTCTCCTTGTCAAAACCAGGGAGAAATAACTTAATGAAAAGAAAATTAATTTTGTATCAAAATGGGCTGTTTCTCTAAGAATCAAGGTTGAAACTAACCTTTCATTGATTTAAAATTTGCCACAAAACTGGGAGAAAAAAAGAAAATGTGCAAGAAAAATGGGTAGGGTCCTCCTTGGACTGCTAGTCTTTATAATTTAATTTGTTGAGAATTTAAAATTACATTAATTGTGCTTAAATAACTGACATTATTTGACACTGCAACAACAGAGCAACGGAAATGAGTGACAAACACACAAAAGACTTTTGTTATCTTTGTTTGTCTGCCTGAATAAATCTCAACAAGTAGTTCAAAGATTTAAATTTATAGCATACTTAATCATCATTAGATGGCCAATCCTATTGACTCTAAACTGCATTTCACTGATATTGAATAGTTTTGGCATCCACTTCAGTTTGACTCATCAAGAATCTTAATTTTCAAATCACTGAAATTGTGTAGAGAGAGGTCATAAAGAAGGATTGTACACAGCGTTATGCTATACATGCGTTTTTAAAATGTGTGTTTTTCCTTCTCTTTCTGAAGTTGTTTGTATTATTTCAATACCACAGTGCTATTCAGAGATACAACCAGTGATGGGGATAACTAATAAACATTTTCAAGTTAGAAAGTAGTTAATTATTTTGAGACATAGCTTACTTGCATGAATTGGTGTACATTTAGTTTATAATACCACTCATCTGAGAAAAGCAAGGTTGATCTTCTCATTCCATAAAAAGGCAGTGCATCCTGACCCCAAAATGCCATGGACAGCAGTCTGAACAACTCCTTTAAAACAAAATAAGTTGGCAAAAACCAGCCAGTCATAACTGTGTCTGATTATGCAGTGAGATGTATAGACACATTGCTATCAGAGTGCCATATTAATGCTCTTTGTATATCTATTTACCTATAATCGTACAGGAAAGATGTATACTATGCTGTTTAGCAGCAAAAGCCGCTTGCAACCAGTGTCTGAGATGGGGGGAAGAACCAAACTCCAAACCCTTTTCAGGATCTCTTATTAACTCCTTCCTTCTATGAAAATCTCAAAAAATATGGTTAAGCACTGCAAACTCTAGAGTGAAATGAAATATGTGTTCTCTTTGCTAAAACAGTCAATTTAATTTAATTGAAATGATTTACAAATTTATATTGAATTTTCCTAGCTCTTTGCATTGAAAAGAATTAATAAAATTGGATTGCTCTCAACTTTTATTTTCACAATATGATATTTAAACAGTTTGAAGGGGTTTGGTTTAGTTTTGATTTTTGTATTTGAAGTTATAAAACTTTTTTCTAACATTGACCCAAATTTGATGTAAAATAGCTATGGTTTTGTGGGAAAATGGGGAAATTTTAATCTGAAGCCATTTGTTTCTTCTCTTCCCCACCCTTTCAGTTTGTCAGCTAACCAATCATTTACTGAAATAGAACTATGTAATATATACCAAACACCAATGAATACAACAAATATCATATCCATTGATACCAAATAAAGGTATGTGTTAGCCAGGATTACAGTCCCATTTGAGAAGAGCATTTCTCTAGCAAGCCTCAGCGTTCCATTGAATCAGTGTCACTTCACATGCTGTCAATTTTACTGAACTGTAGGCTTAAAATTAAGGAGGCATTTTAAACTCTTCTGAGGGACAGGGATATCTAATTATTAGTTAGCTATGGAAGTCCTAAGTCAGGAAGTTATTCAGACTTGTCCTTCTTTCCATATCTACTGGTATGAAAATGATGGAGCCAGTGCAGCATTTTAACCAAAATGAGAAGAACAAGTTCAGGATCTTCCAGACAGAGAGATTTGCCTCCATTAAAATATTCTGTACTTTGCTACATAAAATTAATAACCAAGTTTCTTATTTTCCCTTATTTTAGAGCAGAAAGGGGTTGAAATCAAAACCAGCCTGAGAAGTTGAGGGACAGCTATGCGTTCAAATGTGTAAGACTGATGCTCTTAACCTTCATTAGTGACATTTACTTTAATTATTACATCTGTATGGTCTGACTCCCGAGTTCATTTACAACAGTAGCTATATAAACTCAATAAAAATATTGAATTTACTGGAGCCTTCCAATAGAAATGAAATCAGAATTTGGCCGATCTAGACTGAACACTGATATTTGGTGGGAGTATAGTTTCCCGTAGCTGTTGGCTGTTTAATTAATCAGTTGGATGATGTTATTTCACACGAGTGTCTGTTTATGATTGTGAGATAAAATAAATAAATAAATAGGATCTTCTCCTTTAGGCTAAGGAATAGCATCCCTCACTGATGCAGATGAAGAATTTTTTGTCTTGTTTGAAAAAAGCTGCTCCACAAAGTCTTGCTGTGAACTTATGGCTAATGAACACATTAGCCTCAGTGTAAAAGGAGAGACACACCTATTGAACCGCTCTTAATGGAAACAATTATCTTTTCATTTTTCTTATACATAATAGCAAATATGAAGAGTTGAAATATGGTACCTGTCTTCCTGCAGCTCCCATGTAACCTTACACAGTTAGAGCCCATCTTACCTTATTGGAGGATTTAGGCAGGAAGGCATGATGCAAGGCCAGTAGTATCCACCCTAATATTCTGGAGAGAAAGAAGGACAAAAATGCTGTGTTTTTGCTGTTACCAATTTTGTTCCCTCCTTCAATAAATGCAGACAAATCATTCATTGTCATTTGTGGGAGAAAAGCAAATTCAGTTATTCATAGTGAATCCAAAATGTAGGGCTTAGGCCTTTCAGTTCCTAGGAAACTGAGAGATTTTGTTATGATATGCTTACTCTTGAAGGACCAAAATCTCCTTAAATAAGCAACTTCCAGTATCTGCAAGTGGAGCAGAACTGGGACCTTAATCCTTGATCTTTGTATTGGCATTTGAAAGAATTTCCCTTTGAACAGCACAACTGAAGTCCCAGCTGGTTGCTGAGCAATCATTTCCTTCTGATGATGTAAATAAATAAGTAAACTGTAACACTGGGGTGAAAAAAATACTAGTTGGTCTCAGTAATTCCTGACTATCTTGTTATTTAATTTGTGGTACACTACTAAGGACATGCTAGAGTGCTCGATGTCTTTGCCATGCTTTAAAAAAGGACATAATAGTCAAGAGCACTAGTGCCTTCTTTTGAGTGTAGCAGTGTGCTATTAAGCCGATAGGATCAGTAAACTTCCTAAAGCCTGCAGGATGAATTGATGTTTTTCAAAGACTTGTTTAGGAAAACAAGGGAAGCAAATGTTCAGAGTCTTTTAAGCAGGGGAAAAAAGAGAGTGAGAAAGGGAGAAAACTCTCAACAAGGGATTATTCCTTTGTCGACTCCATTCTGACAAGAAAAGAGAATGTGCGCTGATGATGTTTTTCTTTTGTTTAAATACTTATTTATGCTGCTTCGTGTGAGTGGGGGGAAGAAAATTTGTCATGTCAGTAGGATGCAACAAGCAATGGGAGATTTATAAACAGATCAGTTATAGCAGTGGCTACTTTACAGCTTCAGTTCATATACTTAAGCCTTTGTGTACTGAAAGGTAGAAACATACAGTGATAGATGGTCACTGATGAGTGTAGTGATGAAAAAGAACAAGTCACTGGTAGGCTGAGATTTTTCTTTGTTTTTTACTTAGTAACGCTAGCTTGGTGATGACATATATAACTGACTGTTAATAGAGATTTCTTCCATGGTGTTTTTGTTTGAGAACTCTTGGGTTTGTTCGTTTTAGCTAGAGAGATAAAGGGACCCTATGGACCATTGTTTCTCTGAGGAGAGCAGATAAAATTTTTGGGAGACTCAAGTCCTGTTTTTTATTTCCATGCACACCCAAAAACTGATGGAAATTTGCATGAGATGGGATTAAATCCTTGGCATAGGGGTCTATATTAATTTCCAAAAGATTTTCTATTATCATAGTTTGGCAAAAATCCTAGGATTGGTACAAAATTAATCTCTAATATTTTATAACTTCTTTTTTAATGAATTCTTTTCTCTCTTGAGAAGGGATATTTTCTGTCTTATCAGAAAGATAAGCAAAATGGAGGTGTAGTGAAGCAATACTGCTGACATGAGAAAAAATCAGCAGGAATTGGCCATGACTGGTCAGGTTTAACATGAGAAGACTCTGATTATCAGAGCAACCTTTCCCCATGGGGAAAATGGGCTAATACATATTTTTAAATTAATCTTGACTGGTTTACGTAAGAGATTTTGCTCTAATACCAGGAAACTGGACTTGAAGACCCAGGGTGGCATTTCCAGGTCCGTTTTCCAAATTTGTTTGGCTCCCACTTTATTTTCAGTCTCCACAAGCACCGCCGTAGATGAACTGTATCAGTACGAATGTCCACAGAAGCAAATATTGGGCTTCAACACTTACATTTTTCTGAAAATAATTGTGGACTGCTAATTTAAGGATCAGCGAATGTGCCTGGCATTGCATAAGTTGTATATTAAAAAAAAATATATAGCAGCATAACTCTTGGACAAGACACAAGGTTGGCTGGACCTTGGGTTTCATCCACTGTGAGAATTTCTGTGTAATCAAAGGTATTTGTGCACATACCCTTTTTAGCAGGAGCAATGCCAGCTCACAAAACTTGCCCCTCCATTGTATTGGCATGACAGTTTATGAGTGTGTGTTGTAGGGAGAAGGCAGCGCACTTGGACACAAACCTTGCCAGATTAAAAATAATCCTGATAAAAGAGAAAGCAAGAGGTATTTTAAGTGCAGATTTACCACCTAGTTGCTTTGGTGTTTTGGTGTCCCAGCAGAGAGGTGGCACAGGGCTGCGAGGAGATGGTGGCAGCAGGGTCTATGGGAGCCTGATAAACAATGCAAAAGCATTTTGTTTGTGATTTATTTATTTTAATAACTTGGGTTTGTAACAGAAGTGATTCGAGGGCTCGATCTGTACTATGCCAGTGCTTTTGAACTCCTGTTAATCTCTACTGAGACCTCTTAGGACTCTTTGCCCTTGTGCACCCCAAGTAGAAATATTTGTCATTGGCCTGGTTCAGCTCTCTCAGAGATGTATGGAAGACTCTTATTTGTTAAAAAGGGAATTTGTAGCAGCATTTATGTTCTGGAGACTCTCTCATGGGACTGTAGTGTTCAGTGCCTGATTCTCTGCTGCCTTATGTCTTGTGTTGCTATTTGTTTATGCTGTTGCTAGTACATAAACCTGTGCTATTCTGATTTGGCAGCATTTTATACCCACTCAGCACAGGTACAAGTGTCTGCACGAAGGGCAGAGCAATGAAGAAGTGGGTTTTACTAGTGTAAGGACATTTGTACAAGTTAGGATGCTTAGAAGCAGAGAAGAATCCTGTAACAGTCTTTAATGAAAGGATATTCTCTTATTCTGTTAAAGTAAGTACTGCAGATAATTACAGATATAAATATGTTTACAGATGTTTAGTCTTCCTCTTGAAGGAGAGTTTTCCTAACAAAGTGTTTGCTTGCACAAGTGAATGTAAAAAAAGAAGTAACTCTGTGTATATTGTTGTTGGTTTTCTTTGTTGTCCTATATATATGGCCAATAGGGAATTGGCATAATCAAGTAGTTGAACTAAAGTTGAGACTGTGCAACAGAAGAGATACGATGTATTAGATGTAGGGCTAGATTCTGACACATTTTCTCTAGTTGAATAAATTGTTGTTTACTCTGTGAGTAACTGAAAAAGCAGGATCTACAAAAAAAGGTACAACTTCCAGAAATCCCCAGCAGTTGCTAATGTTTACAATTCTGCAGTCATCTCTGTGTATAACTCAAATTCCATCTAAACATTCCTTTCTTTTTAGTTTTGATCGGAAAGGAGGATTTCACAGAGTTGTAACTGCATTTGAATCCAAGATATTTTTTTGCTGTAAAACTCTGAAGAGCCTATTATGCTACTGCCCTGTCTAAAATAATGTAAAGTGAAGCTGTTCCAGTATGAGTAATGATGTGTCAGACTAATTGTTTTTACTAGCTGGGCATCCTCTGAGCTCGCTGGATCATGAATACAGCAGCTACATTAGGTTTCATGCCACTGCGTTCTGAATGTGGTTTTTGCTTCTAACTGTTGCTTTTATACCATTTTACTTTGCACCTATTGTGTTACAATTTTGCTGCTCAGTGTTTGTCAACATCATATTTCAAAATACCATGGAAGTGCTGAGTGCTATACAATCAATGCCTAACATTTAAAGAACACTATTTTGTATGGGACAACCTGCTGTTAGTTTGAATATCAAGTATCCCATTTACATTTTGGTGGATAGTTCAGAAATTTGATGTTTGCCAAATATGAAGTGTTGAAGAACACTTCATGTGCTGGATTAGTTCGCTGTTGTGATCTCCTTCACAATGAACAGCTATCTAATAAAATTTTGTATGCACAAATTTACGTGACTGCATTATGCTATCTTGTAGGTGACAGTTCAAATACACAGTAAAAGAATCCTTAGATTCCTTTATAGTTTTTATCAGATGGGCAGAAGATCTTTCAGAAAAGGAAACCAAAAGAAAATATTTGCCTCTAGCTGTTAAAAAAATATTAATAAATCAGCCGTAGCAAATAGAGTAGAAAATGGGTGGCTTGATCACATGTATGTTAAACTATTTTGTGATAGTTCATAGCAAATTATTTTAAAAATTCACTTGGCACATGCCACAAGTAAAACTTTACAATGTTGTGCGCAGTAGTAAAAATAATATAATAAATCTCCTCAAGAAGCTGTTGCCAGAAAGTTTGCCTTGCTTTGCAGTGTAACATGTGGATTCCACCACAGGACTCCAGTAATCTGTGCAAAACCTGCCATTTGTGGAAACACTGTTTACATCCTGTTTAACCTGCAAATATCTCCTTATCCATGAGTTTCGGTAGCACAGCCCAGAACACCTTGCTGACTGGAACACCCCACTCTGCATAAAACATAATAAACAGACTTGGTAGTGGTGAGATTTGGTACGAAATAAGGAGCTTTAATTAATTTTAAATGGTGCTTTTCAGAGTGTCAAAAGCTCAGCCCACTGAAGTGGAAAAGGGGGTTAGAGTGGCTAGAGCCTGGCAACACAGCTAATCTAGGCACCCCTGAGCAAGCTCATTTCAAATGCTTACATCAGTACATCGGCATTTTGAGGTAGAGCTGCCTGGGACAGTCAAGGGAACAAGCCACATTACAGGCAGACCTGCTAGTGTGGGGCTGCAAAGTTAAGGGTCTGTGGCAGCTTCTGTGACAAGACCACATTGTCACAGTGTGGGGCCTGCGCTGCCAGGACGGTGCAGGGTTGTTTGTGTTCTTGGTGCTTGGAAGTAACCCAGACAAACTGGGGGACTGATGCTTGGTGCACACAAAACCCTCTGAGATGGAGGCTGTAGAAATACTTACATGGATTAGATACTATACTGAGGACCACACTTTCAGTCATTGTAAATCAGGGCAGCCCCACCGCAGCAAACTGTTGCTCTGCTGGCCCAGGGCATTTAGATAGTATTTTTGAAATCAGTGGTTACATTTTTACTTTAAGAGAGAGAGACTGTGCACATGCAAATATTGCGTTTTAATATTCCCGTGCATAAAGCAAAATGTGTTTTGAGTAGTTAATTTTTGATTGTTTAAAAGACAAACTAAATTGTTTTTTGAACTTACTGTATAGAGATTTTGTTCTTCTGGAGGTTGTTCTGGGATCTGTTTTCTAAAGGCTAATAGTTATAAACACAAATACCATTAACTAAGCTATCAAATATTATAAAGTTTTTTTGGTTTTATATTTTCTATTATCATTTTAACAGTAGCCAAGATACGCTTGTCTACCCAGTCTTGTTTCTCTTTAAATCAGTGGCAGAACTCCCATTGACTTCTACCGCAGCACACATAGTGAATCAGTACTTAATATATGTAAAACTTAGACAAAAAAGTCTAGAATATGAGCTGGGTGCTGAAATGGGTATGCAAGACTTCAGCTAAAAGACCCTCTCAGACTTACAAGGCCTCTGGTAATGCCCCTTAAAATTAAGCTGGCACTTCATAGTAAATTCTATTCATTCATTATTTATGAAGTGGGAAAAAGAAAACCTCAGTACTATTTGCTGAGTACCAGTCAGATGACCCACAGACAACAGAAGCTTACAAAGTTTTAATAAGCTAGATAATTCCTTTTTATAAATGTAATTGCTCATCTCAGCCACTGGAGCATAGCAGCTTCAAACTGTTGTCTTCCTAACTTCTGCACAAATTGACTTTCTACAATTTTTAATTGTAACCTCAGCTACACTCATGTCCCATTTTGTATTTCAAGTTTGATCCATTGAAGAGGCTTAATGTTTTGGTCTTGTTTCTACAAAGCACGTAAGCCTAAAATGGGACTACACTTGTTCCTAAGTCTATACCGCCGTGCTACCCTGAGTGGATCCACCATCTACGCTCTGCTTCTTGAGGTATGAAGCTCTGTCATTAAGTTTGCCCTGAACATCTGTGTTGTTGCAGCACTTACCCATTTGGTTCAGGATGCTCTCATGATGAGTTTGTCTTCCTGTAAAGGCACTTCCTTGCATCGTCTCCATAAGGGGGGGCATGTTAGTTCAAAGTCTGGTTACTGTCCTTATGAGTTATAGCAAGTTCTCTAGAGCTGTTATTCATATATCATTTATGACCTGCACCCCCTCCCAACCCCCTCCCCCCAAACCTCAGAATTTCTATAAGAGGGCAATTCATCATTTCACTGACAAGGATGCTCCTGAGTGTGTACCTCCTACATGCGTCAAGATGATGGCAGGTTGGAAAGAGATGCTCACTTTGGGCATGACTGCCTTGGGCCACCAGGTTTCTTTCTGCTAGTGGCTTATACACAGTCCCAAAGGAACCTCTGCTAAATCCTGAGTAGTCCTCCTCAGCATCTGTGTTGGTGACATGTTTGCTAGCTCATCTGGTAATATGTTATCTGTGGGGTGTAGATGTTGAATCCAGGCAGTCCTTTGGAAGCTGCAGTAGCTCCTGAGGTCCTTCCAGGGAGTATAGTTAGGAGGATCCATGAAGTAGCCTCCCCACTGGCTCTGTGTCCTGCCTTGACTGAATCCTGCATTGTGTACTCTGTGTGGATCTGCCTGCTGCACAGCAACCCTCCAAATAACACCCTACTCCTGTTCCCCCTCCACATTTTCCTGTAGAATTGCTTGTTCTCCCAGTCACATAGAAAGGGTGCAGGAACTCTCTCTTCTGCCTGTAGCAACCTCTGCTCATTTAGGGATTTTGTGTGGTTGATGCATTGCCAGCCTCTCTATGACCATGTACATGTTGTGTAAGAGGTGACAGCAAATTTGGTTATGTATAATTAAAGGAATAGTTTTATCCTAATATACATTGTTTCCTATTCATCTCTTGTAGATTAAATTGTTTGCCAAACAATAGACAGAAAGCTTTAGCTTAGAGATTGGTTTTAACCGAAAGCTGTCATGGGACCAGATATCCGGGGAGACGGATTTTGGCATAAAGTATAAATATCCTCTGAGAAATATGTTGGCTCAAGTTTTTGTTTATTCATGGTCTATCTTGAAAATACAACAGTTTTGCTTCTGTGGTAGGATACCTTTACTGGGAAACCTCATGTCTTCATGGCTATATTCTGGCACTGTACCATGGCTTGTCTACCCTTTGTAATTAAATGTTTTGGGCCTAGTCCTAAACATGTCAGATGAAATGTCATTGACTTAGGGTAACTCTTTGTTTAAGGAGATCAAGATTAGGTTGTGTATTCAATACATTTAATTTGCATTCTCAATCCATACTACACAAAAATAGACTATAGTTACAGTTCCTCTGAATGTTGGTGCTGTGAAGGCGTAACAGGAGTTATACACAAACCCAGGTTGAATGAAATCCGTACTGGGTAGCCACAGTATAGAATGTGTATTATTTTTAGCATTCATTCACATCATATAGTGACAGAGCAGTCACTAGGAATTATAGCAGGCTTTGGAAACCTATTGCTCACATGAAAACATGTTATATCAGAAAATGTCCACAGACCTATTTGGATCAGTTTGACTTTTGCTGGTAACAGAAATTGCCTCCCACCTTTGTTTTCAAATCTATCCTTAGTTTCTCTAATGCACCTAATATAACGATATTAAAAAGAAAACATTGGTTACATATGTTTCTTTTTCTTTTTTCCATGTGTTTGCCCTGGGCTGGGAAGATTTTGACCACAAGCACATTCCAGTCTTCCAGTGAGTGCCAGGGAAAGGGACAGTCTCATGGCTAAAATACAGGACTGGAGACTGAACTGTCAGAGACCTGGTACTGGCCAGGCTCTGGCACAAATTTGGGAGAAGTGATTTTCTCTCTCCATTCTCTCTCTGTGACTCTGTGCTTGCAACAAAAAAAAAGGGGTGTGTGTGTGTAGTCTTTTGTCAGTGTTAAACGTGTTTTCAGATTCTCTGTGCAGTATTAATGTTATTTTCTTTTGGAAACATTTCAGAAAAGAGCAGAGGCAGTGAGAAGGCTTCCTGTATGTTTGGAAGTTAATTCAAAATTTTCCCAGGCACTCCAAACTCTTTTGCAACTGGCAGTTAGGAAGGGATGCTTTTTCCATGGGGTTTCTATTATAATAAGGTTGTGCTTCAAAAATATACATGTATTATTTAGGACAGAACTTTAGGGTTTTGCCAAGGTCAGATATTTTCCTTTCTGACTCTAGGAGATGCAAGTGAAAAGGGAGGAGTGGAGGACAGGAAGTTAAAGTGTCTTTTATCCTTAGGATTAGTTTCTTTTCAAATTTTATGCAGTGATTTGACTTGCCATTTATTTTATCCAGCATGGCTTGTTCATCAGAGGTGGTTCTGGATCGGGGCAGCCGGTGCACTATTCCACTCAGATAATTGAGATAATTAAGACACAGTGAGATAATTTTGTCTTCATTTTAATTCTATGCATCACTCGCAGATCTTAATTTAACAACACATGCGGATGAAAGATTTTGGACTCAAGATATCTGTGGTGATGTAAGGAATAGAAACCATTTCGGGATTTATTCTTCATTTGCTTGCATAAAGCAGATGTTCTGCCGAAGGCTGGCAATAGCAAAGCTAATACCCAGAAGCACCGTGCTCTAGATATGCAAGTCCCTCAATGGTCTGAACTAAAAGGTCAAGCTCTGTTAGCTCAGGGCTGTAGGTAACTCTATCACAGCTGGTTCTGCCACAGGAGGGTGACAGAATTGTACTGGGTTGATGTGGGCAACTGGTTTTTGCATTTTGAAGTACTATGAATGCAATCTTTTTTGTGCATGTGACTTTTTGTGGTGTTTAGATATACTATCATCTTCTAAAGGGGTGAAAGAAAAGCGGAGAAGAGAAATGGAGGTGTTCAGACAGGGACACATCAGCATCTCTAGATGTCTTATAATTTCAATCTATACATTAATTATGATAACAGTGGCAATTTTATGCACAAGTGCAAATCTTATGCAACAGAATGTATTTTATCATTGACTGAATGGACAACTTTGTCACTATGAGCAATTTTTGCTAAAAATAAATAAGTCCATTTTGTAACTAAATGCATTTATTTAGAAACAAGGGACGTCTGTCTGATTGGGAGGGAGTGGGTGTTTTGAGAAAGAGGTGGCTTGTGAGTCAGAACTCCTTAGATCTATTCTTGGTTCTGCTTCTGATTCATTATTGCTTGGATCCCAAATCAGTGGAATTTGGGCCAAACATTCTGTGACCTAAACAAAATCACATCAAAGTAAAAGTCATGTTTTAGGCAAAGAGTTTCTTAACCTGTCTTGCCTACTAAAACACAAGAATTCCGATGTGAGAAATATGATGTACTACTTCTCCAGTCCCTTCCCTTTGAATGTCTGATGCTAGGCATGCTGTTTCCCATCTATAGTTGATCAGTTTTATTTGCTATCACTCAATCAACGCAGAAGTTTTTCTAAAATCTGGGACTCTAAATTTACCATGAATAGTAACACATACTTATATATAGATAGTATACCCAGAACTACTTTTCTTTTTTATTTTTGAGGGAGCAACTCTGAAGCTGATGATGTCCATTTTTGTATCAATATTCTGTATTTTTGTTATCTATATTTTTGTTAATAGTAAAAGAAATAATAATAATCTGTTTTACAGTTAAGAGTCTTTTTAGACAACTAAAAAATTCCATGGATAGTGAATGAAAGTAATAATTCTGTATACTCATGTAGCCTCTTACCCACTTACTGTAGCCATGTTCACTGCCTTTCATTTAGGATCACAGAAAACAGAAGAGCTTCCCCAGGTTATCAAATCCAGTCCGCAGTGTTTACTGGAAACCATACAATTAATTAACAGATAAGAAAAATCCAGAGTCTATTATCACAGTCCCCAATATGCTTTCCATGCCAAACTTCTGACCTGTAGTGAAAACCCAAAGCCAAAACTATACCATGTTACAGCAAAAGAACAAAAAAACCCCAAACAAACAAACAAAAAAAGAGAATAAAGCATTCAGCTAAAGCAGTTATTTGGCAAATTTACCTTTTTGGGGGCTCTGCCCAAAGCTGGAAGGACCGCAACATAACTATAGGACAATGGTATTTCCAGACTGCACCAACAGCCTGCCTTCCGGCAGCAAAGCAGTATTGAACATTTACCTTTCTTTCTTGAAAATACTTCCAGTGGGTGGGGGAGGGTAACTTAATGTGGTATACATGCCATTATTGCAGATGGAATTTTGTGTTGTATGTATTTCAATTTAGACTCAACGATATGGCAGCAATTCTCAAAGGGCACCATGTTCTTGTTGCATGTATAGTATAATGCTACTAAACGTTAGAACAACTGAATCAATAGAATGTATAAATAGATATCTCCTTTATCCATCTGCACAGCTACAATGTGTTTAATGTATTAATTAAAACTTTCAGTGAAAAGAAAAATGAAGCTTGAACACTAATCTGAAAACATTCTTTTTTAACATGTCAGAAGTGTACTGTACAAAACGGCTTCCTTAACAACTTAATAAGTAAGTGAGAAACGTTGCAGCAGGTAGTGGATCTTCAGTGATAACAGCTATTGCAAATGATTGATTTAAAAAAAAAAAAAAAGAGTTTAAATCTGTTAACTTGTGAAGGCTTAGTTGTTGCTGAGTTAAGGGTAAGGTTCTGGTACCTGCTCTTGGTTAAGGGAGAGAGAGAAAGGTTAGAAGTCCTACTTTTAGCTCTAATGCAAAATCAGACATCTGTTCTCCCAACAAGAAAATTTGTCCTTAGTAGTGGGGACTACACGTCTAAATCCTTTCTATGTTCATATGAGCATAAATTTCATAGGGTGCATTTGAGCTACATTTAATTAGAGCTAGAGTAGTCTAAATGTATTTTGAAGTGTTCCAATACGCTGACATTTTTTAAATTGCATTTCCCATGAAATGCTATGCAGTGGGCAAAATTCTCCTTCCCACCAGTGTGAAAATGAGGACACTTCTCTGATACTGTTGTTATTGATGTAAATGAGCACAATTTGTCTTGGTGTAGATCTGCAAAACAATTTACTTCTGCACCAGAACTTACTTTCTGTCCTATAGAAGTTAGCGTTCAGAGATGATAGCTCGTACCAGCAGCATTGTCTGCTGTGAAATAAACTCCTTGTTTCATATGTCTACAACTCCTTGGAAAATTGCACTCCTAGAATGCAAATACATTACTACATTTGAGACTTTTCTGTATGGCTGTGGAGCTGTAGCAACATGTACCCTACATTTCCTAGTTGGCAACATTTTTTCTCAGTAGATTTTCTAAGATGTGACTAATTCCAATTGCAAGTCCCATTTCTAGAACTGAACTTCTCCCCAGCTGAGGACCTCAAGTGAGGATGTAACAAGCAATAAATGGCATAGCATACTATTGTAACAGGTAGTGCAAAACATATGAGATGTTAGGAAACCCTAGTGTCATTAATTAGGACACGGGCTGGACTGTAGGGCACAGCTCTATATTCCATGAGGATTGGGAAGCTTAGGATAGGGTGAATAGGGATGAAGTGCTTCTACCGCTGCGGTGCAGAGAAGGTTATGCCCAGCAGTCTGCTCTGCTCTTCAGCCTGGACCACAGAATGATGGTCCCTTGCGAGACAGTCATTTGAAAGATCCTCCGTATGTTGTAGTGAGATCACGTTACTGACAAGTGGGGGACCAGTTGAGGACAGAGGGAGAAAGAGAAACCTCACACTCTGAAATCCCACTGCATCATTCTTGCCCTGTAAACTTTCACGGTTTCATATTATCATTGTACTATATTTTTTTTTCACCATGCAGTACTCAAATGGTACTGCACGTCACAACTCAGATCTCTAGTCTGAGGTGGACATCATCTGGACGGTCCGTGCCCAATGCGCTCTTAGCCTGGGTTGTGATGGCAACAAGTTAAAGCTGAATGTCTCTCATCAGGGGTAGTCAGGACTGCCAGATAATATACAGAGAAACTGTGTGTCCCTCTCTGCAATGTGGAAGCTTTATGAAAAATCAGGAAATCTCAAAACCAAAACCTCTAAGTATAAGGAACTCTCAGTTGTCGGGTTTTTTGAACAGCAATTCACATTTTCTTCAAACACAAGGGCTATGAACTTCTTTAAAAAATAATGAGCTAAGGTTCTCCTGTAACTAAATAACTTCAGGAGTTGGGGATTTTTGAGGATCTCCAAACAACACGAGACTGCAGTCAGTACAAAAGATGAGGCAATTTGGGTACTGTATAGGCTAACAAGGTTTGATCTACTCCTGCTGTTGATGCATTACCATTAACTTTAGCAAGACTGTGCTTAGCGCTAGTAGATGTTTAAGTAGTGCTTTACAACAAATAGCTATGAATTTTCATATCCATCAACAGGCTGTAAAGGGAATGATCTGAAATCCATGCAAACAAGCAGCAGAACATTGTATTTAAACTATTTCTGTGATACTTATATCGAAGTTTTAGTAAATTACCCAGCTAACTGCATTTTCCTCAGTGGTAATCTTTGAAAATTATTTATGTTATTTATTAAATATGTACCTGGTGATGTTTCTTCTTCCCCATCTGATTTATATTGTTTTAGCATGATATTTTTTTAGTTACTGAAATAATTCTGCATTTTGTTCATAGAACTCTTTAACAAACATTTGTTATAGCTAACAACATTTTTTTTTGCCACAGCACATTAAAGAATCAGGACTAAACCTTAAGCTGGTGTAAGCTGATCTGGCTTCCAGTCAAGTCAATCCTTTAACTTTGTGAAGACTTTCAGTTGTAGCCAAGAGAAGAATATGAAAGTCAATGCAGCCCTTGTACCTGTCTTATTGATCAGACCTGTAATTGCACCAGGAAACAGAATGTTTTAAAAATTCTTTTGTTTGGGCTAGAACAGCTTATGAAAAGTGTATTTATGGCTATACTATACTTTGTAGAGTGAGTTTGTGCTTATGCTTAGAGGGAGGGTACGGAGCTAAGCAAAATCATTCATTTTAAAAGGGTACTTTAATTGAAACTAAGCAAACTAAAGTGGAAAATTATTTATCCAAACAAATGTTGTATCCTATAAAGATGTGGGTACATAAAGCACGCAAGCCTGTTGCTTATTAGATTATTTCAGGCCTTCACAAGCTGTTTGCTTACTCCAATAGCAACTTGTTGATAATAGGAAGCCTTTTGTGAGAAATGGCCTGAAAAACAATGGAAAGCGTCAGATTTAGTAAAGTGTCTAAGGAAAGTCTTAAAATGACACCCACGCTACGAAGGGAAGACCAAATTTGCTTTTTCTGAAGGGAATTTGTGTTTGTCAGGAAGGGCTCCTGGCGGCTTTGTTTCCAGGCCTTGATGTGTGACCAGGAGCCTCCAGGCCTCCTGTCACCCCTGGCCTTGTTCTGCCACCGCGCTGCCCACCCATACCGACACCGCAGGGGGAAGGGTTTCAGAGGAGCCAGAATCAAAAGAGGAAGGAGGAAAAAAAGTGCTTTTCAGGGTCTGATGTGTGGGAATCAAATGAGAGGCCTAGCTCAAATCCGGTCGCCAGGCAACCATAGTGATATGCTGAGGGAATATCATTAAAGTTGGAAACTAAGCAGTCGCTCTGAATTAGCAAACCTGACCGCCGTGTGGATGATGCACCAGAGCCACCTCAGCCCCCAAGCTCCGTTTTGCACGTAGAGGGGGGAAAAAAGCAGCTGATTTGTGGAGTTTTTCATAAAAAAGACAATGGCTGTCCAGACATGGAGTTGGTGGTGAAATATGGTAACTGCCAGGCTTGCAGCTGGCCTTCTGACACAAGATTAATAAGTTGCCGTTTCCTAGCCGACCACAACCTAGTGGGAACTATCCGGCATTTTTCCATGAATTGTGAGCAACAGCCTTCCTGCAAGCTGGCCTACTTTACTGCTCTGCTTTCTGCAGATCGCTGAAAGTGCAGTAAAGATCTGTGGCTGCAATGAGGTCAGCAGAGACAGTGTCCAGCAGCCACCACCTGAGCTGGCCTAGGCTGTCCCCACGCACAAAACCCAGGGCTGGTTTTAAACAGCGACGCTGTTCAATGGGGAGGCGGCTGTGGCCGTGGGTTAAGCACTTCAGAAAGTTTTGCTGCAACTGGAGCAGGAAGGGGGTGGCAGGGGAATGGGTTCAGAAATGACAATGTGACAAGGGAGCAGGAGCAAACCGATTGAATTAGATTTAGGCTGTGCTGAATATTATCATTGACATGAACAAGCAAAGCTTATCTGCTCTTTCCTTCTTGAAAGGTTGAATGAAATTGAATTGCCAACCTCTGTATTTTACCACCGTTTGGCTGAAATGGCTCAGAGGCATACATGATTGCTTAAAAGGAAGCCAGGTTGAGTCAAACTGCAAAGCATATGTATGCATTTCTGACAGCAACATCTCAAACACAGTGTGACATGGCATAACATTTAGAGGTAATTTGATTACAGGCACTGTGTAATGCAAATCAGACTTTCCCAAACATGTTAATTTTTTATCACAATAGCTCACCAACACAGCCAATTTTGGTTTATTTTAAGGTATCTTCAAACTACATTTTCTATTATATTAAAGCATTAATAATATAATTATGTGCATTTGCCCACAAATTATAAAGAGCTAAAAGATCAGGGAATCCCCTGGCTTCTGTCTTTCTAGGTTTAATTTTAAAGAATGATATGATTAAAATCTTTCTTTTTAATACATAGATGTTAGAAGAGAATGGTTTGAATGTTTCTTTAGGCACAGAGATTTGGAAAGAACAAGTTGCAACTCAAATTCATAGATTATTCTGGGTAGGAAAAAAAGTGAATGCATTTCTAAATGTCTTTAAGGTTCTCTGTGGTCAATTTATTCATTTAGGGCCACATGCAGCTGAGATGCAATTAATATTAGATATTAATTTTGTTGGTGTGAAAGTGCAAGATTTGTGTTTCTGTTTCTGGATATTCTTCTGTCCTGTGCAACACTGATGAAACAGGTTCCTTCTTCCTTGTCTCAGTTTCCCCAGTTATACACAGTACATTCAGATTCACACATTAAAAAGATCACAAAGAAGCTAAATTTGAATGATAATGTCAGCCTGAGGAGAACATTCTTAAATTTTGAGCTTCTGTTTTTAGAAATTGCTTTGTGGAACAATATTATTCTGATGATTCAGAGGAACTTTAATGGTGACAGAGTCCTGCTGGTAGGATCTATCTCCCAAGCTGGAGCACAGCATAGCCCCTCATATCCAATGTCTGTCAGATACCAACCAAAACTCAGCATTGGCACTGGATATCAGTCTGATTTGAGGCAACATTGAAGTGTCTTACTTGGTGGAATAGGAGAAGCTGATGAGAAGTGGAGAGATACTCTGGCATGGTTAGCTGAAGTTTGATCAACCCAGCAAGTGCAGAATACAAACCCAGATTTGAAGTGAAGCTGAGCACAACCGGGGAGAAGCCCAGATGGTGATAATACCAGGTGAGAGTGCGGTCTGAATATGTAGTCATTTGCCCTTGCTAAAAAGGCAAGATTTGGGGGAGAAGTGGTATCTTGTCTTGCATCTGTGCTATAGCTGGAAAACATGTTCTAGCATCAACCAGCCATGATTATTCCTTCCCAGTGTATGTGCCAAGGACTCCTTTTTAACATGTGTAAAGATGTAAATAAAAGAAATATCTCCCAGTCGATATTAAGGAGGAACCCAAAACATAAACATAAGTGAAAGCTTATATGTGGTAAACATTTCCTGCACATCAACAGATCTTACATGCATGCTTTTAGCTCCTGAAAAATGTAAAGTAATTCATGTTGGCTTAGCCCTCTGCACTGAATGAAAGCGAGGAATTAGCTAATTCCAGTTACCTGAGCTGCAAGCTTAGAGCACATGCACAGACAGTTACCATGAATCAGAGGTCGTGCAATAACCTCTTTGTATGTGAACATCCCAAGTTTATATGAACCGATCCCACTCAGTCATAATGAGAGAGGACAAGCTGCTTTTGGCTCTGCAGCCACAGAAACATTAGTACTGTTTGCTGCCTCTGCGTCTTTTTGGGTCAGGGTAGCTTTTGCTTTTTTTCTGGTTCTTCAGGTAATCAGCGCTTTCAGCACACATTTCTCTTGTGAGATTTACCTGGTCTGGAGTGAGTAGAGAAGTTTAACAACATAGGTCCCCTTTATTTATAAGAGCATTTCTCTCACAATCTCTGCCTATCACAGATGCAAAGATTAAATACAGCTCTGTTTCCTGTACTTACTTCTCTCATATGTCCCAGTGATTCTGGACCTTGTGGATACTTAGAAAACAGATTTTCCAACAGCCTGAATATTGTAGCCTTTCATTCACTAATATCTGTCCCATCTTTATGGCTGCAAAAATATTCCTAATCTGACAATTAAGACTTACTTATATTCTATGCTCTGAATTATTTGGGACTATCAGGTTTTTAATGGCAAAATCAAGTAAAGGAACATGAATTTACAGTTACAGTAATAGCGCTTCATATTTATTGTGCTGTGCGTCTACTTTTGAACAAGAAATGAATATGTGTTCCTGAACTGGTTTAGCATTACTGTGTGTGTTCTTTCAGCCAACAATTCCCCCCGCCCCGGGCCTCTCTGGTCCTGTAGGATCTCTTCATTCTTACCACTCCTTGACATAGTTGGTCATTACTACAGCAGAGGCATCGCAGTGTTTTCCACTGGCCAGTCTGCAGCTTTTCTGGTTTCACTGGTTCCTGGAATCTCTTTATGCAAGAAAGGTGTCACCTGACAGACTGTGGTTCACTGGAAGAAACAGCTCTCCTCAAATTGGGCTAAGAAGAAAACAGCCTCTCTTCCCTCCCAGCACCCAGTCCTTCAGGTGTGAAGGCAGAGCTGGCTGTGCAGAGGAAGGAGCAGTCTGCCTCATTTATGGGCTTTCCAATTACTGCAGCATTAACTCAGACCCATTTCCTAGCCACACGGCAATGACTTGCTGCTTGGCTTTCAAAATCAACAATCAGTTTGCATCTGTGCCTGTCTGCCTTGCTGTATGGCAGAGGGAAAGGAAAGGGTGAGGTGCGGAGAGCTCAGTGGTTCTTGATGTTAACGACAAGCTGATGTGATCACCTGTGAGTGTTCTTCAATAAGTGATGAATGGGACGTGTAAGCACAAGAGCACATCTTCTTATTACCCGTGTGTACCTTTCCTGATACCAGATATCTGTATTACTACTCCTTCCATTGTAACCTGGGACTATGATTGTGAACTGAATGCTCTTTATCTTTTTAATAGTCTTATATAATTAAGCATCTAGAAAAGTAGAGTAGCCTGCTCAAGAAACATTATTGTCCTGTAATCCTGAACTGATAGGGTTCGCTTGGGTGTTTGAATTTATGTTGCATTTTTGTTTTGCATAGTCATAGCAGTGCCTTGGGTGCTGTTCTCAATCTGCAGGAGGGGTAGGCAGAGTGTGCCAGTTAAGGTACTGTATGAAATACTGTGTACAGGATAAGATCTTTCTGATCAGATGCTTTCTGATAGACAGTAAACACCCATTGGTTTTTATTAGTTCTGAGGATTTCCTGTGTACAGTATGGGAAATCAGTTGCAGAGTGGCTAAAGTCTCCTGCCTCTACAAATATTTCCAGGGAGGTTTCTATGGCACCAGAGCCCACAACTATCTAGTCTGGATCTGAATCTGGAAGGTTCTTCAGATGGTCTTTGTCCCCTTGAAGTGTTTTGTTCAGTTTTTCAAGTGCCACATAAAAAAATTAACTGATTAGCAAATAAGTAAAAAAACTCAAACAACCTATGCTGAAAGTAACACATATATATGTGTGTGTTTTCAGTAGCCCAAGTTCTATCTTTGTCAAAAGTGTGCTCACTTTGCAAAAGCTAACTTTTGAGACAAAGAGAGTGGGTATTAGGCAAAAGAGTGCTGTTGAGTTGGCTGATTGTTTTTATCTATGCATCTATGCAGCGCATATTTTTAATAAAAACTTTAAACAACACCACCACCACCACCCACCCCCACAAGAACGTGGTACTGCAGAAAAACTATTCTGGGTGTCATGAGCAATTTATTGGACACCTAGTTAAGAGGAATTACCTTATGATCAGCTTGCCATTTTCCTACTGCAAGTGTTATGGTAAAAGGCTAATTCCCTGTGCTCTTCCTTTTCTTGGCCACCATTGCAGTATGACTTGGGCCAGCAAGTTTGGTCTATAAGTAGATGTGATTTAACCCTTATGGTTCATTTTCTGCTTGGCTGTCAGCTGGTGGCAAAGGGCCAAACACTAACAGTCACAATGGCTGAGCAGCTGGGTCTGCATGCATGACATCTTAAAAATTACTTACATACTCTCCCTTTCATTGCAGCATGTTGATCTCTTCCTATTTGACTAGTGTGGTGGCAGAAGCAACATTAGCATCCTTAGGGAATAGCCAGGGCTGAGATTTTGTCCTTTGCAGGAGAAAATATTTTATTTTAATGCTGCTGAGTAGGGCAACAACTGAAGTAAATGTTCTCTCTGATTCATAAATAGTTAGGCACCTTCTTTAATTATAAATATGAGAGTTTTAAAGGATTTCTTCTGGTTATTGCTCTCATCTGTGATTTTCCTTTAAGAAATGGTAGACTTCTCAAACTCACCTATGTCCTGAACAAGCTAGGACTAAATTCTGCCCGTTGGATTTCTGTAGACTATTATCAAGGAGAAGGAAGACAAATTTGCCTTTCAGGTAGAATTTAGCCATCATAAAATCAGTAATGAGCAGGAGAGAGAACTGCTTATTTACTAACACATGAAAATAAAAAATGTTGTATGCAATAATACTGGAAGTTTGTTGTTGAGTTGGTAGAAATGGAGTGAAATTTGATATAGTGAGATTACTTGTGTAAAACCAACAAATGCAATAAGTTACCCTGCTAAACTTTCCATATGAAAGCAAAGAAATCCTGTATGTTTCATTTTATTTTAGGCAAGCAAGTGGTTTTGCTGTCAGCACCACTTGTAGCAATATAATGAAACTGAATAATTTTAAACAAACCCTCAAATAGTCTTTACTTTGTTTTAGGATTATGCAATTGAGAGAGAATAGTAACTTCTTAACAAAAAAGAAGCAGTATGTGACATTTTGTCTGTCAGCACTGGTGAAGTGGAATACACAGGCTTATTTAAAATTATTACTGAGTTTTACTTCACATAATGATATAATAATAAAGGAAAAAGAAATGGCTTGGAATATAATGAACCCAAGTCATCCACAGCAAGGGGTATTATAGAATCAGTAAAGAAGAATATATGCAAGCAGCCTGTAATGAATAACACATCTTGATCTGGGATTCTTATAAATTATTCTTGATATTGTGGAAGTGGACACTGAGGAATAATCCCACCAAGACCGGTAAGCATATGACATTACTGATGTGTAAATTGGAAAGGATCAGGCCCTATATGGAGATGTGTAGTCTTTTTCTAGTACTGAAGGATTAATGTGGCTAAATTTAAGCAGCATGGAGGAATTTTAAAAAACACTCAGTGTTAGGGTTTTTGCTGATCTAGATGAGAGAAGAGCTTGGACAGCATTGAAGACTAGAAAATCCTACTGGTTTCTGTATATGTGTTCTCAAATCCTTAACTGCATACTAAATCAGCCCTTCCAATTTTAAAAATTATTATTAACTTAATAGACTAGATTGAAAACACTTTGAAATCTGTGAAAAGAATCTTGATGATTTCAGAAAGCTTTGGATCAGTTTTGGAATTAATTTTGTTTCGGAAGAACTTGAATATTTTGTGCAAAAATAGTCAGGCAAAGGGGCACTAGAACTGGATGTGTTGATTGGTACCAGTTACAGTTTTTACCCTTGGAGCATTCAGAGTGGAATTCATATCACTCTGAAGTTTAAAATAACAATAGAGATTTTTCTGAGATATCAGTACAGATTAGGTTTAGCATTTTTTCAACCCACACAGTCTTTATAATTTATTTCACTACAGCTGATGTTACTGGGGGACATGCAATCTGAGAGACATTCCTTCAGGTAGGTAGATATTACTGAGGCTGAACTAGAAGTTAGTTTCAGGAAATTTATTTTGTGGGTCACTGTGTTTTAGTTCAGTGCAAGACATCTGGCTATAACTTCTTGCTTCTTTTGGATTTTATTATGCTTGGTTGTGATGCAGGCGGGGGGAGGAGAGAGTAGGCAAAAAGCACTTCCTTGAAGTGTGCAGTAATGCAGTGTGCAGCAAGCACCTGCTCTGCCTGATGAATCTCAGGCTTGCCCTCAACCTCATGGGATGCTTCCAAAGTAATCCAAATGAACCTGTTATTATTCTTGATTTTGCTACCTATGAAATTTGATATTGAGCTGGAAAGGATCCGGTTTCCCCTAATCCAACAGGTAAACTATGATGCTACTTAGGTGAACTTTGCAAAACCCTGTGGATAGAACCAGGGACCACCAAAACCTCTCCCTGTTCCAATCTCTACAGATAAAGAACCAGCTTCTGCAGCAGTGCCTTGTAAAAGGCTCAGTGCCTCCTTGGCTCACACACCAAGGACAGATGCTTAATATTGACTAGATGCATTTGTATTGGAATTACGTTACTGTGTGTTCATGCAACTTCCCCAAAACAGAGATGTTTTCCTCCTTGTGTTGTGTAATATTTTCCAGTTAGTAATCTCATAATACTCTTGACATAAGGAAATCTTTTCCTAGCAGAACAGGCACATCCTGGATATACCATGTCTTACGTGAGGACTAGTTCTTCATTAGTGCCACAGTGGANTTGCTCACCCTTTTAAAGGAAGACAAGGCTGTTGTTTTGGGGTTCAGTCCTGGCCCTTCTGAAGGCATGAGGATTATATTGTCTCTTTGAGGTGTATAACAATGAGAGCGCTGCCTCTTCTTGACAGGCCCTGTGCTATGCCTCTGTTAGAAAACAGAGCTCAGAGGTCTACCAAAAAGCCCACTGTGCCGGGAAATATCAGACAATGAAAAACTGAATTAATAGAATCTGACACAGTTTTACTGTAGCAGCATGTTTTTCCTTGCTTATATTTTTCCTTTTCTCACCAACAGATTACTTGGTGCTCTTTTCAGAAACCGAAAAGTTGCAAAACCAAAACAAAAGCCCTTAAGATACTGGGTTAAGGATTTTTTTTTTTTCCTTTAATTCTGTGNATTTTTTTTTTTTCCCTTTAATTCTGTGTTAAAAAAAAGATACAACACGAAATGTCAGACAATCTGAAGCACTGCTGGCAGAGTTAAGAAAGTGGTTCTCTGACAAAAGAAGCCTGGTTGTCTTTGACTATCCATTTGAACATGCAGACCTGCTTGCAAGCCCGAACTAGAATTTTTGTCAAAATTTTGAGAGTTTGGATTCTGCTTTTTGGGTTGATGTCGTATTGACACATGAATTGGTAACTAAGTTTGTACCTAACATCTGTCTTTCCACACACTTGACCTTGGATTGCCAAGTATCTCACTTGTACATAATAGGTAGTGGTTGGGCTTCTTATTCTAGAAACATATTTGCCCCAGCTGAATGCTCAGTTGCTGGGNGTACTGAAGGATTAATGTGGCTAAATTTAAGCAGCATGGAGGAATTTTAAAAAACACTCAGTGTTAGGGTTTTTGCTGATCTAGATGAGAGAAGAGCTTGGACAGCATTGAAGACTAGAAAATCCTACTGGTTTCTGTATATGTGTTCTCAAATCCTTAACTGCATACTAAATCAGCCCTTCCAATTTTAAAAATTATTATTAACTTAATAGACTAGATTGAAAACACTTTGAAATCTGTGAAAAGAATCTTGATGATTTCAGAAAGCTTTGGATCAGTTTTGGAATTAATTTTGTTTCGGAAGAACTTGAATATTTTGTGCAAAAATAGTCAGGCAAAGGGGCACTAGAACTGGATGTGTTGATTGGTACCAGTTACAGTTTTTACCCTTGGAGCATTCAGAGTGGAATTCATATCACTCTGAAGTTTAAAATAACAATAGAGATTTTTCTGAGATATCAGTACAGATTAGGTTTAGCATTTTTTCAACCCACACAGTCTTTATAATTTATTTCACTACAGCTGATGTTACTGGGGGACATGCAATCTGAGAGACATTCCTTCAGGTAGGTAGATATTACTGAGGCTGAACTAGAAGTTAGTTTCAGGAAATTTATTTTGTGGGTCACTGTGTTTTAGTTCAGTGCAAGACATCTGGCTATAACTTCTTGCTTCTTTTGGATTTTATTATGCTTGGTTGTGATGCAGGCGGGGGGAGGAGAGAGTAGGCAAAAAGCACTTCCTTGAAGTGTGCAGTAATGCAGTGTGCAGCAAGCACCTGCTCTGCCTGATGAATCTCAGGCTTGCCCTCAACCTCATGGGATGCTTCCAAAGTAATCCAAATGAACCTGTTATTATTCTTGATTTTGCTACCTATGAAATTTGATATTGAGCTGGAAAGGATCCGGTTTCCCCTAATCCAACAGGTAAACTATGATGCTACTTAGGTGAACTTTGCAAAACCCTGTGGATAGAACCAGGGACCACCAAAACCTCTCCCTGTTCCAATCTCTACAGATAAAGAACCAGCTTCTGCAGCAGTGCCTTGTAAAAGGCTCAGTGCCTCCTTGGCTCACACACCAAGGACAGATGCTTAATATTGACTAGATGCATTTGTATTGGAATTACGTTACTGTGTGTTCATGCAACTTCCCCAAAACAGAGATGTTTTCCTCCTTGTGTTGTGTAATATTTTCCAGTTAGTAATCTCATAATACTCTTGACATAAGGAAATCTTTTCCTAGCAGAACAGGCACATCCTGGATATACCATGTCTTACGTGAGGACTAGTTCTTCATTAGTGCCACAGTGGAATTCAGTATTGCTAACAAAGCAGAATGTGCCCACGATATTAATGTAGTGTGATCGGCCACTTGATGAGGGAATAATTCATAGGCATGCACTAACAAGGCTTTGACTGAGCTTTGCTCACCCTTTTAAAGGAAGACAAGGCTGTTGTTTTGGGGTTCAGTCCTGGCCCTTCTGAAGGCATGAGGATTATATTGTCTCTTTGAGGTGTATAACAATGAGAGCGCTGCCTCTTCTTGACAGGCCCTGTGCTATGCCTCTGTTAGAAAACAGAGCTCAGAGGTCTACCAAAAAGCCCACTGTGCCGGGAAATATCAGACAATGAAAAACTGAATTAATAGAATCTGACACAGTTTTACTGTAGCAGCATGTTTTTCCTTGCTTATATTTTTCCTTTTCTCACCAACAGATTACTTGGTGCTCTTTTCAGAAACCGAAAAGTTGCAAAACCAAAACAAAAGCCCTTAAGATACTGGGTTAAGGATTTTTTTTTTTTCCCTTTAATTCTGTGTTAAAAAAAAGATACAACACGAAATGTCAGACAATCTGAAGCACTGCTGGCAGAGTTAAGAAAGTGGTTCTCTGACAAAAGAAGCCTGGTTGTCTTTGACTATCCATTTGAACATGCAGACCTGCTTGCAAGCCCGAACTAGAATTTTTGTCAAAATTTTGAGAGTTTGGATTCTGCTTTTTGGGTTGATTTCGTATTGACACATGAATTGGTAACTAAGTTTGTACCTAACATCTGTCTTTCCACACACTTGACCTTGGATTGCCAAGTATCTCACTTGTACATAATAGGTAGTGGTTGGGCTTCTTATTCTAGAAACATATTTGCCCCAGCTGAATGCTCAGTTGCTGGGCTTGAGACCTCCATTTTGAGATGCAGGCCCAGGCAAAGGGAATTTACTAAATTCTCAGTGCTCAGCCAGTACTGTCTTGGGTGAAACTCCAAATCCTCTGACATCCGGTGACATATTTTTGTGCTGCCCAAACAGCTGCTCACCAGGAAAGGGAGGAGGCAAAGGCTCCCTTTCATGTTTTGGGTTCTGTGTGTTTATAAGGCGTGTTCTCAACCTGGATTAAGGGAGTTATGAACTGTTGTACAACACAATGTCTGTGGCACCATCTATGGAGGATCTGTCCTCAATTCGCCTCCTTTCCATCTCCAGCAACCCCCTGCAAACAGAATGTGGAAGCCAAGCAACATCCACCAGTCAGATGAGACAGGGAATCCTGTAGCAATAGCAGTAGTGGAGCAATTATGGTAAGCCTTTAACTAGCTACAGAGTGAACATTTTACATTCCTAAATCTGCCATAATGCAAAATAATCTGTTTATATTAGGAAAGACATTGCATTCTGCTCACTCATCCCTTCCCAGGCTTGTTTACACAGGGCTAGGTTTCCATAACACATAATAGGAAAACATAAAATTTGCAAAACCTTGAGACTTGGCTTCTTTTTTTAATATTACTCCAATTGCACTTTATTCATAGCCAAAGGGTCTGTTATTACGCCTATAATGAAGAGTCATAGTGGGATATTATGGAGCTTGGTGCTCATCCCACGGGACACAGGATCCCCTCTCAGCTGCTGGACTCTCTTCCTAATTAACACATCTGGCCTTGAAGCTGTTTTCCTCAGCAGCATTTGGTGGAGTTCAGACATTCTGGCCTCGTAGGCAACCCACTAACCCTGCTTTGCTGCCATTTTGTCTACAGCTTATAAGCAACTTTTGTTGATGTCCTTTGCTATCTGACATAGGAGTCCTCCAAGTCAGAAACACCTCTGCTTTTCTCCCAGGCCTGTTTAAATGAGACCATTTTAGTAGGCTACCATTCCATCTGATGGCTGCTGTAAGCAGGTCAGTTTTAATAAATTCAATAAAATTATTTTCAAATTAAATTTAGCAATAACATTTCACTAATGAAGTACAGAGTTCCAAGCACAGTGCAAGAATTTAGTGGGGCTTTATAATCATGGGCTTGCCTCTAACTGCAATTATAAACGGCTGAATTTTTATCTGGTTAAAGGGTTGATTGTGCCCTAAATGGCATGCCAAGTTTAAAGAGCTTTCAGAAATCAGGTTTAGATAAGATGAAGGCTTAAGAAGCTAGATGCTTGGATGAACCATATGGTTTAAAAAAAAAACAAACCCCAAACCACTTCACCACTTTTTTTTCCCCTTATAATTTTCTGATATAACAAACATTACTTGCTGTCTTCTATATGAAGCAGTGTAATAAATGTATTAATAGCTTTAAGCATGTGACTAGCACCTTTGAAGGGTTAATTTTTTGTGCACTGTTAAGTTCTCTGTATGCGATTGCCATTCCAGAGCCCAATCCCACATTCCTGAGCAGCCAAATTTCCCCTGGAAGTTAGTGGGAAGTTTTCAGGTGTATAGCAATGGACTCAAGAAACAGGGGACCCACCATTTTCAAACTACAACCTAGTCACCTTAAAAGCGACCTCTGTGCTCGCTCTCAGCCAGAAGCATTGAAAGAAAACCTTCATTTGTATTTATCGTCTAACACTGAGTGGAACAAGCATAGCGTACTCATCAAAGAAAAAGATTAAAAAAAAAATAAAAATCCCTAAACATTTAGCATTTAAATCTTTTTGCACCTTCCTTTCAATGAAGTGCATTTATTTCAGTAAATGCAGTCAGGCAATTATCACAGGTTGTTGCAAGTAGCATTTATTTGGGAGAAAAGCATAGTTCCCTTATATGTCTCTCCCTATTTTCCCTGTGATTCCCAATTTCGTCTCTTCTCCCAACCTCATTTGGGCAGGGTGCCTGTGAGCAGCGCTGAATACAAAGAAAGGAAGCAGCCCAAGTGTAAGTTTCCTTTGCCTTATGCCCCATATTATTCCTTATTTGTTGTGCTAATTCAGAAGCATAATTCCCAAATACAGCCTCCTTGAATTGTTTTGATGAGAACTGCTAACTCAGTGCAGACTATTTTTAATGAGCGCTACAGCCTAAAGAGTCAGAACTTTATGGTGTGAAGGTTCCATGTACTAACTGTTTAATAATATGGCCGATTATTGAAGTCCCACTACTATAAAAAAAAATAATTTCTGCTATGTGATTAAAACTTGTTTCCCACACCATACAGCAGCCTGTGCACAGTGTGCAAGTTAAACAACCAGGCCACTCTTGTCCTTTGTCCTTGGTGCCTTTTGGTGATGATGTGGTAGTGCCCTCTAGTGAAAAATCTCGACAAGTATTTTATAGAGCACAATGCAGGACTTTGTTCCAGTTTCTTTTGGATTCGTCTTTGGACGATTCTTTCTTTTGGACTCTATTTTGGGACAAAACTGATTTATGTCTAAATATTTCCAAAGCTAACAGCTAGTGAAGGCGTTACAGTCCAGAAAGTAATACCTGTTTCCATACTGTTCAGAAACAGTGGGTGGTTTTTTCACCTTTCAACTACTGTATTAACAAATGAGCCGTAGTTAAACATTTCAAAGAGGCAGAATTTTTATTTTTGCTCTTGTGTGTTACTTGTGCCAGCAGGGTTTTGCATGGCTGAAGCCTTACAAAGTCAGTAGTTGGAGGCTGCATCCAGTTCCCAGGGAATGCAGTACCCAAACTCTCATTAGACTTCCACAGGAGCAGGATTGGGTTCACTGAATAGTCATACAGAATTGAAAGATAAATAGTCAATCTGACATGTTACTGAAACTTTTAGATTCCTCTGCTCAGGAAATATTCAGAACAAAAAAAAAAAAAAAAAGAAAAAGAAGAGCAATGTATACTACTTGTAGAAAATTTCAGAAAGTGCACAAAATGCGTACACCTTTATTGCTGTCAAAGAATATTTTCTCACTGTGTTCTCCTATACACATTTTATTGTCTCCTTGTGACCATAACAATAATATATTAGAATATGACCAAACTGGTGACCCACTGTGTTTCAGACATTGGCTTGCTTTTTGGCATTTTTCTGCAGCAATGAAATCAGCGAACTATAGTTTACCTACAATGTACAGGGGGTTTTGTGCATGCTATAGTACACACTATAAATATGGCATATTTTTTCCATGTATCCTATAATGAGAGTAGATCTACCATTGTTAAGCCTGTAGTTTGTGGTCAGAGTACTCCTGCTGTTACTGTTACTTCTATTGAAATAGCACTAAGAGAGAGGCCTTACTGAGAGCCAGATGTGCTTGGTGCTGTACAAATATGAAAAAAAAAAGCAGAGACTATAAAATCAGTCTCTCTCCTGAACATTTTGTTTCATTTAAATATCAAACTTCCTGTGCCATAAACAAACAAAGAGGCATCCTGTTAACTGATGCATTAAAGAGGTCAGATCCTGTATTTCTTCTGTGATGGGGAGGGGGGCGAAAGGGGAAGTGATGCTATTGACCTATATAAGTGCTATTCAAAGTGAGCAAAAGTTAGCTTAAGAAAAGCTGAAATGTTCTGCGTGATCCTCTTCACATGGAAAGGTCAGGAGGTGGGGAGAGAAAATCAGGAGAAAAAGATATGATTAAAATGAGGTTTTATTTTTGTTTCAGGTTAGGGGAGTGGGAGCTGACTGAACATTTTAGACATGAGAGCAGAGTAAGAGCTGTATCCCTCAGTGCCAGGGTTATCCATGTAACCCAAAGACCCTTTTTATTTAAAAAGCTATTGCTTGTGATCTTTTCCAAGGAGGGAATCAATAAATGTCCACCAAAGTTGTTCTTTTGGTCAAAATGATAAATGAACATCGAAGTGCTATAAATTGGTAGCAACCAGCACAGTGATTCTGGAATTCAACAAGAAAACCAATAAGAGCAAAGCAACACTGATATCTTACTGGCTCTGCAGTTGCTGCTGACATTCTCAGAAATGACCCAAATATTTGGCATGGAATTAAAAAAAAAAAAAGTTAATTGTTTTTCATTGTTTTCTTTTTCCTCATTGGAACTAAATTAAAATAAACAAGTCCTCTGGTTCTCCATCAATGCTTGTAGTTATGTCTCCAGTGAGCCATTGACACAATCACCAATATCTGTACCCCACAGCATCTAGAGTCAGTCCTGGTACCTGCCTGCACTGGAGGCTTCCTGCAACACAGGAGGTGGGAGCAGGCACCAGTGTCTTTCAAACTACTCCTGCACTCAGGGAACACTGTTGAGGCTTGTACTCTGCTCCTGAGTTAGGATCGGTCCTGGTGCTCCACAGAACCCAGAGTCTGTGCTACCACCAAATCCAGCAAAGGCAAGGCAAGGCACATCATTTTCCTGTGCACCACTACCCAGTGTAATAAATACAAACTCTTTGTGTTTCCTGGGGGTTGCAATACGTTAGCTAACTTCTGGTAAGAACATGCTTATTTTCATACTGAAGATGTAGACCCCAAAATTATATAAGTTGCTCTTTATTCCTTTACTCTTTCAACTTTCTAAAAAGCAATCTGTATTTCCAGCCAGGCTTTCCTTTAAAATAACCCTCTCATTCAAAACCTCACCTGTAACTTTATCCCAGTGGTAATTCTTACCTGCCATACTAGCCCTAGGCCCTTGTAGCACTTGACATCATCTTTTGGACAGGTTACAGGGCCTATTGAGGCAGTTGTTAGAAGCAGATTTACTCTGCAATGTGGAGCCAACCTCAGAAGAAAATTAGTGCATTTATCTGTCAGCATTAGGCTAGATTATCAATCCAGTGCACTAGTCACAGGATCTGGTTTTTCTTTCTCTGGGGAAGTGAAATTGATATAGTGGTAGGCAGTAAAGGTGTCAATTATAAACAGGACATTAGCATGAGAAAGTAGGCAAATGGCTAGTTTTAGGCAACAGTCCTTTTTCAAGTTTAAGTATAGGTTTGAAAAGTAGGTTTTTCTTTCTCATAAATAGACTTTCTAAAAAGAATGTGAAAATTCCTTCCTTCAAACCTGTTAGCTTTGTTTTCCCTTCAAATAAAATGGTTGATTCTGAAAAAAAGGAAAAAAAACCCTCTCTCCCTCTTTTTTTAAAAAAACAGTTGTGGTACTGAATTTGAAGATTCTGCAAAGGCCACAAAGTATTACCAACCTGTAAGGTTTGAACAGGCAAGCCCCTGTATGACATTGAGCAAATAATTTGCAGTAAATTATTTACTGTGAAAATTAGCTTATATTCCTGGTCACATTTCGTCCATGGACAGATTGCAATTTTTTCAGCTGGTAAGACTGCAGTAGCACTCAGATACCCTCAGCCCAAACCACTGCCCTGTTTGTTAGATGCTGAACAAATACCTTTCCTGAAATAGTCCCTTCATTACATATTCATGCAGGTGCCAAACACTGTTGGTTGCTTCTTAATTCTCTGGGTGGCTTATAAAGACTTTGTTCTGATGAACACCAGACTGATCTTGGTAATTGCTGTGGATTAGTTTTTTTGCCATACCTGCAAAGTATTCTATTACCAAACCCAACCAACCCATTGCTACTCCCATTATCCACCTGCACATAAACATGCCTCATGAAAAAATAAGACAGTTGCTCCCTGCAATTACATTCCATTGTATAGGGATGAGTATGAACTGCATGAGCTTGGATTTTATATAAACAAGTAGTAAATGGTAATCTTTCGTCCCTAAAACCCCTTTTTGTCCCTAAAAAGGGTCCCAAAATGCTTTTAGGGTTTTTGGGCCATCATATATAGGATATATTTTGTTTTATTTCTTTGTGAGTTCTGGTAGAGTGGCTGCTGACAAGTGCCGCCAGCTAGCAACACTGCCAAAAACTGCTGCAAGTGTCGGCTGGTGTCAGAAGCTGGGATTAGTCCTTTGCACAGGTGAATGTGCTCTGCTGCCTTCTGTTCTCCAGAGTAACTTCTCCTGAGTGCAAAGATCCTGAGCATAAATAGATTTTGTCTCAGACAGGCAGGGTGGTGTGAGAGGTTTTGCTGTACTTCTAATATAAAGGAAGCAGCCCTCCCCCCTTCCCCCCCCCCAAGCAGGGTTTGAAAACAAGGCTGTTGTTTTGCAAAATATATTAAAAAAAAACAAAAAAACCCACCAAAAAAACAATACCAAGAAGGCTGAAAAAAATGAAGACATTTCAGAGCATGATGCTGGGTGCCTAATTCCCATGGAATTTCAAAGGGAGCTGAGGCCTTTGCTCCCTTTGTCCTTCTTTCTTATCTAATTTTATAGAAAAGCTAAAATTTGCCCATGTATTTCTTGGTCTGTTCAGTTTATAAAGGCTTGTTCTGATTGTTGGTACTATAGTTCTGACTAAAATGTGAACCTCAAGAAATACCACTTAATCTCAACAGAGAATATATTTTGGGAAAGCCTCTTCCACTGCTGCTTAAGTACTTAGGGACTTGCCTGTACAGAATATATCAGCACTTCATGCTGATTTAACATTTGCCACACAGAAGTGCCTGAGTGTGAGGTTTAAATTCACCTCCCAAGAATGCCTGGGGCACCTAAACCTGGTAGCTTGCTATTAATAGAAAGCAGGACCAAATTAATCTTCCAATTTCTGCCAAAATTGTGCATGCAAAATCATTAATCATGGTTTTGCATTTTTCACTAGTGGTATGGGTGGGGTTGTTTGCACCAGTTAACATTAGTCACATGTAACAGGGTGGCCAGGCCAGGCCTCAGCTTCTGTAGATCTCTGGAAAGATGTTTTTCTTTAAATCTGTATTTTCCTCAAATGATGCCATGAGAATGTAGTTTCATGGCCCATTTTCCTACCATAGTCCTTATGGTGAAGAGGACAGAATCTGACTGTTTTCATGAGAGGAATGCTTGCTCTGCACAAGGTAGCAGTGGTGTGGCACATGCTGCCCACGTTCTACGTGCACGGGTCGTTGCCCGCTCACCACGTGCTCTCTGCCTTCCCAGCAATTAAATTGGAAACTGCTGGTAAATCGCCTCTGGTGCAAATTCAGAGCTTTCCACCCTATTGCTGTATGTTGCATGCAAGTATTGTTTTGCAGGCTGATCATCCTCTTCCCTCTCCCCCAACAGGGGAATTGGGCTGTGATGTATGGGCGAGCATAGGTCAGTGCTGCTCTGTCTGTAGCTATAGTTTCTGGTTTGTGGGTCTGTTCAGAGGTGCATGTGCCCTAAAATTACTGCTGCTGAAGAGTTAGCGGGAAGACTGAATTGTCTCACCATCTGAGGCTGATTCCTTGGCCTGCAACAACCAGTGAGAGCAAAAAGCTGCAGATCAGAGAGGCGAGAGGGAGGGAGCACCTTTGGCATGGGAACGGGGAAGCTGCCTACAGCAGAAGAGGGGCAGGAAGCCTGAGGGACTGGTAATAATGCATTTCATTTCCTTCAAGCTGGGGTGCTTGGGTTAAATTGCAGAAGAGCAAGAAAGTTATGTTTCCCTACATTCAGAATCCAGGCAGGCAGCTGTGTGCATGCAGGCAAGCAGTGAGCAGAGGGTCACCATTCCTGGGCAGGTGGCTCCAGCCAGGTTATGAAGGACAGGCAGGTCGATGGGCCATGTATGAGTGCACCTATGGGACACTTCGTCCCTCTGTGAATATCCTGCTTCAGTGCAGATTTCCTGTGCCTCATTATGTTCTTGTTATGAAGGCTCCCCCAATTCAGATACATGTCCCTACAGTTGCAGCCTGTTGATGCTGGAAAATAGCGTAAGGCAAACCGGGGATCTTTACCTGTCTCTGCTATAACTTCTTATTTCTAGGGGAAATTCCCTATCTGTTAGGCCAGTCCTGAGCTCAGGAGCCATGTATGTATTTGGGCAGAGGTAGAGATTCAGACTTTTACTTTCAGGGCCTTAGGAAATCTTCTGGACATCAGCAGACCCTGACAGCTTACAGAAGACCTCTTAATGTTCATTTCTGTGCAAGAGGAGTAGCATTCAGTACTACTGGGCTTTTCATAGTTCTTCAATTGGGAAGGGTGGTGCTTTGAAGGAAGGGGTTGTCTCTGCTTTTAAAATTAGCATAGACAAATGAATTTGATGCAAGACTTTGACAGGTAAAAGACTATAGAGCTGGTAACGGGTAACAAGATGCCTGCTTGTTGCCTAATATTGCTGCAGTAAAACATAAGGGGAAACTGTCTTGATAAGGCACAATGGACCCTCTCCCCATGGAGCTGCCTGAGGTGGGGAAATGCTTCCATGCTGTTGACCAAGGTTTTTCAGATGATTTGCTTTTGGTTTTTGCACGTAAGAAAGAAAACCCTATGGAAACAGCTCAAGAAGAATCAGTGCGCAAATCTTAGTTTCCCTCCCTCAGCTGGTGAATCTGCCCAGTACCTTTCAGAGCCCCAGCAACAAACTGATGGCTGGAAAGCAAAGCAAAGGGCCTCATGGCTTTATCCTCATCGACAAGCTGCTGGCAGAGTTGGTCCAAACTCTTCATAGAAAATTACTGCATTTTCATTATCCTATATTGTGCTTTTCATAGGTAACTAATATGTATATTTGGCAGTATTGTTATACAGGGAGCTAAGCCAGAGTGGTTTAGCTCCATCTTTTCCCCAGTGGGCAACTCGGGATTACTTTGCTGAAATCAAGGGCCCAGGGACTTCTTGCTGTTCTACAGAACTGCAATGCAGTGAGTCACTGCTGTCCATTGATCTGTGTCCCTCAATCTCTTAAAATTCTAGCAGTGTTCTTTAATTTGTTTTTACTTGTTTTTCTTCATCAGGCAGTGAAAAGCAAGCTAGATTTGTAGCAGGAAGAGATTCAGGGAATTCTCATCCAGTTCGGCAAATTCTTTGCTCACTCCCTCTTAAATGAAGCTATTTCCATTAGACAAGACTACTTGTGTGAGTATTTCAATCTATAAATCTGAGAAGCAAAAATTTCACATATTCCATCTGCTGATGCACTATCTGGAGTTTCTGGATAGTTGGAAAATCAATCTGAAAAACATCAGAAATTCTCTGTTGAATGCAAAGCGTGAATTTAAGAGATTGTAATATGATTGCAAAGGGCAGATCTGATGACCTTGAATTTTAAGACATGAATAAATTACTGAGAACAGTAATTGGCATAGGAAGTAGGCAGAGCTCTAAGATACTGAAGCATCTTTACTGAAGATGCTGCAGGGTTCTGTTTTACCCACTGACAGTCCATTTGTGGTTTTAGTTTTCTCACAACCCTCTCTGCTGCTTGGACTTTGCTAAAGCTTATTGAAAACTGGTTTAGGGAGTTAGCAAAAATGTCCTTGTTCACTAGGTATGAAGGGGGAGCAGGCTACCAAAAAATTGAAAAATTTCTTCTTTATCCAACTGTCAAGTTGGGCAAAACATATCAAATAATGCATCTTTATTAACATGTTTCTTTCTCCCTCTGTCTGAACTTGAATTTTGCACTGCCAAGGTAGTAGGCCAACTCTTTTGTCTGCAGGTACAGTGGAGGAAGGGGAGATATGTGGCATTGCAGAAAAGCCCTGAGGGATGATAGCAGTAGGAGATATCACCTGTAGCTCCATCCCCAAAGGAATCCTCCACTCTGAACTGACATACAGGTGTTTGTGCTAATGGCATGGGCTAGGATAGTTTTACTGTATATTACATACTAAATGCCTATAGATCTATAAATAGGATAATGTTTACCATTTTTACTCATAACAGTGAATGGCTAAAATTTCAGTAGTTTCCCTAGTTTTTGCAAAGCTGGTAGCCCCAGTCTGGTGATGGATTTTGATTTATTTTACTAAGGGAGCCTATGAGCATTATATCAGAGGCAAAAACATTGTGAAAGGGTTGATTACAGTAAAAATGATAAGAGCAAATTCAAGGAGGAAGGAAGGAAACTGCTTTTCCTGCTTGCTGATTTTTTTTTTTTTGCTATTTTTCTTTAGTATAGACGACAGGCAATCATTTACATGAATCTCTCCATTATAGACCAAAATAACAGTGCAGTTTTCATTAACAAAAAGACTACCTTTTTCTTCTTCGTTTGTGTTGTCAAGATACTTTAGCTGAAACATACAGTGATTTCCAACACTTACCCTAGTTGTCACACTGAGAGTGAAATAATGGCTGACATTAGGAAGATTATTTCTCAGCAATAAAATTACCTTTCACAACATATTTCTATCTAAGTGGAAATGATGGAAAATCATAGATTCTATTTTCAAATTGAGAGAGAGAGAAAGATGAAAATGAAATCAACAGGATTTCCTTCCAGTCACACAAGTAGAGAATGCAAGCAAGCCAAAGATGCTGCCAAAAATCCAGTGGGAGCATCTTCCCAGACCTGTTTTTATTAATTGAGCCAGTTGATTGAGACAAGTGGAATTGTGTGGAATGTTTTCTGCACACAGTGTAAAACGTGGAGGTTAATTAACTGGGATCCCAATCCTGCTGCCTCCACTGTCAGCAACACGACTCATGTGGATATCATTAAGAGCCAAGACTGAGCTTTTACTCAGGTTTGTTAAAGAGTTTGTGAACTTTTTTGATGAATCCCTAGCCAGATTTAACGGAAATGGGGTCAGTTTAAGGTTTTCTGTAGAAACTGTGATGTTCCCAGAAATGTATGATTTCAGTCATAGTCCTGGTGAATCTTGGCTTCTCTGTGCATGGAATTGAATTTGAATGGAGTTCAGGGCATCTGAAACCATGTGAATCAAAAGAAAAAATGCTCATGTGATCCCTGCTGAAGTGTAACTGCCAAATTAAGGCTGCCTATGAGTTTCTGAAGAAAAAGTGAAAGGGAGTGTAGTCTAGCTTTATAAATACGATTGTATCTTCCGTCATCAGGCAGGCATCCAGCAAACCAGTGGATTGTGACTTGGGTAATATGTTGCATAACTGTAAATAAGTAAAAGGAATGGATTCGTAACTCCCCATTGCCTCTAAGGGAGGATAGAATCAGGCCTTCAGGAGTGCTCATACAGTCCAAGACAATAAACATGGTGACTTTTCACTTTGCAGAAAATAAGCCTATTACTAAAAAGATTCAAA
>VYZV01035250.1:65557-92164 GCA_013401275.1 Pandion haliaetus | reverse complement strand
ACTTTAGCCAGAGCCAGCTGCTCATCTCTTCAGGGCAACTGAAAACTATGAGATCATGATGGTTTCAGTTAGTATTAGGCAGCCTAGAATGGGGTGTCATCCACAGAATACTGGGACTTCAAACTCTCACCACTTTTCCTGATGTCCCCATACACATACTGATAGAGAAGTTGAGCTTTCAGGCTACATGTATGAAAAGAGAGAAAATTTGTATTGATTATAAGTTTTAAGCTCAGAATCAGTATATTGTTGCTACCGTAGCTCTGTTCCTATGGGGACTGAGAAAAAATGGGCAGGGAACAGAACACGGGCAATGTATCTGACTATCCAAAAATGAAGGGTGAAAGCAAACATATGTAAAGGACATGGATAACAAACCAACTAAATAAAAGCAGAATTACTTTCAACATTCTTCAGCACCATTCAATTTTAAGAGTCCTAGGAGATGCCTACTAAGGACTGTTGATTCAATGTCCTACAGAATAGTAGTTTTTGAGGTTATGACGCCTGCCACCCATAAGATCGGAGAAAGAGAATAAAGAGGTGCCTTTCTCAAAATTTCACAAGATAAGGGGACAACAAAAGGTTGTTCACACATCTTTTGATAGCATTATCTTTTAACTAAACACATACAAGCATTCCTCTCACAGTAGTTGTTCTTGGGAATTCACACAAAAAGTAAATTCATAAAGAGGATCTATCTTTAATACTTTCGGACAAAACCAGACTGCTCAGAGGTTGGGATTGCAAGGCACTTTTTTCCAAGGGTCAATATTCACTGACTTCTCCAAAAATGCTCTTAGCATCCAGTCTCTATTTCATACCACAGAACTTAACTACTATCTCTCTGTAAAATGGGAGCTATACATGCATTCAAGAATTAAACTGCATCATTCTGGTAAACTGCCATTTTTACAGGTTTTCAATGATCAATTCATCTGGGATCATAGTTATAACAGTTTTTTCTCTAATAAGAAAATACATTAAAGGATGCCCAGCTCCTCTACCAAACATAATTCTCTAAACAGGGGAAAGAATTTTTTTAATTTATCGCTGTACGCCATTTATATTGTCCAGTCACCTACTGCCTCCAAGCTCACTGGCCTTTTCTTTTGGCCTCAGTAGCACTTATTTGTGACCACTGTTGATGATAGAATATTGACCTACAGAGACTATTGATCTGACCAGGTATGGCTGGTTTTATGTTCTTATATTTACATTATTAGATTCAACACTTTATATTCAGACACAGCAGGCTCCATCCCAGTGGAGCAGAAGCAACATTAATGCTGGAATGCTGTAATATACTACATCAGCAAAAAGTCTCTTTGAGATGAAAGACAGCGGACCCACAAAACAGATTTGGTCATGTTGACAGAGCTACACTGATTGTCTGAGAAATTAACACACTTGCAACTTAAATAAAACCCTCCAACTTATGTTCTGTAGAAAGCCTGATTAATATTTTATGGTTTATTACCATTCTTTTGGTAAATTATTCAAAAGCATAGCTCGGCAAAGCACACGGGAAGTCCAGAATGTCAGGTCAATTAGTTGTTTAAGCATTATGTAGAATTTCAAGTATTTGTTTCCAATTAAAGAGTATAAATTTTATGACTGGGGAACAAGAGGAAGTGAGGTAGGTTAGACATATTCCTTTTCTAAAATTCCATTTAAATATTTGAGGATTAGTACCCCAAGTGCTAGACTTCTCCCTGTCACTACAGTTCTTATAGCAATGGTAGTTCTGAGGCAAAAGCCTATGCTGCTGTGTGCTAGCTGAGAAAAATTAAGACATGTAACTGACGATTTAATTTCTGCATGACTTTGTCATGATTAGGTGAGCAAACCGACTAGCTACAGAAGCAACTACTCTATTAGGAAACGTTTAACAATCTCTCCCAAAACTTGTGGGCAGCTTGTAATTTCAGAGAGTGATAAAACAGTCATTTACTGGTGCATTCCAACTCCCTGCTACTGTGAGATTTTTCTCTATGGTATGTTTCCAATTGATCCCTCCAGACCAAGGTAGCTTTTTAAGTCCTATATATAAGGAACAATGCCTCCCTTTGAAGGCTGTTTACAGCACAGCAGAGCTTATCAGGAAAGACAGCCAGCCCAAGTATTACTCTTCTTAGTTGAGTCTAGCTTCTCCTGTATGTGTCTCCCACTATGGAAATAGTTCTAGTCTTCTGAGCTGTATATACGTATCATTCTGGTATGTAAACACCCTCAACACCCTTAGCTCTTAACGACTCCATCAGTTTCACTATAACCCTGGGTACTCCAGTTTAGGGGCATGAAAAGTTTCAGCATTTCATGGGCAAGACGATCCATAATTATTCACAGTTTTCCTTAATGACTGTTGTGGTACACCCCTCATTTTTCCTCAGTCCTTGATTACTCCTTTGACAACATATGCACACCTACCCATACTGCACTGAAATTTAATAAATAATCCTGAAGCAATAAAAGGGAATGAGAAGGTTAAGATCCTCCGTGTCATCCTTCAAAGCTGCAATTAGGCTCCAACCCATTCTTCTAAGCGCTATTTAACGCTCTCCTGTGCAACACGTGCCTTTGTCATTGTCTTGTCCTGGAAGGAGGCAACTTTGCCTTTCAAGGTGGAAATCTGAAGAAGCCTGTCAATGCACATTGGATACCTCGAATTATCACATTTTAAAATGGCTGCTCACCCTCACACTATCACAATCATCCCCGCTGAGTCTAGGGACCCTCCTTTTAGGCTTGCCTTTGCAGCGTGACAAAAGTCAGGGCTAAATCAATACATATATTTCACAGCATCCTGGAAACTCCTGGATCTCCCAGGTTTCAAAAGCAAGAACCTCTTGATTCTTGTCCCCAGTGACAGCACTTCCTACAGCTTTCTGCTTCTTCTACAGAGATCAGGGATGGAAAAGCATTAGTCCTATAATGATTCTGTCTGTGATTACACAGTCACATTAATGTAACCTAAATCCATGCCAGTGCTGAATGGGGTGGTCCTGCCCCTTTCCGTATCACTAAACACTTATTCCCCCTTACTCCCTTGTCTTGGTATAAGAGCCCACGCAGGTACATGGTGAGCTAGATCAGGTACCTGGTCTGGCAGAAAAAGGAAGGAAAAAGAAAGTCATGGCAAGGCAAAACAAGGGAAGAAGGAAAGGAGGCAGAAGAGAGAGGGGAGAGTGGAAGAGGGTGGAGAGGGAAAAGACTTTAACTAGAGGACTTTCCTGATTTGGTTTATGTGGCTACACAAATGCTAGTGCCTTATCAAAGGAGACAGAGAAACACTTCCAGAAGCAGAGAAGATGGGAGGACTACCACTCTCCATGACAAGTATGGGCTTGTGCTCACTTGAACTGATTGCATAACCACAGCTCGTAAGTCACAGAAGTCCAGGCTTTTTTGACAAGTCAGCAAACCCACTACACAGGAGCATCCTGACTTCATAGCTGAGACGCCTCCCCTTTACCTCAGGGTCAGAAATGAGTAGGCAAATGGACTGACATTTCAAGTAAGAAGCAGGAAATACGTTAAAGACTGTGTTGATTACAGAAAAACCTGATGAAAGAGAGGAAGGACTACCAAAAATGAATGCTTAAGGTACATCAGCATAAAGGCAAGCTGACAATACCATTCATCGACTAAGTAAGTAATTTCCAGACGTATTTTGAGCAAGAGAAGCATGCAGATCTCACACTGTTCTCCATTCCCATTTAACAGGGACATTACATCTTGCCCTCTAGAGCATTAGGCATAGACCACAGCTAATGGCCAAACTGGCAGTGCAATGGTGTGCTAAAGTAATTCACATAAGTATTTCTAATACCTGGCATTTCTTCAGTTATTCCAAGAGGCTCTCAGAGTTCTTCACATGAAGAATGAATTACAGTTCACAACAAGCTGATAAAGTACAAAAAAACCCTATTGCACAGTTGGAAAACAGAGGTGCAAAGCGTTCCTGCCTATAACCACGTAGTAAAGTAGTATCATCACGTGGGTTATCCATCTACATCAAAATGTAAAATCTTTAATGTCAGATTCAGTACCAGCAGCAGTCATAGTGGCAGTTACCACCACTGATGTTGCAATTTTGGGATGGACAGACTTCACGCCCCTCTGAAATGGCTCCCTCCATCTGCCACCTCTCAGTCTAACATTTCAAGTACTGGAAGAAAGCCTTATCTATGAGGTATACAAAGTAACTTTATGACCCAATGTTTATGCTTTCCCCAAAGGCAGGCCCTGAAGAGGTATTTGTTTAGCTACAGAAATGTCACTGAAATATGGAGCCCTCTAGGCAATCGCTGATTAGCTCAGGGAACAAGACAAAAAGAAAACAAATGTTCTTGTGAGAACCTGTGTATTTTTCCTTTACTACTTTCAGAACAGTACAACGAGCCACACATCCTTTGGCAGACAGTGAAATATGTATATTAGTATCTGCTCCTAAGGTATCAGCTTTTCAAATTGTGGGAACCTCTTGGTGAGAGTACTGAAGCTCAGCTCTGCTAGTCTGTTTCCACCCGCCAGCTGGAGATAAATTTATACATTAAGAGATAGATAGTGGAAACCTCCAGGAATAAGTCAAATTTCAATCTCTTCTGACTACCCTTGCAGAAACTGATACGCCTGATGGCTCTGATCAGGTAGGTTGTGGGTTTCCTTTTTTCCATTGCCTGGGTCTGCAGGAGATTTAAGTCCTTTCAAATAATTTAATAATACTGTTTAGTACTTCGAAGGATTATCTATTCTAGTTTTTGCCACATGCAAGGGAACCAACCTTCCCAATATGCTGGTTCAGCAGCTTGGCTGCTGTTAGATAACTATTCCTTACATTTCCTACTTACTGCCTTTCGGTACATGTGACAGCTTCTTTAAGTGAAACTGAATGCAGGAGACAGAGAACCAAGAGGTACAAAACCGAGCCTTTGCCTTGCTACATAACACAGCTACTGCAACGTGCACCACTGCGACTGGACTGGGCCAAGCTGCAGCATGTTACATCGCTACAGAAACCACCCTGTGACAGAAACGCAGCATGCACTGCTGCATAATGTCCTCTGCAAACACTGCAAAGGATCGTTTTACCTATCCCAGAATTTCCTCTAACTTACCAAAAAGAAGGACACAACTTTCGTGATGTACTTTCTCACATTAACATTTTCAGTTCATTCTAATTTCTCTACCCTATACAAAAATAGATGTCAAGTTTTTGGGAGACCTCTGCAGTGTTTCTTGACAATGACTCACTGCAGCTCCACAGGGATGTATATCTTTCCCCACAGAGTCAGAGCATAGTTCACACATAATCTAAAAGTATGAGTTCTTGTGAGTAAATAGGGACAGCAGAAGGAGACTCATAATCTGGAAAAAATTTGTTGATTTTATCTTACGTTTTCTAATTCCAGATGCTTAGCTTTGCAAATCTAAAATTATTTTTCATGGAAAACTGACATTAAAACAAAGATTGCATATGCACAGATCTCCTTGTGAAACTGTGGTAAAGCATGATGGCAGGGGAGAAATGTAAATTAAAGGGACCAAAACCCAGCTGTAATTTTAAAATAGTCTACCAAAAATTTTGAGGGCACTGATGCAAAGGAGCTCAGCTCCAAATTTTCATATGGTTTTCATTTCACAAAAAAACAATTACGATTCTGCAAAAGCCAAAACCACAATATCCTCTCTAACACAAAGTGTTTGGAGTATTTCTTAGTGCCCTTAAAGGGAGGCTGTCATCCTGACCCCCAGTGAACTTCATGTTGCAAGACCAGGTACATTACAGCTATTTCACTAGTTCCTCAGTCTCCTTGTCTAACTTCTGGCTTTACTGTCATTTTTCTCACTACCTTGAAGAGGCTCACACAAATGAAAAAGCAATGGCTTTTTCAAGTCATAAACACAAATTACTGTATGGGTCAAACAGTAAGGATAATTATATTTCAAGTGTTACCAAACTGGAAAAGATTAGTGAGAGGAAGTACTTTTAGTAATAATCTTTTGGTCAGTTTTTGCATTACTTTTAGCATCAGGCGAAAGCGTTCAGGTAGAATTGTATAACCAAGTGTTTTTGCAGTGGGAAACCCAGGTCACTTTGTTTCCACACAACAGGAAAAATAAACTAATGAGCAGTCAGCAGTTCTTCCAGTTTCATACCAGAGGTGTATGTGGGGAAATGCTGATATCATGTAGATAAACTCTTGGTAGTCTCCCTGCCAGTACGCCCCGCCAGGATTGGCATCATCAGCATGTCACTGGCAAAGGACTCCACAGATTCTTGCAGTCAAGTCTCTTATTCTATAAATTACACCTGGAGCACTTGCCAGCATGTTTTCTGTACTACAGAAATGTTACATACAGCTTTGAAACATCTGTTAAGGACTTTCCCTGACAGGTAGCCTAAGCAGTTTGGTTTTTAGCTTCAGGCTACCGCTAGTTGTCCTTCCAAGTTCAGGGACTGTGAGCAACAAACTTGCATCTGTTATTATGCCTTACCATATACGTGTCACTTTAAGCATACATGATAGTTTAGAAAAAATAAATGCAATCCTTTCTCCAGAGTTAGAAAGCTCACGTGAAGTTCTCGATCCAGGATAAATTCATGTATCACAAAGGAAGTGAAGGGACGTAGTGGAGCCTTCACCTTTGGGGAAAGATGTCAATTTTAAGGAACAATTGAAATGGAGATCACATTTTATATATGCATATGGTAATATATAAATATATAAAATATAACAATATGTAATATATATACACATACATACCACAGACGTTGGAAGCCCTGGGGTGGGGAGGAATCCAAGCACAAAGTCCTGTGTGGGAGAGACACAAAAGGAGCAGTTGAGAGTCAAGATTGGCAAAACAGCATGTGGACTTGTGGGCAGAAAGATGTGTGGGCAGAGTTTTTTACAGCCTTGAAGGCAAGAATAAGGAATATGAAATTGATGTGGATTTTCAATAAATTATATTGAGATTTCTTACAATTACTTGGTTAGCATAACCAGACTGTTCTACCCTCTAATATCTTCTAGACTGCTTAGCTTTAGTATCTTCTGAGTCCTTTACCTTGCCAAAGTCAGGGCAAGGGACTGATACGAGGGAGGCAGTACTGCAACGGGAAGACAAAATGCCTGGTACACACATGGAGAACTCCATAAGCAGAGATTTCCCAAGCAATATATATCAGTCCATACGATCTCTGATTTGCTCAACATGTTATTTTCTACCACAAATACCTGGATACATTTTTTTTAATCGTGCAACAGGCGGGTATTGGAAGGGTGAATGACAGCAAGTTATTCACCCTTAAGAAACACATTTGATAAAGTTCTGGAAATAATGATTCAGTTTTTTGTCAGAATGGGTAAAAGACAGGCTGCTGACACATGGAGATGAGAATTAGTCAGGCAAAGAACAATGATCACATTCCTGTTGCTGCACTCACCTAATAGAAAGTAAATATTGCAAAATTACACCCTGCATCTCCAGTGTCCTGAATCGCCATGTCAGCAGGGTGCCACGAGCCATCTTTTCGCTGTACGTGCTGCCTCACCAAGCACGAGGGTTGGTGGCACTGTGCCCCCCGAGTCCCACCCTGAGGGCAGGCAGGCAGATGGCATGGCAGTGCCCAGCAGAGGAAGCTGAACTTCCTACTACCAAGTGGGCATGACCAGGTAAATGTGTGCTTGTGTCTTACTTCAGCTGACCGTGGAGGGGTCTCTTCATACAAATTAGGCAAGCAATCATATATGCCTAAAAATACAAAAAGCAGAACAGAAATACAGATCCTTTTCAGTTAGACATTCCATTGTGCCGGTGCCAGCTCTTCAAGTGTTATAAAAAAAGTCTTTGACACATGGAGTAGGATCAAAATCTCACAGACAGATTTTGCCCCAACTGAAAACAAAGTCAGAAGATTAATCCATATCTCTCAGATATCACGGTAGGTTTAGGAGACCACACTGCTTCTCTAAACTTTTCCATGCTGACACTTGGAATGGGTGGAAAGTGTTACTCTTACAGCTTTGCGACCTGCTGCCAGCTGCAGCTCGTCTTTGGTGGGACCACAATGAAGGGTGGAAAAGGAACCCACAAAAATGCTTTCTGCTTAGAAAGTCTCCACAACCAGTGTAAGCCTGGCCTGCTAAATCTTCACCAGCTCACTTGACCTAGGTTGGGAGGCAGAATGTGGCCAAGGTGAGAGAAGATGGCATTATAGTAATTCCCTGTTCCTGCAGGCCTGCAGGAAGCTCAGTGTAGGTGACAGCAGCCCCAAAGCAGTGCTTATTTATATCTACAGAGGTAAAGGCAACTGAAGACTTCCTGCGCCCACACAGAGCACGCTCGTTGCCATCAACAACACAGGAATACAATAATTGAGATTGCAGGCTTCTAGACACAGCAGGAACTACAGGAGTCTAAGTTTGCCCCCCACAGAGAACCTCACCTGTCATTTGACATAACTAGCTTCAGAGGCAAGAAAGCAATTCACCTCCACAGTGCCTTAAAGACTTTGCAATTTTTGAGATAATTAAAAAATTGGACTAAATTGTCATATGTGTAAGACATGAATGTCCATCAGCTGAGGCTCAAATGTGGTCATAATCTACTTGTTCTTGTTCTTTGGAGGCACACCTTGTGCCCAAGCAGTGCAATAGTTAAGACACACTAGGTTTTACAGCCAGAGCACAGAAGGGACTGTTTTAGCTACCAGCTTGTCCAGTCACCTTTGGTTTCTCCTTCTCCCCTACAAATAGCTAAATACATGTCTGCAGCTGGGCTGACAGGAGAGCTGAAACCCAAAGACCAATGGAGACTCACACTATACATCCAGACATACGGTGCCTCTAACTGTATCAAGACTTTTTGCTAAAACACATAGTGAAATTACTAGCCGCTACCAATGGAAATCAGCGTAAAGCTCTCCCACTGTTGGCTAAAAGCCAGTCTTCCCACAGCATGGACATCTCTAGCACATTGAACACAGTCCAGACATATCCCATTCGCGTGACCAACACTCATGTCCACATCCTTATATGTGTTTTTTGCCAAGTGGGTACACTTCTCCATAGCATAAGGTGGGGTACATGCCCATATTAAAGGGGCCCTCAGGAAGGAAATGTTAGGTATGAGGTTGCAAACCAAGTAAATTGTGCTGAGAGGATGAATCTAGATTGTCAATCATCAATTGCACGGTTTTTGCCAACACAGCACTGAGCATGTTTTTGCTTGTCTGAGCCAACCAGCTGCACAAAGCTTGCAATCAAACCTTCAACTCGGTCTAGAAACGTTCTTTGCTTTGTACCATAACACTGCCATGTTTTCCTTTCTGTAGGAAAGCAGCAGAAAGCAGATGACAATTACTTTTTTATAGAAACTTATTTAGTAAGAAGCAGCTACCTCTCCTAATCTCACATTATTAGGAACTTGCTGGGCCTGGTTTTATCCACAGATTTCCAATAGCTTAACCAAGTCCATTTCAAAATACCTACCCACTCCTGGCCATTCAGAGCGTTTCTTTCTTAGCACAAATTATTATAGCACACTTCTGTAGTGTCTCTCAAAATATACTCCTATTTTCCTCATAGCTGGGGAAAGGTGCCTGCCACACTGAATCAACAGAGTTCTTTTAATCCTGGTCCACTGCGCTCAGCAGCAGCCAGGAGAGGGTGACCTGTTTCAATCAGACACTGCTAGCCTGCTACAAGGGCAGCAGGAGCAGCAGCACTATTTCAGTTGCATTGTTGCAGGGTTAGCAATGAAAAGACACAACCTCAGAATTTGTGAAGTGACAATCCTAGCACCCAGAAGTAATCTGCAAGTCACTCGGAAAGGCAGGAGGGCAGCCAGGCACATCTTGTTTCAGGCTTTCTTCAGAGAAACCCGCTCCAGGAGCATGGCAAAGAGGGGAGGAACAGCAATGAAACTTCGCCTGTGGCTTTAATTACGGCTGTCCCTGTCTTTCTCTGTGATCTTTGCAAAGGAAAAGGGTGGCTTCAGATCTGGGAAGAGAAGGGGTCAGGAGGCTCAGCGAGGCAGAGGGCCTGGAGAGAGGAGGGTCCTGGAGGTGCCCTCTCCCCTCCCGCCACCCCAGCCCCTGGAGGGAAGGGGTGCAGAGTGCATGCACCCGCTTTGCGATGTCCCCATAAACTAGACAGTGGTCTTACCATTTCCACAGGGATCTCGCCCCACTCCAGGCCTGCCCTGCCTCCCCACTCCTCCGGACATCACCTGTGGCACATAGGAGAATTTCCAGCCAAGTGGTGAGGGAAGGGGAGCAGAAACTGCCCCATTGCTGAGGGGAGCGCTTCCCTCTCTCTCCTCTGGTAAAAAGGGGTCAGCTCTTCCTTCCCTCTCACTGCCTCTTCATCCTTGCCTCTTCCTTCCCTCACACTGCCTCACAACTGAGAGAAGAGGGAGCACCTGCACCCCCCTCCCTCTCTCCCTCCCTCCCGTCTCACACTTTTACGTTACCCTGTGGGCTGGCTTTCCTCATTTGGCTGCCTAAGGGTTTTGCATTGAACTGATCACAAGAGCAGGAAGGTGATGTTTGCAGAAGAGGATCCCTGTCCTGTATTTCACCAAGGAGGCATGAGTTAAACTCCAAAAAGATGTATTTCACTGTCAGGCCAAGCCACACCAGAATGTTTCAGTGTTTGTGTGTGGAGACTTTTCAGAACTTTCTGTTGCACAAAAAAACCCACAATAGCAACTCTTTATCACTATTTGAGATTTATTGTTGGGTTTTTTTTAACTATGCAGGTATTTCCCATGGGTGGGGAATCCCATTCTCAGGCTCTGAGCAACACAATGGCCTTCATTTCCACGGGGAACCTCTCCCCCAGCCAGCCCCAGCTGTGTCATGTCACCCCGGTGTCCTTCTATGCAGAGTCAGGATGCTCCAAACAGCTTTTTAGCTTTGTTATACAGAGTACATGGGTACCCTGCTCTAATTGCTAATATTATAGATTTGAACATCTCATGACATTTCTCCTATAGATCTACCATCCTTTGTAAAAGAAGTACCCCCTGCACCACTTAATCGGTTTTCAGTGCAGTTTGCATTCACTATATATAACGTTAGGTAGGCTGTTCTCCATCCCATGGTGGCTGTCATCTTTACTTCTCTCTGGAGATGACAGGCAATGATTTACTAAAACCTGTACAACTGCAATGTCAAATTCCAGCTCTTGAAATACAAGGCTTAGCTCTGTGATATATGGCAAGACATCCAAAAGTACATATATCACCTCTACAAAATCTGCCTGCAACTAGTCCTTCATCAACTCAGGTATCAGGGTCCTTCATTAATACAAACTACTAATGGCTGAAGTTTTAAATACAGATTGCTCTCCATTGTATAATGTTAACCACTTATGAACTTCCTTTATTTTCACTGGTGACTTCTCTGGCAAATCCTGAATCTTTTTCTTTTTGGGGAATTCAAGAGTAATAGAGAAGACATCAGTTAAATATTCTTTAAAGTAAGAAACTGAATCAGCTGTAAAAAATTCACAAGTACTGACCTGTGGGCAGTAGAATAGTAATTTATTAACATGGTATTTGACATCCGGAAAATTCATGTAAGTCATAACAGTCCTCAGTATAAATGGAAGGTAAGCAACATAAAATCTCCTTATTGGAACAAGTTCTTGGTCAGTCAAGCAATGTGTTGAAAGGGTGATAGGATGATGCATGCATCCCACTACAAAATTCCTTAAATTTCTGTAGGAGTAACAGCGAAGGCACCAACTGATTATGTTAAACTCTTTCCTTCCTACTCTGCCTGTTCATCCAAGCAGTAGCTGTAGGGACTTAACATTCATAGTCAGCTTTTTTCAGTAATGTCCTTGGAGTGAAAAATGATCTTTGGCAAGAATGTGAAAAGACAAACACAAACCATTGGCACTTATTATAGCTTTTCGTATAGTTATGCAGTTATATAGTAAGCATTTTCACTGCTGTTCCTACAATCTGTTCCAAGAATCTCAGGAATTTGCAAAGTAGGTTGTTGGGTTTTTTCCTACAGTCAGGAGTCTGAGGAATCAATTCTTATTCCCCATGTACCTAATAATCCTTGACGTTCTCAATTAACAACTGGAACAATAGCTGATGTTACAATATTTATGATGATCCAAGATTTCTTTTAACTCCTTCCCTAAGGTGTTTGCCTTTTAACCCATCTCCCACTAATTATTATATAAGTTGGGACTCAAGTTTGGTATCATCTAAATTTAAAAGAATGGTGGAAGTATCAAGGATAATTACATTTCTACATGTCTTGTGCTAGTCAGGAGAAACCCAAGGGAGAGGCAGGAAGAACTAAACTATTATACATTCTGTTTGTCAGCAAATGGCTCAAAGCCAGCCAGTCTCTGGACCAGACACAGAGCTTGGGGACAGCTAGGGCTATTGCCGGGGGAAAGAGGTAGTACTTAGGGGTACAAAGTATATAGATCCATGAGAAATCAGACTTATTCTACTTATTCTGTAGCTCCTGGAAAAACTTATTCTAATTCCGTGTTTTACTAAGAGGTTTGGTGCAACTGCCAGATAAGATGTTTCTCCTTATTCTGAGGACACCTTGATGAGGAAAGGCTGTGCTGGAACCGGCAGATCTTACTGGATGTCTGAAATTCTGCCTGAGAGTTGGTGCTCACTGTCAGTCCTCAGAACCTTCCAGTTTTTCTTCCTTGCAAACTCTGATTTTATCTCAGAAATCAGCATTCAATAGTTCTGATGGCTTTGTGACTTCAGAATATAATTCAATTAGCCACAAATACATTTTCTGTCATACTCAAAATAAGCCCCCCTCTCCAGATTTTGCTATGATTTGTGCAGATGTTCATTACTATAAATCAGTTCTTTGTTTGTTCTCTTCAGAAGCAATTATGTGTATCATATTGAATTGCCCTGTATCTTATCTGAATGCTCCTTCCAAGTGGAATGAAATAGTACTTCTCATTTGATTACATTTTTCTTTTCCTAGATGGCTAGTTTATATGTCAGCAGTTACTTCTTCGTACTACTACGATAATCACTCACTCTTCTTTTAGTAAAATGCCCACCTTAATAATTTCTTTCTTAAAGTGCTGACATCGTACCCATTTGTGCTCTAAATCTCTGCTTTCTTCTGACCATCCTTGTAAAATTTCAGTTTATGCTAAATAAAATTTCCCTATGTAAGTTCCAGTGTGAAATTCTGTTAATTTTGGAATTATAAAAGGAGCATGCTTCACTACATAAATTTCATACCCATCGGTATCTCTTTCATGTAGTATTGATCTGTTTATCACCCTACTCAAGAAATCCATATTTCCTCCCTTATTTATATTCTACAGAAAAATCATGTCCCTGTAGCTTCAGCATCATATGTACAACTTTAGCTGGTGGTAAATGGAAAAGTTTCTTCAATGTGAGCAAATCTGGAATTCTTGAAGGCTTGGTAGGCACACTTCAAACAACCAAACAAACCAGTTCTTACTAATTCCTTTTCAAACTTGTTTCTTCCACAGCAAAAGAGATCTCAGGGAATATACAACTGACTGTTCTTGAGAACACTCAGATCCGTATTTCTGGAAGATGCCTTTGCTGAAAGTATACCTGACAGGGGCAGAGCCTTTGCATTTGCTGTTTGTTAGTGTGTTAAGTAAATCTTCCAGCTGTCTTCCCAATATAAACAAAGCTCCTAATACGGCATGTGACGCCTCCATTCTATGAAAGGATGTGAAGAATTAATGTGTTAAATGTGCTTAGGAACATATAGTTCCTAAGATGGATCAGATAAGTGAAGCTTACCCTTCCAGTAGCCTATACAGAAGGGCAAATATATATTCTTACCAGAAAAAAAAAAAAAAAGGTGTTTCAGCACTTCCATCACTGGTTTACATTCCACATGAGATTGTCACTTGCTAAGATTAAAGACTTCCCCTGCACAGACAAATCTATTTCAATATTACTTTTGTGAGGGGCTTGTTATTTTTATTTTCACAAGCAAAACTTTTTGAGCACCAGAGGGTTTAGTTGCTGCACAACTACACAGAAGCTTCTAAAGCTACTTTGGCTCCTTGGATTCCGTGGGCAGAGTGACTAATCATTGAATGAAGATGATTCAAAATAGTTTCTATGGTGCTGTCCTTGTGGTGGGAACTAACTCAGTTACAAAGACGTCAAGGTCCACTGCAGGACAGGCCGGGATGAAAGTGAGAAAATGTGCTAAACTAATAAATCAGAGGAAAAGATTTCACGAGTAATCACCCTTTCTTACCTGCAGCTCTCTATTATTTTTCCTTCACAGCATGCAGAGAGCAGCCAGCAGACCTAACAAAAGAGATGCTGCTCCAGGCAGCCACTGAGTTAGTTTTAGATCAAATCTATATCTGCAACACCAGTTTATGTCCTATCTTTTCCTTAAGATCAGAAATGCATTTCAACACAAACAGAGATTTAATGAGCCATTTGTAATAGCCCAAAACTCAGAGGTGTTATTGCCATTTTGGATTACTTGGCTGGATAAGCCCCTACTACACAGCCAAGTTGCTACCCAAGGTTTAGCATTTGCAAGCCAGACTGAAGATATGATTAATACCAGCCTGGACTGAGACATAGATTATTCTGCATGAGGTACAAGCTTGCACTCAGTAGCATCCAAAGGAAGTGGAACTTCTCATGTAGACCCTCAATCGCACAACTCAGACACATACAAGAAATCAGAGAGAATTTTAAAATATATTTTTTACCTTTGTTTTCTTTCCTCTGGTACAATGAAATAAAATAGCTATAGGCAGCTGGCTGCACGTTTTGTATGATAATCTAAAACTCAGTGTTCTGGTAGAACGCCAAGTCTTTGGTTCCGTAAAACCCAAAGTATACAGAAGTCTTTGGGATCTAGCTCTTACTCTGTAATTCCATGTAGAATCTAATGCAAATATAATTTTCTGCTGTGTTTGCAGCCTATTCTAAGTGTCAAAGTGTTCTAATGCAAAAGAATAAAAAAGTGAAGTCTTAAGCAGAAGTGAAACTTACTGGTCTATTTTCAGCATGCATACCCCAAGATGAGTGAAAAACCAAACACTGCTAATGATAAGTAAATCATTTTCATTCTTTCAGTACTAGCTGGTAACTTTAACATTTTAGTATGATTTTTATAGTGATGGCATCCTCTTAAAATAAAATAATAGTTTAATTAAGAAATTAAATGTGTCCATAAATATATGCATAAAAAATTAAATAGCCCCATATTTCTGTGTGAGTAGGAAGTAAGGAGAAAAAAAAATGTACAGCAAGAGGTTGATCTGTACCATTTTGATAACTTGCTACAAGGTGGAGGAAGAATCTAGCGTAGTACGTGTGTTTATATCAAACCCATTGGATAAAATTGCTAGTAAAAGAGTTTGTTGCAGCAGATGTGATATAGCTGGGGCTTTTGCCTTTAATGGAGATAAATGAACTCATCTGATGTGAGAGGAATGTTTGATGAGGGTGGAAAGAATGCAAGGGCTTTTTGAGTAATCAGGGTTTAAGCTTACAGAAAACAAATGTCAACTTGCTAGAGGTCACTTCACCTGCATATGACAGGCGTTCATTGCTGAGGAGTCACAGTCTAAGCTGTGGACAGTAAATGCTGTAAAGGAATGGAGGGTTCTTTCCATTAATCAGAACCCCAAGAATAATCTAAGTGATAAGGCATAGCTTTGTATCAGCAAGCAGAGGCGGTTTGCATATCACTAGCCATCTAAAGATTTTGTGTGAGATCGGTTAGGGCTTGGAACTGGAAATAAAACATAAATGAAAGTAAACCTGCACCATAAATTTATCTTAACAGAACTGGGGATGAGCTCTGAAAAAGTCTTCTGACAACACTGAGTTTGGGTACAGAAGTGACCTGTCTGTTGGGGAGAGTAGAGAGAGAGGCTTACAGGAGAAGAAATCCTGGGAAGCAAATAGATGGGGCAGTTTCAGAGGTGGAGGGAAGATAATGAAACACAGGGAACAAAGCTTTCAAGCACTAGCTAAGTAGTCTTCCTTACACTCACAAAAACCCATAAATTTACTAGCAAAACACAGAGTTAGAAAACATTATGAGCTCGTGGATCCAAACTAGGCCACAGCTGAATCCAGAATCAGGAGTCTCTGTCCAAATTCAGGTCCAGAAATAATACTTCTCATTCCTGTTAAACTTCTAAAACTAATTCCCAATGATTTCAAGACAATCCCATTTAGAATTAAGTTGGTGCCAAAAAAGGCTGCAGCTAGAAAGACTTGGAGTTCTTTTTTTTTTTTTTCTTCAGGTATCTACAGTGTAGATACAAGACAAGAAATGTCACAGCATGCTTCCTTGTCTCAGAGACAGCAAACTGCTCATGAGCCGTATTTAGTCGGGGCCTTAGATACATTAAGTGCACAGACACAAAAAGTCCCTCTGCTGATCCGAAAGCTCTCAGACGCAGTGTGGCATTCTTTTGCCCCAATATACACGTATGTCTGGTCTCTAGTGCACTTTGCTGCCTTTGTACAGCTGTGAGAGCAAGTTGCTGAACAGTATCCTCCTGCAGATTATTCACACTCTGCTGCTCTCCTGTGATTGTCCACCACACACAAATACAGCAGTGTTTCAAGGCTTTGAAAAGGACAGAAGAGGGAACGGCACCTCCAGGATGGCCCACCAGGAAAGCCCCATGCTTTCCCTGCCACTGAAGTAGAGAATAGGATTTTTGAGAAGCTGCCTCCCTGCCATACTCCTGCAATGAAGGGAGGACTTCCCGTTTCCTCCGAAGGGCAGAGAAGCAACTGGGACATTCCTGTCTCACGGTGTCAAGACAGCACCCACGACTTGTCAGAAGGAGTACTGATGTCTTCTGGATCCTCCCTGCCACCTTGGGGTTGAGAAGTGTGTCTAATGTCTTCTGAGTTCCGAGGCTAGATAGCGGCATAGGGAACACTGAAGCAAATACCTCCCAGTTCCCTACAATTATTCTGGCTGCTCCTCCAGCGGCTCCCAAGGAAGCTAGCTTGAATCTCAGCCTGGTGCATGTAGTTTCACGGAATATGCCTGCCCAGCTCTCCTCCAGGTTATTCTGCTTGGCCCCCTGGGGATGGCAGGGCCCCACACCCAGTCTTCTTCAGCCTTTGCACTGATCTGGAGAGATCACCTGTAAAAGCATGAAACAAGTTTGTTCTCTGGGATCTGTAAAGCTTCTGGCCTCTGCCAGGTGCTGATATATGACTAATACCAACTTTGATGATAGATTTCAATTTAGAAATTGGGCAGTGACCTGTCAGAGCACTGAGGTGTGAAAATCTAACAGAAATTTATCAGTCCTTTCTCTCTTGCATTTGTCTGTAAATATGGCCTTTTTGGTCCCCTCAGAGAAAATGAGCTCATTTGCCACAGTCTGTAATTATTGCTGGAGGAAGAGCAGACAGCTTTTTGAAACCTTGTAAAGTTAAGGGAATCGTTTAAATCATCAACAGATTCAGTTACACTCTGGCATATGAGGTTGAAAACAGCAAAACTTTCCATAATGTGCAATCATTCATTATCCTCCTCTGATGGTGGTGTTAAATTGTGCACAATGGCAAGAAAAGCAAAGATCCCAAACCTACCGACTGCTGTGATAAGAGAGAAAATCCTGAAGTGAACGGTACTGTAGTGGGATTGTGACATTTTAATGATAGTTTAGAAATACAAAGATGTCTGAAGTGGAGATAATCTCCTTCTGTGTGAATGGAAGTCCTGATGGAAGCATAAGGTGAAATTCATCCACTAGCCTGTCAGTTTTGTATACATAGATTTAAGAAACTATTTTAGATCAGAAATAACTTTTATCTGTGAATAATATAGTGAGTTTTAGTTTTGCTTCTACAGAGATCTGTCTATAACCGGTGATACAAATACATTGCACATGGCCCTACTTTCTTTTGTTTTTTTCCCCCAAGTTCACACGATCTGAGCCATACCTCATAAACCCACAAAATACTGTCTTTCTAAATTTTTAAGACTTTCCAGCAGGTCTCATGATGTAGGGTTAGAAATGCTATCAATCTTACACAAAGCTGTTATAATAGGCTATTCAATACAAAATTGCAGCTATCTGGCTAAATTAGTAACTATTGTTTTGCCATTGAAATTGATGGAACTATGTAGGTAGATCAAGGTGGAGAGACAGGGAGAGAGCCTGACTATAGGTAAGGAAGGTTCAGCATGGAGGGAGAGGTCACAGCTAGAATAAGGAATTAAGTTCTGTTGAAAATGTGATGTTTTGGTCAGTGAGGCCTCTAGGCTGCCTTCAGGACACATTAAAAAACAGTATTCCCCACTTCCACTAGGGCTTTATGAAGCTAAGTGTTTTGAAAAAGCTTTTTAAACATACATCTTGTATCCAGGCACACTGTAGTTTTGAGAAAGTAGCGGAAGAAGAAACTGTGGAGTAGAGGGTATTTCACAGAGTGCCAAAGGAAGGAAATTAATTATGTGTGTAAGGGCTTCAGGGAGGATCTGCAGCATGAAGGCCTATTTGTGGAACATTTTATTTGCCTCACACCCAGTCATACCACAAGACTGCTTGGTTTAGCTCAGGAAACAAAAGGTTTTGTAATATCTGGTTTCTTGATATAGTTGCAGAAAAATAGTAAAACTGAGATAATGGTACCCAGTCTGCAACTATTAGAAGGAATCAGATGGCTGGCACCAAGTCTGCAATAGGTAACATCCATCTGGTCAGGCCAAAATGGGCTGGCTTTCACCTATGAGAAGAAGACGGAACTCTCTGGACCATGCTCATCCTGGCCTATGCTGAAGGGCCTACAAACAGCAGGGATACACCAGGGGCTAGAGGTCCAGACAAGATGTCCATTTCATTTCCAGCCTTCCTCATCAAACAGCTCTCAATCCAGGCTGTCTTAATCTTGGAAAGTAAGAACCAAGACAGTCGCCTCCAAGCCAAAATAGCATCAGATTCACTTTAGTTGTTAACAGATGAACTGCCTGGTTGGAGTTTTGATACTTCATGGTGTCTCAGTCTCACAAGTGCTCCCATCATAGTGGCCCAAATTACAGTTGCAACAGATCCAGTGTGAGGAATTGTGAGGTTTTGGGGGAGACAACTCCATGTTTGAACAGACCGTGAGGGAATCTGTGTATATTTGCTTGATTTTGAGGGACAAGCTTCAGAGTTTGAAAGTACTATGGCCAGAGACCCTGTAGACCTTCATTAGAACAGAGGAGCTGCAGAGCTAAGAGAAGTAAATTTTAACCAGTGCCTGCCTGTACAACTCAGTGTAGCAGGCAGTGGCCAGTAGCTTCCTGAGCTTACAAGTCATTCAAAAATTAATAGAAATTTTATAGTATAATAAACACGGCTATCACTGATGACACGTCCAGAAGAAATACCATCACTGTATCAGAGGCTTTTGAGGTCTGCCTTCAGTTCTACTCCACTGTATCAAGCTGTTATCAACTGTTCCTCAAATTATTCTCTCCTGTTTTAAAAACTCCTACATTCTCTTGCTAAAGCTAATAACACTAATAATACATCGAAGCTTTAATAAATTTATCATACGGGATTTAAACAAAATGTCCCTTTCCCCTCCCAAGGAGGTTAGAGGAAGAGTAATCATGACTTTAAACATTCATCTTTTGTCCCCCTTTGCCTAGATGAAGCATATTACAGCTTCTTTATAGGATATGAATAAGAACAGGTACTTTCCTATGCCAGAGAGAACGTAAACAAAATACATTTCTGCCTTCAGCAGTTAGTTGAGCAACAAAATAACCAAAACAGTACTGGGATGCTGGTTGGAAAACAATGTGGTCCAGGATTATTCAGTTTGTCATGGAGATTTAGCAGACTCAGTCTAAGACGAGCTCTTCTAGCAGCTTCTAAAGTGCTTTATTAACACCCATTGGCTCTGGTACGCTGTTGAAACTATGTCAGTTATTAGATATAACTAACTACACTTTCTGTAACTGGGATTATATTTACAAACTGGGATTATATTCACTGTCTCACTAGAAAAGACCCTTAACAATTGGCTACAGTGACCTGTGTGACAGAGCAGCAGAAGAGAGCAGCTCTGCAAGGGAAGGTGAGCTGGGAGCCGACGGTGACAGCAGGGCAGGCAGGGCAGTGCCCTCACTGCTAAGGGGACAGTCCCACCCTACCAGGGCAGGACCGGTGACACTAAACAGTGTCAGCTGACAATCCGGTGGTTGCCAGACAAATCGTCAGGGTTGTAACAGATCAAAGGCAACCCAGGGATTCAGCTCAGTAGATCTGGCTCAGGAAGGCACATGACCAGGCTACACAGCTGCAACATAGCTCAGGCAAGGACCAAGGAAGGGCCTGAGCCCAAGAGGGTGCCTCCAGTGAGGCTCCTCGCAGCTCTGTCTCGCAGAGCTCCTTGCACAGCAGCTTCACCCCAGGTTACAGCTGCATCTGTCAGAGCTGGACATGGGCACAGGCAGCCACAGCCTTTTGCGGGGGTGGGGGGGCAAAGGCTGCGTCCAGGGTCCTGACAACTGAAGCCCAGGAGGGCTGATAGAGTGGGCTTGTTTATCTACAAGGGTGCAAGTATGTTTAACAGAAAGTATGTTTTAAAATTTTGTACTTAGAGGTAGAAATTATTTCGTTTGGACTCCTCATTAAACAAGATTTACCAGTTAAGTTTGCATTGGCACATTTACAGTAACAGTCAATCCCCAGGTAATCCGCTTTGATGGGAACTTCTGTTTGTTCACAGAAAAAAGGGGTGGTGGTAGCTCTTCCTTTTAGCCAGATGTTTATGTGAGTCACACCTGAGATAATTGATAATCCAGACAGTGATAGCTGGAAATAATGTCATTACAGGACTTCCAGATTCAGTTAAAGTAACACTAATTTTAATCCTTGCCTGGTTCCACATTTGCACAATTAACCGCCTGTTCTCTGGTATCTTAAAGCAACACGGTTCAACTCCTCCAGCAATACAGGACAGATGGCAGTTTCACAGGCCCACACGGAGGTTGTAAGTGCTGGGCCACACTCCTGTATGAGAGGAGGCACGGCTGCAGCCCCATTCTCATCTCCCATGGAAATTCAGCCTTAAAGCCCCTAGCTTCTACAAGCACAAACTGAGGTGATCAGCTGTTTGGGCAAACAGCACACACTATCAAACACACACTTGTCTCCTCGCAGGAAGCAGAGATGGGCTGGGTGTATTGCTTAGTCCTTGGACTGCCAGCTGGACCATACTGAATTCAAAGAAGAAATTCTCATAATCCTCATTTATGTTTCTCTGCTAGATGCCTTTGGATTGCAAGATGTAATGAGCAACTAATTCTGAGAGCAGACTGTTATACTCCTCATAGGTACAAGTTTGCTCATCACTTTTTTAAAAAATTATTAAATATTTTATTAGGAATCTGGATTGATAGTCAGAAAGTAAAATACTCTCTTTTTTATTAAACTTGGGGGGGTAATTTTGGGGGGGTTCATCCTCTGCAACTGAATATTTGTACCTATGCTTGCTATAATTAGTTCTGATATGTTTTTTATTTCTCCATTTTAAAATGCCTTAAGCATGTTTCTCTTCTGTTGTTTGTAGTATGACTGATGAAAACAAATGCAAATAACATGGAAGTAAATATTTCACATGTCATAGAACCAGAACCTTAAGTGTAGTTTAAGTTAGGAAATTTATGAAACTTGTCTACTAAATCTCAGAGCTTGTCAAAAAAATTGGAATATCAACACAGTTTTGAATGACTAATCTTTCAATAATACAAGTTACATTAAAAAGAAATAAACCTTACAACGGGAGGAATATTATGTGCATTAAGAATGTCTAAAACCATAAAAAGGCTGCTGCAAAATTATTTTAAATTAAACATGAGAATCTAACAAAGAGAAGTCTGATCAAGTTATTTCCTTCTGTGAAAATTGCAGTGAAATTTTTTGATTGGCTCCTGCCATCTACTGCATGGTGTAGGAAATGCAGCTTAGAAATGTGAAAAGCATGCAAAGTGTATTTGCTGACAGTTCTGCATAACAGAAATAGTCCCTATTTTATAACATTTCCAAAGCTTAAATACCTTACATGACATGCTTTCCCCATCTCTGGATTCAGAAAACAGTTTTCTAGTGTCTCGTCCATTCAGTGCATCCGAGTCACTCTAGTACCATGATGTGAGGTGCAGCTCAGTGAAACCACGTAAAGGCTGAGGAAGGGTAAGAAACTGTCTGCAGCCCTTACAGCTGCACAAATCCCGAGGAGAACAGAAGTAATCTCAGATTATGCTCGTGGATCAAAGCTTTGCAGACTGACTGCACCTGATCTGCTTCCCACTGTGAATTAGCAATGTAGTCTGGGCAAAGCTATCTTGAAGGCAGAACGTAGAAGGCCTTTGGTGTAGTGAGGCCGCTTAGAGCCACATCTCTTCTTTTTGGCACTGGAAACAGAGCACGCGGGGGAAGGAGTACACTTCTTTTGTTCAGCAAGCCGACAAAGTTTAATTCCAGAGATCTCGCTCTAAGCAAGCTCTCATGCTGCATGTTGTCTGTCTCAGAAATGAATCAACTATTAAGGGAAGCACTTGTAAGATCAGTTAACATTTTTTTGTTCAGGAAACCATTGCCCTGGTGAATTCTGGTTTTAGAAAAGAAGGCAACATCTGTGTGCTGTTTAGACCCACACTATCAAAACAAATGGTGTTCGCCTTAGGCATCCAGGTTTCATTTTAACAATTTTTTGTAATCAGTTAACGGTGATCCAGCCTAATACCCTACACCTCGGCAGATTTCCATATTCTTGTGAGCAGCCTTTCCATAACTGTCCTTATGTGACACCTGCTCACCTTCAACCAGCTTTAACTGACAGTCACTGTGAAAGACAGAAGATGGTTTCCAAGGCTGGTAGACTAATAACCACCCAGACAAACACACAGAAGGACACAATAAAACCTCTGTTGCCTGTATGCAAACCTCTGTTGCCTGTATGCAAAGGGCTGATAAAAAGACATCTGTTTCCAGGGAAATACACTGTATGATTCAGGTGTCTCCTGTGTTGATGAGGTTAGTTTTGATCTGTCAGGGCCAGTGCACTATTAGGCCTAGTGCACTAATAGAGGCCTTCATGGCTCTGAGTAGCTTCACCTGGGGCCTCTACCCACAGCCCTGCCCTGGGACCGGGATCTGCATTTAATCTCAGGCCTGGGCTTTCTGTCCTGGCCTGGGCTATGTTGTAGATGTGTCTCTTTCCAGTCCTGCCACAGCTGTGCTTGTGGGCACTGTTGTTCCAGGTCCTGACCTGGCAGACTGACTTCCCAGCTCAGCCTTGGCCCTGTCTTGTTGCTGTGAGTTTGCCCGGTGCTCTGGGCTCTCAGCCATCAGTCAGGGTCCAGCTCTGACCCTGGCTCTTTTCCCTGGCTCTGCCCTGCTTGCTCGGCTTGGTTGCTGTGGGGCTGGGCCCTGGCTGGTGAGGCCTCTGCCCCATGGACCGCCTGTGGGCTTGTGCCTTGTCCCCTGTCCCGTTGGCGAGGGGGCAGCCCTGGCTGCTCCACTGGGTCGGGGGCCGCCTCGCCTCGCTGGGCTGCGCTGCACAGGCCCCACAAGTCCTCAGAAACCCCAGGGCCCATTCCTGTCAGGAAGTGGTTCCAGGGATGAGAGAAACCAGCACCTCCCTTTCAAAGTTCAAAGTAGGAAATAAAAGCTTGATTTCTTCAATTTAGAGCTCAGAAAATTCTCACCTAACCTTTTGTTAAATTATGTTACACGTGATGGAAATATTCAGGGATGATATCGCCGATGAGCATTAACTACTCTGCCATAGGTGCCTCCTCTAAAAACTTGCTCTAAGTCTGTGGATGAAATTTTAAAATATTTTGACAGACTACATCCCCTAGACAACAGATTCAGGTAGAAAGGGCTATGGTCTGGAAACAGCTATAGATGTGGTTCTCCTTGGGCAGAGATTAGACTCTGTTGAAGGCTCCATGTTGTCCCCTGGCTCTGGCAAAATTAGATCCCTATGAGCATAGGACAAAAAAGGACTTAATGGCTCATCAAGTCTTTGCTATTGCACATAGCCTTGTCAGAAAATCCTATGAATAAACTACTAAGGAAGAGGGAGAGATTAGAATTTCTTACTTCCCAATTTCCTCTATATTTTGAATTCTCTTTGCCATGAAGTGGCATTTCAGACTAAATTCTAAGTAGTTGATTAGTAGCACACTTTTGCCAGTTAAGTGAGTTTCTAAATGAGAAATCCAATACTGAATCATTTCTAACATCCAAACTTGCAAGGCCCTCTCCAGGTTAAAACTTGTTAGATGAAATTGTAGTAAGCTCCCTTTTGTATACTGTTCTTAAAATGTCAGCATTTCAAGTATTTAATCAGACTATATATCCTGGAAATTCTGTAACCGCTTAAAATTAATAGCAATTCAAGCAGCATTGTTGGAGCTTGTCTTAAAACCTATTGACTAACTTTACATAATGGGGAACCAGTCACTACTAAGAAAATCAATTTCAAGCCCACCACCATGATAAAAAATATGTAATATAACTCAGAAGTTAGCTACTGCTTTGATTCAGTGTATGAAATTCAAACAAGAACAACTTTAAAACAGTATATATGTGTTAGTGCTGCAATAGAGTGTGTGTGTCTGTGCAGATCTGCCTTAATGAATGTATTGCTGTCCTCTAATGATGGCAGCATTTTGGATCAGGTCAAGTCTCATATATTTGCAACCTATTTGCCCAAGGAACTGGAGGGCCAAAAGGAACAAGACACAAGTTGCAATGTCAAAGGTAGTTCACATTAATTGTCCTGCAGTTCAAGAGGTAATCTGGTTGCTTTGGGACTTCTATGTGGTTTCGGATGTCAGCAAGGGCCATCCATTAAGCACAGAACATGCTTTGCATTTCTACCTGCTCCTCTGCAACAAAGAACTCTAAAATGTGAGAGGAGCACCAAGAAAAGCCCTTGGCTTGCTATCTTTTTAGCAAATAAGTTGTTTTATCAGTAGCAGAAATAATGGGGCCTAGTGACCTACAGAACTATGTCCCCAGATTTTCCTCCTTTCTTCCACTCCGTCAGTACCTCCAGATAGATTGCTCCCCCAGTTTCTACTTGCTTAGCTGAACAAAGGGAAGCATGATTTGCTGGGTTAGTCGTTTGCAATTACATTTGAGCTGGCTCTCTGCTCAGGACCTCCAGGCTGATTCCCTAGCCAGCTAATACCTCTTAAATGGGTAAGGGGATGTTTCTCTCCTCATGACCACGTGATCTTTGTTGCATAAGAAAACCATATTAAAAAAACAAGAGCAGTCACTAATTCGGAGGCCTCTATCTGAATTACTCCACCCTGGAATTTGGCCCTGTTGGGTCAAATGGAGAAACCTTACTGGTTCTCTATTTCCTCCCTTTCCATTAACTTGCAGGGAAAGTTGCCACACAGGTTTAGATTTGGGGTGTGTTGGGGAGAATTCCAGTGAGGCAAACCTTCATCTCTGTCCTTCATAACACTCACAGTGTGAGCTGAGAAATGTTATTACACTGACTAGCATATGCATGAATAGGATTTCCCCCTGAAAGTCAACACAATTCTAAAACACAAAGGAGGAGCTGATCTATCAGCTCGATAATTCTCTTGGAAACCTTCCTTTTCTTTTACAACACAGTGTGTGTCATCTGGCCACGTAGTCTGACAAGAAATATTAATTGAAGGACACGATATGTGGGAGGGATTGCAACAATTTTATGTGGCTGCACAGGGTAGGAAGAAGGCAAAGACTATCAAAGTTTGTGAGAATCTTAGCCCTTCACTTCTAATACACTTCGAAATATTAGCATCTGACATGTTTCTCCAATTTCCTTATATATTTCATTATGAAAAGATGGCCATGACTGGAGGTTTAACCCCAGCATCCCTTCCTGGTAGTCCTGGACAGGCCTTGCATCATGTACTGTAAACCTGGGAGGGATTGGGGGATTTTTAATTTTGCCTGACAGCTCATCATCCTGCAGCATTAATGGATGCTTACTGTGCAGGGGAGTTGGAAAGATGAATTTAAATGCAAGATGACCTCTCCCTCACCTTTTATGAACCTGAATCCAATGCTCATTTTAGATTTCTGTGTTAAGGAGATGTTTCTTAAACTTTATTCCTAGGAAACAGCATGTGTGTAGGCACTGGAAGAGTAAGCCATTGCATATCAGCTACTCAAGGGTAACTCAACTTTCTTTTAGAGTAGATGTGAGGAAATTTGAGATAGCTTACCCCAAACTGACTTGTGTAAATATGTTTAGAGAGAGATTTGCAAATATAAAAGATATTAAATATTTTTTTCCTAGCCCAATACTGAAAATTAATTTAGTGATTCAGAGCTGACCTACTTGTGGGTGTATACCATAATTTTCCTTTGAAAGAGGTCACATTTGAATATGCTTCTACCTCACAACTTTTGAGATCTTTCTTTTTTAAACCTTTCCAGTATTTTATGAATTTTTGTAACATATCCCAGAGCTCAGTCAGTCTCTGATCACGCTCCTACTCTCCATAGTTTCTCTCAGTCTACAGCTGTACACCTGTATGGTGATACCAAATTCCCTCACCAAAAGAAG
>VYZV01035250.1:50370-65517 GCA_013401275.1 Pandion haliaetus | reverse complement strand
CTACATATATTTTGTACAGCTGCTTTCTCTTCCTGTTCTATTGCACACTATTTGATTCCCGCCAGGTCTTCCCTGATACTCATTTCTGGCATATGTTTGTGTGTTTGTTTAAGGAGAAAATACACCTTCACTTTCAGAGAACTTACTGAGTTCCCCTTTACAATCCAGAAAGAGGGAGCAGCGACAAAAGGAAATTACTGACCCATTTTGTACATGAAACACAGTAGTTTATGATTTAACCACAGGCTCTTCGAAAGTATGTTGTAACATCAAGAATTAAATTTGTATTGCCCGAGATAAGTATATGTAGACGACTGAGTCATATTTTAAGAGGTTAAGAGCTTTGACTCCAAAAGCTCTTTGTACCAGAAGCACTGCCTTCAGCTCTATTTTTAACTTGCAAATTTTTTTTCTCTCAAAGCAAAAGAGATTACATATCCATTGCACATCCTTTTTGCATTTCTGTGTGTGCTGATGGCAAGCATGAAAGTTTCTTTCTGCATGTGATGCAGAAGTTGTTTCTTTGACTGGTCAGCATTTGGCTTGAGATGTTCAAGAATAAGGCCAAACAGTAACTTCCTGGTTTTACACCCAGGTTTTTTTCCTTGTCTCTAACAAGCTGGTATTTCAATTGTCACAAGAGTTTTCCCCTGAATGGTTTTGATCTTCCACATGATTACATTATTGGTCCTTCTAGATGTCCACGATCATCCTATTTGTCCTCTTAAAAGAATAAGAGGTATTCGGGTTTTGCATTCTAATGAGCTATGTCAGACAGACAAAGTGATCATCTGCCTATTTCCAAAAAATGAAATACAGTCTGGTTCTGACCATCATGGTTTCACGACTCGTTGGCCAAAGGATGCCAATTAGAGAATGCCACTTTGCTCATGAGCCTGTACATCTGCCAAAAGGATTCCCAACTTTTTTAGTCAGACCATCTTCTGTTGTGGCACTATACATTACCTATGCTAGTTTTCTGAAATTTCCACAAGGTAAGAGAAAAAAAAAAAAGAGGACTAGTTATACATACCTGGAGGCAGAATACAAAGCTCTGTTCCTCAAAGCACACATGAAATGCAGCTCTGCAATGTCTGAGAAAGAAACTGTCAGCAGCTAAGTCCATTGGTTGAGTCCCCTTCTTTCTTTATAGTTCCTACCCTTCTCAGTTTGGGGATTGTTACCACGGTCGGAAGCTGTTAGTTTGGGAAAACAGTGAAGGACAAAGAGGTAAAGTCTCTTTTCATGTTTTCCCTCTCATGCTATTTTTTACTTTCTTGCTTTGTGATATATGGTGCTGTACCACTGACGAGCTGGACTTTTCTATTAGATGGAATGAGAAAAACAACCAAAGAAAGCAGCTGTAAGTTATACCTCGTTTCCAACAGAGGATTACATTTCACTGAATTGGAAATCAAGAGTCAGAAACCTAACAGATTGTGCAAATCCTACTATAAGTCCATTTGCACCTTTGGCAAAAGATGCCTTTGAAAACTCTTCCCTAAAGGACTTACTTACCTCTTAGAAAGGGGAATAAAAAGGGGAGGTGGCAAAAAAGAAATAGGAGGCAATTTGAGTTCTCAGAGTTGCTCTTTATTAAACTCCTTGCTGAAACCAAACTGAAAATTGGCAAAGCTTCCATGAAAATTTAGCAAAGAAACAGCTTGCAGTAATATAGCAACCAGGGTTACTATGGCAATAGCAGTACACTGTGAAATTTAGTAGATATAATTTTCCATGATTCACTGTATATTTTTAGCTATTTTTCTTTTTGTTCTCTCATGCTAATTGCCTTTCTGAAGAAAAGGAAGGACTGAATGGTTAGGTCATGCCCTCAGAAAAGATAGAGAGGTGTCAGTTGGTGCTTAAGGGGAGCCTTTGTGTTCTAGCCTCAAATGATCAACCGTCCTAAGGAAATCTAAGGGTCTCAACTCCTACACCATTCATCTTGTCTTGAGCCTTTGAGACCACTGCTCCCTGCTTCTTGAAATCCTTCCATCCCTTGTTCACCTTAATTTCCTTCTCTAATGCTTCTCCCCACTAGTTCACAGTCTGAACCATATGAATCATTTTTCAACTTTCTTTCTTTTTCAGCTATTATCCAGCATGATTCTTTTCCCTAACACCACCTCTTTTCTTTGTGACATGGTTTCAGCTCAGGTACTCAAAAATCTAGCTCCCGTTTCCTCACCCCCCTCCCTCTATGCAGTCCTCTGGCCTCTCTATGGCTTGCTCATAACCTGAGCTGATCAAGAATTAACTGTTCCTTCATTGTCAATCACACTGATTCAGTCATTTTCCTAGCCATTTAGCTATACAGCAATGATTTTATACATACACCATGATTTTTATATGGCTCTGATATGCAAGCTGTCATGCTCTGTTTACCTTCATAATATCTCTAAGATTTGGCCTCCTATTCTTCGACCAAATGTCAAAACTTGTCATAAGAGTCCTTCTCTTGTTCCAGTACAATTACAGTCTCTGCTCCTGGGCCGCACGTGCTCAGAGTCATTCAAAATGTTGCTGAATTTATGATCTTCCCTGTTTGCTTCTTCAACTGCTTATCTCCTCTGTGCTATTCTTCCTCTGCTATGCCAGGTTCTACTTCTGTTCCACAGCTGCATGAACTTATAACTAAGTGCCCTTCTCTATAATGGTGCTTTTATCATATACCATCACCGATCAACCCCTTCACTTTACCATTTTCTCCAACTTTTGTTATTTTATTCCACAACTTGTATTGGTATCTCAGTGCTTTGTTACATTGACCTTGACACATGAAAGATGGGTCATGGAAAAAGTAAAGAATATCTCTTTTAGCTCCCTTTTTGCAGTTCACCTCTGCCACCTTATATGAAACAGTAGCACCTGAGTACATTTAGGCAACTGGAAAACTACATAGAATCACAGGCAGTCACCAGAATGTGCTCATGCTATTATTACTTGACCTTCCTTACTCTTCACCTCTAACCATTTGTTTGTTGAATTCATTTCTGTATTGTCACTCTGTATTGTCAACAGGGCTCTAACTGTTTTAAGGCTGGGATTGTCTGCCTGCTATATTGCTATATATAAACAACTCAAAAAAAAAAAGAGACTCCGTGAAGCTTCTGTGAACTTTAGAAGAAAGGCATAAATGGAAGGAGTGGCAAAAATGCTGAAAAAAGAGCAACTCCCAGTCAAGGCTGGGGAGGCTTACAAGGATCTCTGGGAGACTTAATAAAGGACCAGAACTTGGATAGCCACCATTCTCAACTCCTACAGATTTTAGTCTTAGCTGCTAATATCAGCATACACAAATAGAAATAAGCACATAAAAAATAAGAAAGCATTCCTAGAAATTAAAAGTTAAAAACCTACAGAAAAACCGTTCTATTAAAGCATAATATATTTCTGTAGTCAAATTATATGCTGCAAGATACAGAAAAAGGCTATGTATTTGTTTATGTATGTTCATGAGCATTTGAAAGGACCACAGTGCTTCGTCTCAAGACACAGCTGATCAGTAGTTGGGGCTGTGGTGCAGTGTTATATAATGGAAGTTTATGACTCTGTAAGATGTCATATTCCTTTCCAGCATTTATGGGTTTGCTTTTTTCTGTGTTTAGAAAGTAAAGTATTTCAAATAAATACTCACTTTATGGAGTTTTTTTACACCATGTAGGACATACTAGATACAATCACAGTATAAAATATAACAATACTAATTGTCGTCTGTCACAGAGGATAGTAGACTAAAGATGATCTCATCTGTCCTGTGGTAACATCCCCGTGTTCCTGAAACTACATTTTTCTTCTCCCTGAACCTCCATAAGCCATGGCAATATGGGCATAAGGAAAACTCAGAGGAAAAGCTTCCCAGTTCTGAGCGACTCCCTGTGCACAAGGAAGAAGGAAATGCCCTATACCTCAGAATTACTGCATTTTAGACAGGTGATTGGTGCAAAACCCAAAGAATGAGAGCTCCTCTCACAAGAATCAGCAGTACTGAGGCTCCACTGGCTCCTCTGTAGTATGAGAAGACCCTCATGTTGGAGGAGGCTCAGCTCGTGAAGGGTCTGCTGTGCTCTCGTGTGGCAGGCGGCACCGCAGGGTGGTAACTCTTGTCCAGTCCACAGCACGCCTGCCCTTCTGGAGGCACAGGGCCTTCTGCTGAGAACGCAGCATTGCCCTTGCGAAAAAATATATCCAGTAATAAAATAACAACTGATCTGTGTCTAGTGTAGCTGTTCATGATTCTCAACATCTGTTCAGTTTTGGAAAGATTTAGACCAATCCCTGTAGAGTTCTGCTGATGGGGTTTTTCTAACAGTCTTTTCCACGCACATTAAGTGCATCCCTCTTTCAATCTGCCAAATTAACCTGTGACATCCCCTACAGCCAAGACATTCAAGACACTTATTTCTCACCGTGCTTTATGTTTTTCTGGCACAACCCAATTTCCTTTTTCCCCTCTAAGGTAACTGGGACTGCTGCCTTCTGACTGAATTATTTTTCTGTGTTTCTTTGTAAAGATGCTGAAATTGCTCTGCAGCTAAAGTAATTAAGCCCTTTTTAGTAAATGCTACATTTGTCATTAAATGCCAGTATTGTAATTTCAGAATGTCTCCTGTTCCTACAGTTATCGCACAGCACTTTCTGCTATGTGAAGCCAGGACTTTTTAGGCAAAAAATCCCTATTTAATCTCCATGTTTTACCAGAGAAGAAGTTCCAGAAACAAATGTGAGATGTTGTAAAAAAAGGAGTTTGAACTGTTCTACCTATTCTGGGTAGCTTGCAAAATACAATAATGCTATATATCATACTTACTATTGCAGTTTCCAAACTGTATTCCCCGCACTATCCAGCAGATGATGCTAACGTATTACAAACTAGTCTCTGGTCAATTTTAGTCAGAGGAAAGATGACCAGCTAAAACATGTAGTTTCATCACATTCCAAACATGTAAAAAAATTTTCGGTTGCCCTCTAATTCCTCTCTTTTCTAATATGTGTGATTCTGAGTCTCAGAATGTGTTGTTTTTCCTGAAGCAGTTTTGTTACTAAAGGTTGACTCTTTCAAGTACCTACCTACCAAGCTTTTGTAACCCTCTGACATTCCAATGAGTTTGACATACAAGTCTGACCATTTTCAGAAGTCCCTTGGCTATATTTGCCGTCTATTTACTCATATTTTGTGACATACAGCATTACATTTTGTGCTGTGTCAAGCATTTATTCCTGTTTCCGGTCTACAGTAAACATGTGAAGCCAAATCCTTGCACTAAAGAGACAAAAGCTAGAAGGGGAAATAAAATATACCATTCATGTGTATAAACAAAAAAGGCAGAAATTAGTTTCCATGAAGCTTCCAGGATCCTCAGCTTTCTAACCTTTTTTTGTAGTGTAAGCATACCTTAATTAGAGACTATGAAAGGAAGCTTTATAGTCACTTCTACTTTGCAATGGATTCTGATTTTCTTACTCAGGGAGACTTGTTCCTTATGTCACAGGAAGCCTCCACAGAGGCCTTTGGAATTACTTGCAGAATGAGCATGCTACTAATCACATATATCAGAGTCCAAGATTTTCCAAACAGAGTAACAGTGCCTGCATGGCATTTATAGACATTTTTTATATTTTGCTGATGAAAGGAAAGTAGAGTATAAAGAACAGGTTTTCAAAGGTGGATGCAGAAAAAACTTGAGTTTTCCCTGCTCGCCTCAGTCTTGACCTCATTCTTTGAAGTGGTGGGATCGTAGCCAGCCCTCTCCAGAAGCAAGGCAGCTAGTGACTATTTCTCCTGTGCTAGCAGACTAGCACTTGCGGTCCTTCCAGCCATTGGATCCTGTTGCAGCTGTTACCTGCTTGCTGAATTGCTGCACCACTAGACGGAGATGAGCCAAGAAGAACAAATCCTAACTTCTGAGGAAAAAAGAAAAAGTACAAAAGAGGGAATTGAGCTGTCTTTCTTTGTCCTTTATTTCTTTCTCTGCCTCTTTTATTTAACTCTACTCCCTTGGGAAATTATGGGCCCCTGAGGAAATGGAGAAAGAATCTTCTTGCTTCCTTCAACAAGCAGGTCTGATGTCTGTCCCTTCCAGACTGAGGCTGAGGCTAATTAGAACATTTGGCTTTTCTTATACTTTTTTCTCCCAGGAGGGCTGAGTTATATGAGAAAGTTGAAGCTTCTCGTGTGACTCTGCAGCAGGCTCAAGGACAGGCAAAGCCCATTACTGATAATTGTATTGCAAGAGTTGGCAGTGCAGAGATCTAAGAATAGGCTGCCCAACCAGCAGCTGGGACATGACGTAGACAGGACATGCAGGATTCAAGGTGTAGGCCTTAGTGCTTGTGTGCCTTAAGCTAGCAGCTGGGGGAAAGTTCCAGAACGTACAAGTAAATCAGCACAAAACACTTCAGCAGAAGCATATTTAGTCATGTAAGTCATACAGGCATAGCTGTGTGGTTAGTTGTTGTGTAGTCATTAAAGCAAAGAAAAACAAGAAATTGGTGGGTGGGCAAACTGTTTGAACAGAGAACACACAGGAGTCACTGGATCCTTTTCTGTTTCCCTGGCATCAGTCACCAACAAACACACCTTTGTCACCATGCACAAGGAGAAGAGAAGAGGGTAAGAGAAGGAAAGAGAAAGCACAACGCTTCAGCCAACAAAACATGTCCTTTCTCTTGAACAGGAATCACTTGCCTGGCCAGAAGTCTGCCTCAAACCTGTTTTTGTGATGTGTGAGTCCCTTTGGACGTGAACTTCATGCAAGTATATTGGAAGACACTATATTAATGTTAGAGATAACTCACTGAATTACGTAATAATTTGTATCGGTAAGTGTTGAACTCTTACCTCTAACAATCCAAGTAAGGTCCTACCACATGAAATACCTGTTTTTCTCCACAATGTCCTGTTACACAGAGCACTGGAGGGCTTAACAGAAGAAGTACCTGGGTTCCTCTGCTCAGTGATTGTCTCTGTGAAGGAAGAGAGGGAAAAACATTCTACAGAAATCTAAAAGAAAGGGAAATTATTGAGAAAACACAGACCTTAGAGGGAAGTTGCCCTTGGCCATAGAACCATAGAGACAAATATTGAAGAACTGGATGTCTTTTTTGTTTTATTTTGAACTTTGATACACCCTGGAGAGGGGCAGACTTTTTATGTAACTGACAGGAATTTTAACATAGAAGTACAGCTGGATGATGAGAAAGAAGCTGCTGGTTGCTGTAGCTTAACTTGATAGAAATCATCAGGAATTACTTTGCTTCCTGCAATGAGTAGGCACAGGAGACATTTGATTGCTACTGTGGGGGCTGTTTCTAATTCATTGGAGACATTTGGGTTGGGAGGCTGAGCTTTATGGGCCATTGTATTTAAGTAATTTGGAACAATAGTTTGAAGTATTATAGGGGAAGCTAGGTTTAGGGTATCTTGATAATCAGGAAGAAACGATGAAGTCAGCCTGTATAAAGCTTTGGTCGGAGTATTATGCATAGCTTTGCAGTGTGCTTAGCTTCACTGTACATATTGAGATGGGTATTTTTTAGTTTAGTAAACAGATTTGCCTTAAAATGATTTAACTTTAGGGTATACAAACATGAATTTGTGGGCTGAATGCTTGGGTCTGGAGAAACCTTAATATAGAACAGAGATACATCCAAAGAAGGTAGATAGTGGGAAATTAAATGAATTTCCAAACCATTAACAGGAGTGCAGATGTCCAAGAGATGTCATCTAGAATGGCCATAATGGGAAAGAAGTTTCTCTCAAGGTATTAGTTATTTCTTTAAGAGAAACCAAATTTTTACTGAGAAAAAGGTTTACAATAAACATCCAGTTCATTCAACATTAAGCATTTAGCATTCTGACAGAATACGGATTCTTTGTCATTTTAAGCAGTGCACAGTGAAAGTACACACACTATAATTTCTATCACTTCTTTGTATGCAATCTCTGTATCTCTAAATTGCTTAGAAAATTGTATAGCTAGCAATCTGAGACTGCATGATTCACATGTGAGATTTCAGGGGGATTGGAGCATACTGGGTAAGGAATTAAACATTCAAATGTGAAGGTTTGGGATCTTGAGAAGAACTGTAAATGTTCTAAACAGCTTAATGCAAGGAAATACTGTGTACGGAGTTAGAAACTACCAAATAGAAGAAAGCTGATCAAGCTTCCTTTTCCTATGGAAAAGCAAATCAAAAACATTGTGGTCTTTTGCAGCAGGTAGGGGCAGAATTGCAAAGAAAGTAGGGCATGATGACAGTTTCTGTCCAGTTATGTAGGGTATTTAGAAGAAAATGGAAAACAGTTTGTACTTCAATATTTTTGCTTCAATGATTAACAAGAAAAGAAAGTTATTCATAAATTACAATGAATGGAATGTGTATTAAGTTCATCCTATGATTTCAATTAGAGATCTGAATATCAGGAAAATCTTTTGATTCAAATAGTGAAGCTCTTTGTTTGCAGACAAAGGAGCTGGCACAGATGGAAATACATAAAAGTACCTTCTTTTGCCTCTTGAGATAAATAGACAAAACTTACCAGAGATAGCAGTTGTGTACAAAATTTTTTGAAAGAAAACTATTTTTTGGGTGATAAAACTGACTTGGAGCCATCTTCCATAGTACCAAAGTCTCAAGAATGACAGAGAAAGTGGTTTCTAAATGTAGGAGATGTCATCAAGAAATATACCAGTTGTTTGTTGCTTTTTTTTTAATTAGTTGAGGACGATGCTGTCTTCTGATCAATGATCCTCTTCAGAAGCATACATGTAGTGAATGCCTTGGACTTTGTGATGAAGATCTGGGATTCAATCAAAGTTAGCTTTAACAGGGAAGGGAAAGAGGAGTCTGCTATTTCACAGCACTGTTTGAAATCAAAAATAGTGAAGAAATCATCACTGAAAAAATGAGACTTTATGGCTGTGTTCTGTTGAGTGGGCAGGGTAGTGTAGAGGGGTGATTTATTGCAGACACTTCTGTTGTGTCATTATTCACTCAAAATAATGTGACTTATCACACATGCAGACTGGTAGCTTATTTCAACAGACCCAGTTAAGTGCTAAATTGGGAACCATGGAAGTGAAAAAGGCTATCTTGAAGAGCTGGAGTGTTTATGCATGCTGATCATTGGCATGTGATCAGATTTAGAGAAAGGGGAGTTTTGCAGCCATGTAAGACAGTAGAAGGAACTACCGAAGCACATCCAGGATGTTTCTCTCAGCATTATGAAGAGACCTAACATGATATTTGCAGGAGGCTGTGTATGCATTTGAGGATGCCGGTTGACAAACATTTCTTCTATTGGCAATGCTGCCTCGGGCTGTCCTTGCCCGTGCCTGATTTCTGACAGATGCCAGGACAACAGTTTGTGGAAATGCACAACGAACAGGACCAGGCAACTCATCCAGGTGATGAATTGCATTCTTTTTTTTCCTTGGACTATTTTCCAAACAAATCTGTTTCCTAATGTGGATTACCAGATGACAGCCTAAATCCTCATCCTGAAACATTTAAGAACACATTTGAGGGACAAGAAAAAATTGCAGAATGTTAGAGGTTACTGCTTAAACCAGCACTGCTTATCTTTCTTCAGTTATATTCACAGAGGTTCAGAAATTCCCAGGTGTGCTGCTATCAGTAAAAATAGCTTGGCAGGGTGTTTGTTTTATAATTTCAATTAATAAGGAGAGATCTTGAATCCCAAGGATGCCTAAGGGAGAGCTGATAGCCATAAAAATTTGTCAATTTACAGAATTTTAAAAATGTGAAAAATCAAATCTTAAACCCACACAGGTGTGAGGAATATGGCAGGGTTCTGATAATGTGCAGACTGTCAAATTGAGGTTTTGAAAAACTTAGTTACTGAAAATGATCCTGTAAAGACTTTTCTCAGCTTCTTTGACTCTTATGTTCTGGTTAGTCTCTTGGCGTGAGGATGAAGAGTTTAATATCCAGACTTTCAGAAAAACAGCTGAGAGTTGAAAAGTAATTTTAGTTGCTGTGGGTAAGTGCCCACATAATTCAGAATTTAATTCAAGAGACTTGCAGGAAAACCAAAGGTACATGTATATAGGTACGCACAGAGGACAGGATGACATCAATATGGTTTTATTCTGTGCCTAAAAAATAGAATTATACTATCTTAATTTGGATATAAAAGATGGTTTTGTAAAAAGATCTGTGAGTTCTTAACAATTTCAGACAATTTTTATTAACACTAAAAGAACTTTGAAATTAGCTGTCAGCGGATACCATTTTAGTTAAGATATTTGTGCATTAAGGAAATAATTGCCTCTCTGTTTATATAGTTGCCATCTACAAATTGTGGGGGTTTGTTTGGGCTTCTGAATGGATGCAAGTACAACGGTATTGTTAGTCTTTCCTACCTGCATATGCTAACTGATCTTCATCTTTAGAAGCTGATACTACAGAATATAACCATTTAAGACTTGGTTATGATATTCACTTGTATCCTATTAATATGTGAAAGGATGAAATTTTCCAGAATATTTTTAAGGAAAAGGGACAAAGACTGGAAGAGAAAGGGGAAAGACAGTACCTGGAAATGTGTTGTTTTCTTATTTGGTAGTTGGATAAGAATTAGTTCTTAGGCAAATTATTTGTTTGTTTGTCTGTTTGCTTGAGTGTTTCTCCTGAGTTAGAAAGATTTGGTTGTGGTGTCAGTTAATCCATTGCTGAGTATATACAAGGCCTGTCTATGTGTCTGTAGGTGTCCCAGTGGAATTCAGAGCTGTATACCTTTCTGACATATGTTAACTTCTTCAAATATAAGGGAAAATACTTAGTTTCTTTCAGGAGGATTTTTGATGTTCTTTTTCCATTTGGTCATAGTGAAATGTTTGGCAGAACTTTAAATTTCATGGAATTATACCACACCTTCCTTCCTACACATGTTATGTGAGCCCTCAACATTCCAGTCATGAGAACCATTCTGACATTTCAGTGTTGTCAGTTACATCAAATCTCTTTTTATCATCGAGAACTGTCTTTTTTTTAATCCTTGTTTCTCAGGCTCTAGCGTTAGGAGATAAACAAGTGAAATATTTCTTCCCTTTAAATTCTTTAACACCTTATGTGTGCCATACACTGAGTTCAAACAATTTTTTCTACCTTCTTCTTCTGTTGTCAATTTTGTGTCTTGCTGGCTGCTTCTCCAGTGAAAAAGATCAGCATTTGTGTCTATCAAGTACAGCAAAATTGGAGCCTGCTGCCCTGTTATCACTGTGCTGTTGTCTTCATCTGCCTTTTTTGTCATGGAGTCACCAGCAGCTATTGCTCACCTTCTTGCAAGAACTCCCATCAGGTATCTCCTGCAATTTTCTGTTACATTTTGCCAGACAAGTTCCTCAGTAGGTGACTTGCTGAGAGTCTAACACCTAGTCAGTAAGTTGAGTGTTTTCCAGATGTTTTTTCACCTCGTGCCGTAAGTTGCCAGTCAGCTACATGGGCTTCTGCTTTTCTGTGGTCTTCTGCTGCTGACCATTTTCCCTGTGACCCCTGCCAATGATTCCCAGTTTAGTAATTCAAGGACTAAAGTCCTTGATGAAAATGAATTAAGTCATTAGTTTGCTCCTACTGTACCCAGGATTACACTTCAATCATATGAACATAACTTATGCTGCATTTCTGCTGGCTTGCACTACGTGCACCCAAATTCTCTTTCAATTAGCAAAAAAGGAAAACTCAGCACATCCAGCACTGGTCACAACTGTTGTCCCCTCCTCACTTACGCACATGGCATACAGAAGTAATCATAGTTTCCCTCTGACCTACCTTTCCAGATGGACCTACTCCAGATTACAACAAACCCGGAATATCTCCTCTCTTGGCTTTCTACCATTACAACACACTCCAGATACCTGATATGATCAATGACCCCAAGGCTCAAGCATTGAATTCTTCCAAAGGAAACGGTATCCATCTCTTTCTTAAGTAGACTATTCAGAATCGCAGAACCCCAGACCATGAAAAGAAACAAACCAAACAAAACCTCAGCAAATCCCTTCATTTCCAAGAACAGGATTTGCAGGTTGGCTCTCAAAAAATCCTGTTAGTTATTCACCCATGATAGTCATTGATGATAACTTCTCTTTGCTGTTGGGAGACTTCATTGTAAGTCAAGTGATGCCATCTGCTAATAGCTGATCATTCCATTTCCAGGTTAGTAATAAATATATAAACCAGCAGCAGCCTAATACGGAATTTTGAGGCACCTCACTGTTAACCGTTACCACATCAAAAATGGACCACATAGGTTTATTTCTTTTGGCCTTATACTGTCCCACTGTAAGTTGGTTTACCTATTAGTGAGTCTTTACATATTCTTGTGGTATTCTTTATAATCCTTAGGCTTGTTTGAATCACTACTTACTTTGACATTTCTCATCTTTTTAGTGATACAATACAGATCAAGGATTAAAAATAAGGCACATATTGATTACCAAGGGTACAATCAACAGCAATAAAACTGATAATAAGGAACATGCATACATCAAGACCAGAAGGTCTGCGCTCCAATAAGGCCACATCAAAGATGACTTAGCAGCAGAAAGCCTGGGGTCTGCTAACAGGAGGATGGGAACAAGGTTTCAGTACGTCACATGGGCCATTCCGGTTCTCTCAACAGGAAGGCAGCAACAGAGATACCCAGAACGAGAAAACAAAGGCGATGGGCAGCAGCCTTGCCTAAGAATTAGGAAGGATGAAGAATGCAAAACTGAGGCCATAATCATGCCATAATGACTGCTTGACTCCCAGAGGATATAAAGAGCTTGTCCAAATTATGGTTTGTTGTGCCTGATCAAGACAAACCTAAGAGACATACCAAAGGCAGGACTCAATAGCTAGTGTCCCCTCTCCTTTGTGTCACACACACACACACATGGTCCTGAGCAGACCACTTTGACACACCTCTTGGTGCTTGTATGAGTGAATGCGTGAGTGAAATAAGAGTGAATGAGTGCAAGTAACTGAAATCAGTTTTATGTAAAATAAATACAAGCATCCTTTTCCAGTGAGTCTTGAACTTAGTTTTGTAACACTGACTCTTACACTTCTAAGGCTGCCATTTATTAATGAGTTACGCCATGAGAATTTTCATGATACTAACACCAAAAAAGCATTCCAGTAAACCTATGGGGCTTCAAGGGATACGTCCTTGTGGGGAAGACTTTCACCTGCAGTGAAGGCAACAGTATGAGATGGCACTAGGAGGTCTAGCATTTTTCCTTCTTCTTCCTTTCTCCATTTTTGGGAAGTGTATTCTTTTCCCCTCACAAAGCCTCTACCTTCCTTCTCCTGCCTCCTTCCTAGGGACCCACAGATAAGGCAGCTCTGCTCTGTTTCAATACTTTTCCAGGGAAAAGGAATAAATCCACTGGCTGCTACAGGGTAGAAGTGCAGTCCCCTTCTCAGCCCTCTGCCTCCCCTCAGCTGGGGCAGAGAAGGCATGTAGCAGTATTGCCCCAGTGAGAAAGAAAAACTGGTGAAGGCGTAGGCACAACTGGCAGAGGCAGTTCATCTGGATTACACGGGACGATGCAAAATATATGCCTAATTTTTACTGTAGTATCTTAGTACTCAATCACTTTGATGCCAGTGGCAACATACATATTTAGAAGGGCAATTCTATCATACTGTTGATAAATTACTCATCACTGCTATCATTGCTACATGATTAAAAGGAATGCATTTGTCTAGGCTATGCTCAGGATGAGCATTCTCATCTCCTGGGAGTCAGCGGTCCATGCGTTCCTCCAGGAGCAGCAAATTGGGTGTTGAGTAATCTGTCCTTTGAAATGTGTAAAGAAGCTCTTAAGAGAGCACAAAATATTTTTAGCCAGCAGTACCAGCTGGGTGTGAGCCCATCCAGGATGCTCTGTTCAGCTGACAGCTGTTACCAGAACTACATGAGGGTTAGGTTCTAACTCTCTCATGTCTCATTCTGTTTGTCATCGTCCCCCTCGTCTTGCTCTGTAGGAGGGAAGGAGAAAGATATGACATAGGGACGATGCAGCTCATGATGGGTAGAGAGCTAGGGAGGATTTGCATGGTGGCAGGTGTTTTGTATGATGTGGACACCACATTAGACATGCTATTGGGGAAAAGGGTGGAAGGAAGTTCTTGTTGTGCCATGAATTGCATCCTGCACTAAAAAGGAAATTACTTTCTGGTCATTCCATCTGACAGTCCTCTTCCTCTCTGAGGAAAGCAATTCCTTTTTCTTTTTTTTTTTTTCATTCTCTCGCTGTCTGTTGTGGGGATCAGCCTCGTGACTGGTACATGGGTGCACATGAGCTCTGACACCTCATGAGGAAGGGAGGGGAGTGGAAAGGGTTACGTCAAAACTGATTCAAATGTGTCAGTGCTCAAGTCCAGCACTTGCTGCAACAGGGGGAAAGTCCAGGTGCCTGCCACAAGAGGGGTAAGTGGAGACGGAGGTTGGAAAGCAGAGCATGCCAACACAGGGCAACAAAGGCTGGACCGTCCTCTAGGAGAAGCATTACTCGGTGCCCTATCTGTACTCTGAGACAGCACTAAATTTCACTGGCATCTAAATTTCTCCCATAGCAGGTGGGTATAGCAGAGTGAAAGACCTTTGGCATTGGAGAGCTAGAACTTTAAACATTCAGATCTTTACATCCTCTTCATGGAAGTCAACATTTTATTTTACAGGGCTAACAATAAACATGCTTTACAAAACCCCAAATTTGCTCTTCAACACAGAACAGTAATGCGAAAAGCCTGCTATTTTGCTGTCAGCAAAAATCAACGCCGACCTTCAAAGGAACAAGTAGTAGCCTTGCTGTTGTTAGGTGATGATCTAAGGCAAGTCAAGCTTTCTAGAGAGAGGTAATGAGCTTTTGTTGGACCAAACAACATAGCTGGTCTACAGACGACCTTTTGGACTCACAAACCGCCAGAGCAGGAGAAAGTCAGGCACGAACATGCTCTTGGGCAGCCAAAACCACGTCGCTTCCCCCAGTTCCGTCGTTTAGCCTAACTAACGCCACTACCTCTCCCTCATCGACCCGCCCGAGGGCCGCCGGGCTGCGACCGCTGCCCCGCGGGTCGCTTCCCCCGGGCATGGAGGGCGTTGCGCTCCCGCCCCGCCACCCCCCC
>VYZV01035250.1:22850-49812 GCA_013401275.1 Pandion haliaetus | reverse complement strand
GGACAGGGGCGATGGGAGCCCCTGGCGGGGGGGGGGCGAGGGCGGGCCGGTCCCCGGCGGCGCCTGTGGAGAGGCCGTCGGTACGGAGCGGTGCCCGGGCGGCGGCAGAGGGGCCGTCGGGGCTCTCAACGGAAGGCGGGCGCTCGGGACACGCTGCGGTGCCCGAGCCCGTGGCCCTCGGGGGCGGCGAGCAGGGTGAGGACGGCGGCCCGGGAGGGCTGCGCTCCCCCTCCCTTTCCACTGAGGGGCTGGACAATAGCGGGAAGCGCCTGAGCTACCCTCCCTCATCCCTTTTATTTCCAGTATTAAATGGCTTGGGTTTATGTGGGAAAGGGTCTGAAATTTTGGCCTCGCTTAGCACGGAGCTGAGGTTGGAGAATCTCCCAGGGACCGGCCATGGGGAAGGGCATCCGGGAAGATTCCCCCAGGGGCAGTTTCCCAGGTGGGAAATGGCATTCATCTTGCATAGATCTCTGCTGTAGTTTCCTGGGGGAACTGAGTCCCAAGGGTTTTCCCAAGAGTAGCATATGCGACTGATTCTGTAACGTACAGTTTTCTGTCAGATTATCGAGCTTAATCCTTCTCTCTGTACTTGGCGATCCCACTCCCTAAAAGCTCCCAGGGATGTGGGTCAGTATCTCCAGACAATATTTCTATCAGACACTCGCTGAGGTTCTGCACTGCCGGCTGACTAAAAGGCAGCATTGTGACCCTTCAGTTTATGCACATACTGAATGAGCCATGCTTCAATTATTCATTCTGGTGCTATTGCAACCTTCTGCAGTTTCTCTTCTCCAGGGACATGATGTGTAACAAGACTTTGAAATACTTTGCCAATGAGGCTGCAATCCTTTCTAGGCATATGGCAGCTGTTTGCTTGTCTAGCCATTCTTAAGGGTTAATTTATAGCAGTAAAAGGTGTGTCAGAGAAGAATGAGGATTCCCAGTAGGGCAGCATTACCCTCTACATTCCTCCTGTTCCCCTCTAAAAAGCCGTAATTCAGAGTACTGAATGGTTACTGGACTAGGCTCTACAAATTAGTTTCATGTTTTCCGTCTGGAAGAAGCAACACCTTCAAAGTACATTTCATCTCCATAATGGAGAACCTGTGGCTTCAACATGGAATTGATTTAAATCTGATAATTTGTCAGTGTGGTAGACATTTGCTGTTTTGTAGATGAAGAAACAGATGCAGGAATGAAATACATTGGAACCAGAGATTTGGCGGCAAAACTTGGAATCCCATTTGTTATTATTTATGTTTTACTAGTGTGATCATCTGTCCATTCTGCTGTGCTCTCCAGAGAGTGCTCATTGATAAACTGAGAACCATTCATATTTTCCAAATACAGGAGGCTGGGTGGACCCACAATGGCAGCAGCTGTACTTATGGAAATACAGGATAACTATCCTGTGACCTGTAGTCAAGTAGGTGTATGATAGCTTTTATAGACTCCATTTTAATAATAGACATATTTCCAAACGGCAGCAAGGCCAACTGTTGATCGCCAGCTCTGGGAATACTCACTCTTCTATCAAACAGTAATCTAGATGAGCATGGGCGCACAGAGAAATACTATATGTCTAAGGTGTGAAGAGCCAATATAGTTTGAACCTTCTGTGCATAGCACCCAATAATATGAAGACCAAAAGAAAAAGAGGCCAGTGCTAGAGGAAAGTGAACATGGACTGAGCCTCCAAGTGATCACTGTCATTCTGCCAAAATTTCCAGATTCTTATGGTTAGTTATAGGCAGAGAACATTGAAATGAACTAATCTGGTAGTGACGGTAGATTTCCAAGGTGGAGAGTAATATAATATTCTCAGCTGAGAAACATCTCCCTCCAAGAGATACTCATCACTACGTTTACTCTAAGGCATGAGAACAGAGAAAAAAATAGGGTTTAAAATTGCTAGAGTCTTAAAAATGCTGAAGTCTAGGGCTTTGTTACCAGCATCTGAGGTCAGATGTCAGGATCTGATGGGTTTTACTCCCAAACTCTTCCATTCACCCATCCTTTTAAACACCAAAAGTATCAAGTGTACATTCTACTCCAAGGTGCACAGTTAAGGAAAATGATGTTCCACTTGCCTTAGAATTACAGTTTACTGATGAGTCTGTAGGGGCGAGGATCTTTGTAGTATCTTGAAAGACACATTAAGGCTTGGCAATTTGATAGTTCGTCACACAGTATTTGAAAGGCTGACTCCGATTTTCACCCAGTAGAGATTAAAAGCTTCAGCTCTTACTTCCTAATTGACACCCAGAAATTTAGTATAGATCCCATTGCCCAGCAGATCCAAGCTGAAATAAAGCCAGGACTTCATTTTTCCTTTCAGCTTTCCTTTACCGTTTCCTTTGCCCCTATCCCTGGAAAGGAAATTTGCCTGATGCCCAAATGAGATAAGCCAGTAATATACAACTGCTGTGCTGCTGGCTCTCTTGTCAATCCCTTGTCTCCCTCTGAGTGCTTTCTTGTCCCTGTAAAGCCTCTCTCTAGTTGCATACTTCCTCCAGACAGGTTAGAGAACAAAGGAGGAATTCCTGCTGTATGTAATCAAAGGTCTGAGGTTTCCAGCAGAGGTAACAGCCAGAATCAGGAGATGATCACAGAGCAAGCAGTAAGTGGCTACTCCAGAGGCTAATAATTGATTACTAGGGCCCCATTGGGAAGCAGTACAAATTCATAATGTCCTATTTCTCCCTCCATCTGGTTAGTTCATCCCATGCATGTTTTCTGCTGTGCCAGGGCCTCAGCCACAGTGCCAGGAAAACCGTCCATATTGGGTTAAGGAATCTGGGGAGACTATGGTAGTGGTAACTGGAATGAGAGCCAGAGCCCGATGAGAGAGTCAAGCCACTGTTGTCAGGAGGAATACCAGCTCAGCTTTATTCGTACGTACACAAAGGCTTACTATCTGTTATGTGCTTGCTTGTGACCACCACAGCTGGCGTTTGAGCTCTGAGGAAAGGAACCTGCCGTCCTTTGGTCAAGGGAAGATGCAAAGAAAACATTTAGTCCGTTGAAATCAACCAGCTGCTTCGGTCCACCCCTTCCACTGTGTGCTGCTGGTGTAACTACAGTGAATGTAAAAAACTCTGACATTTCTACTATATCCCTAAGTCTATGAAGAGAGCTGGTCACATCTTTCCCATTCATTGTTTCAGTATTCCAGCAGGTTCTAACAGAATTGGCTTTTGTTCATTTTACATATTAAAAGGTATTTGTGGCAGAAGAGTGAGAGATTTAATTTGCTTTTTTTAAGTAAAAGTTGAGATTCTTGACTGTGATTGCACATTAATTTAAATATTTGCTTTGATGAGGCACAGGGCATAGCAGGTGAAGGAGGCTATAAACTGGGTAAACATGATTTTCTGAACACTAAGGTCTTCTTTAAATAACATCAGAAGATTCAGAGCTCATAATCTGTGTGCTTTTAGTCTGTGCCAGTCCTTCAGAGAGGCCACAAGCTGCTTAAAACTGATATGATAGCTGTGTCGGTGTGTCCTGGATCTGCTTTTGTTCCGTGTTTTCTTAGATGACCTGGATGGTAATATAAAGAGAGGGTAATATAAAGAGAGGGATATAAAACCGTGAGACTTGAAATATGCTGGAGGAAAAGATCAGAATTCAAAATTATTCCAATAAACTGGAAGAACTGCTAGGAAAATAACTGGATGAAATTCAGTAAGGATAAATGCAAGGTACCACAATAAGGCAGGAATAAATCAACTGTATAAGCACAAGAGAGAAGTAAAAGACTAGGTTGCAACTCTGCGGAAAAGAATCTGAGTGTTATGATAGATCACAAGCTGAACATGAGTCAATGTCATGCTGTTGCAAATGAAGGCAAACATCTTGCTAGGATATATAAAAGACATATAGCCTGGAAGACATGTGAAGCAATCCTCCTGCTCTGTTAAGTGTTGCTACAGCCTCAGCTTAGACGCTGTGTGAAGTTTTGGTTATCACACTTCGAGACACGTGCAACTCAGTCGGAGAGAGTCCAGAGGACGGCAGCAGAATTCATCACAGGTCAGGAAAACGTGACATGCAAGATGATTTGAAATAACTGAAATTATTTAGCCCCAAGACCAGAAAGCTGGCAGGGGAATATTACAGTCTTCAGATACCAAATAGAAGAGGGAATGATCTCCTCTTTGAGCTCATGGTGGATGGAGCAGAAAGCAAGAAGTAACAGAAAGAAAGACTGCAGGAATAATTTTCTAGGACCTGGGATAATAAAAACTGTTGAATATTTGGTCTGGGGGGGTTGTGAAGGCTCCATCAATTTAAGAACAAGTTAGACAATTATCTGTGAACAATGAAATTAGGCTAGTGATCCTATCATGGGAAAGCACCTTGGACTATTTGACATCTTAACTTCTCTTCTAGGCCATGCTTCTACCATTTATGAAGGCAACATGCTCATTTCATGTAAATGAAATAAAAGCTGTCTGCTGGCCCCATTCTGATGTTTGTCTGATATCCAAGGGTAGCACAGCACCAAGAACACAGTGCAGCTCTTCCTGAAAAGAGCCTGAAAGAAAAGTAAGAGCTTACTAGAAGACGGTTAAAAGAGGTGTCTCTTTTTGGAGAAGACATAGGGAATGGGACATTCTGATTTCCCTGGAGCAGATTGAGTAAACAGGACACTGAGTTTATGAATGATGAAAACAATGATACAGAAGAAAAATTAATGAGGATTAGCAGTTAGCAAAATCATCTGAACTGAAAATACAAACTCTTCTGGTATTTTACTCCTTGAATGAAAGATCATAGTCCAAAAATGCTTTTTTAGGGATAAAATGAAATAAAATAATGGAATTCAGAATAGGAATAAAATAAAGCATAGTTCTACAATTGATGTTTGTAGGCATTTCTCCAGGGAGAGAAAATCTAGGTCCTATAGTATTCATGGTTTAACAGATATTGTTTAATATAAATGGAACAGACAGTCCCCTGTGCATGGTGAAAAAAATGCTGGATCTCTGTGAGGAGACAGGTAGAAAGAAATAAAGAGAGCCATGATCATCTCTTTTGGATGCTGCAGTGGAGAGCTGCACATAAGATCCTGAATAGAACACGTTTTAAGTCCAACCAAAGAAATTTTTAATTCTCTAAAGGGAGAGGGATTTTCTCTCTCCCCAAGCTTTAGACCTTTCCTCTCAGACAAAAAGAAAAGCTCTTGGAGAAGGTAAAGACATGCTGGGAGGAGTGGAGTGGTTTTTATACCAAGCAGGCAATAGGGAATTTTTTCTATGAAAACAGGTACTCCCTGGAACTGAAAGGCTGCAGAGCAACTGCTGGAAAGAATCTGTGTTGAATGAACAAAACAAGGAGAAAATGAAGAATTAGGCTGTGCTTTTTAGAAGGCTGTTTTCATGGAGCTGTTGCTCAGTGAACTGTAGCATATTAGCATTATAATCTGGTGTCATTTAAACACTCTTACACTGGAATTATCCATAAATTAATGGAAATCCTCATATTTTTATTTACTCCGGGACATGTGACACCATATAAGCTCTGACTGCTTTTCCCCCGCCCCCATCTTCCATTGCTGCTTGAACACTTTGGGAAAAATAATGATTTGCTTAGAAGGCCGGTCACCTGATGCCCCAGATATTTCCAAGTAAATTCACATCCATTCCACCCAAGGACTGACCAGTGCTTCACATTAGCTTGTATTGTTTTGCCTGAGTTTATTCCAACGCTCCTTCTCCCATCCTTCCCTTTGCTTTCTTTACCTCTCATATGAGTGTATGAAACCCAGTCTTTATCTGGGAGGCAGAAAGGGTGTCCAAAAGAAGGCTTACTGTGACCTGATGCTAAAGGAGGTTCAGCTTTGGAACAAGGTGGTTCTGGAAGGAGATAAAGCAAAGGGTAGCTAATGTAAAAAATCTCCTTTGTACTAGTAGGAGGAGGCAACAAGGTGGAGGGGTTGTTCTGCAGGAAACTTGGGAGGAAATCTGAGACAGGCTGGGCAGAAAACTACTGAACATGCTGGAGGGGGTTCTGCAGATGGTAGACTGTTGGAAGCTGTTGATAATTGTCTTGAAACGGAAAAGTGTTAGACAGCAGTAGCTAGAAGGAAGGTAGGGGACTGAAAGAATTTGAGTAGAGGGCAAACCGGCTTGAAATATGAACCGAATGTGAACATTTGGTTTTAGGGTGCATGGCTGAAATTTCTCAGTGTGGTTGTGAGGAAATTGTGTAGGCTATTGCAAATGGCACTTCTGTCAGTATGAGCTGCATATTTAATGCAATGTAATGATATCCAAGCCTGCTTTAAATAAAACATCTGCATAACAGTGTTCAGAGCAGCCATACCCTTCATGTTAATTTTTTTTTTTCTTTTATATTATGTCCAGTTAGGGTCTAAAAGTTACATAAAAACCTTCCAGTGGGTTGCTGCAGTCATTATTTCAGTATTTTAGCAAAATTCTTTTCCTATAAGCAAAAATCAGAGGTAGCAGCTTCAAGCTGTCAAAGACAATTTTGCCTAGGAGGAAACTGGCTGGTCACACAGATGAGCCTGGAATCTGAGAACACTTGACAGGCTCTGAGCGCTTTCTCACTGTGAATGAGGAACTGATGAGTGAACAGCAGTGTCCAGCAGCGCTTTTTGATGGTAATGCCAAAGCCTTTCACCAGCAGCTTCCCAGTGCAGATGGAGCTTTACAGAAATAGTCACACAAGCATTTCTACTGCCATTACGAGGGGACTGGCATTTTTTAAATACTGGAAACAATATAAAGCCAGAAAGAAGATATGAGAAAACTTTGTAGAACTATGTTTGTATTGGGGAGATTGTTCAGCAAATGCTTCTCACTGTCCCTCCAGCCAGGTCAGTAGACTCTGCCTTGTGGGCAGCAGCACCTCTGTGTCAGATTATCACAGAAAAATCCAAGTTCAAAAGCACAACTGTGAAAACTTGATTTGGACAGGATTTAAGGGAGGAACTTCATAGCTCCCGGTTGAAGAAGATGACAAGCTGATTAAATCCCTGGACCAAAATAGTGTTTAAAAAGTGGAAGCAGAAACTGGGGTTTTCCTGAAAGTATCAGCCTTGGCATGTCTCATTTGCACCACCTATAGCCTTCTGAGAAATAGTTGTTAGTAAAATGGCTAAAAAATTGAAAGGGCCCAGGTTCCAGCTGTCTACAGGCATTCCTCAGAGAGGTCTCATTACAAGGGATTTGGCAGGAAAGAGCACTGGAAATGGGGAGCTGTACACTGCTGATTGTGAAGGGTCAGTATGAACAAACATGACAATGGCTAACTTTGCTAACTTGCTTTGCTACTTTTAACTGTGTATCTGTAGACATAAAAGAAAGACTGCTACTGGGCTGAGAATTTGATAAACCTGATTCGTGAAAAGCAACTGATGTTGAAGAGCACTATGTGTATTGCAGAATTTCATTGTTAATCAAGAACTTCTGTACCACCCAGGGCAAGTCTGGGTCTCAAGAGACTGTCTGGTGACAAAAATAGGAGTAGTCACAAGCAATGATTATCCTTTAAATGATTGGTTCTTGATCTGTCTACCAGTTCACTGGGTATGAAAGCAACAAGATTGTCATGTCAGACAATTAGAGAATAGGACCAGAAAAAAGACTCATTAGCGTATGTGGACTTTGACTGACACCTCCCTTTCCCCAAACAGAGTTTGGCAGAGCAGAGTTTTCATTCTGGAATAATACTGGCCTCTGCTTTAGTGCTGAGCGCACGATGCTTGTTTCTTCTCAGTTCTCCAGCTCCAGGCCTGTGTCCTGACCCAGCAGGAGGAGGAGCAGAAAGGAAGATGCCAGAGCAGAGGTGGAAGATACACAGATCTTAATGCCTTTTATCACCTTCTTCACTAAACTAGAGCTCAGTGAATTTCCAAATTGAGATGTTGCAGCATGTTGGCAGTGAAGAGCAGCACTGCAGTGCAATTCACAGTGTCCTCTGAGTATCTTCACAGTAATAAAACAGCAGGGCATGAAAAGAAATGAATGTGATTTTTTTGGCTGAGTGTGATGGCAGATGTTAAAAGACAGCATGCTTTCCTGCCTTAACCTGTCAAGACAAGAAAAAAACCTCACAGGGAAAGCAGCATTCCTGTAGGAAAATGCCCCAGTACAGATAGAGTTTTTTCGGATGGATTTGCAAAACCTACTGTCAGAAAATACCAGTGAATAGCATGTGATATTTTCTCAAAGTATGTTATAGTGCAGCCTTTGATGGTTAAAAGGTCAAAGCAATTATGTTTCCATTGATGAAACATAGTGTTACAAGTTGATCTATCAAGCAAAAGGAAATTATTCCTTTCTAAAAGTTTTCTGTTAACTGCAGGTAGTCAAGAGGGGGGACCAGAGTTACCCGACTTGTGAACATCTTTAGTTGCATTGCTATATCACCTCTTAGCAGTCAGTGAGCTCCGACATGACTAGTGTCATGGTTTAAGCCCAGCCGGCAACAAAGCACCACGAGGCCACTCGCCCATTCCTCACACCCAGGTGGGATGGGGAGGAGGAAATACAAAGAAATGCTCACGGATCAAGGCAAGGACAGGGAGGGATCACTCACCAATTATGGTCACAGGCAAAAAATAGACTCAGCTTGGGGAAAAAAACAAAATCAATCTAATTTACTACCTACCAAACCAAAACAAAGATTCTGAGAAGTAAAACCAAACCTTAGAACACCTTCCCCCCAACCTTCCCTTCTTCCCAGGCTCAGCTTTACTCCTGATTTTCTCTACCTCCTCCCCACCAGCAGCACAGGCGGACTGGGAATGGGGTTGGAGTCAGTTCGTCACATGTCTCTGCCTCTCCTTCCTCCTCAGGGGGAGGACTTCTCGCTCTTCCCCTGCTCCAGCATGGGTCCTTTCCACGGGCTGCAGTCCTTCAGGCACAGACTGCTCCAGCACGGGCTTTCGCATGGAGTCACAGCCATCTTGGGGGGCATCCCCCTTCTCTGGCGTGGGGTCCTCCGCGGGCTGCAGATGGGCATCTGCTGCCCCGTTCACCCCAATGGGCTGCAGGGGGACAGCCTGCCGTCTCACCACGGGCTGCAGGGGCATCAGCCTCCTCCGGCAAACCTCCTCCCCCTCCTTCTTCACTGACCTCAGTATCTGCACAGGGGTTCCTCTCACATTCCAATCTCTTCCCCTGCTGCAGGTTTTCCCTCTTAAATATGTCATCCCAGAGGCGCTACCACCGTCACTGATGGGCTCAGCCTTGGCCAGAGTTGCGTCCGACTTGGAGCCAGGGAAGCTTCTAGCAGCTTCTCACAGAAGCCACCCCTGCAGCCCCTTGCCCACTACCAAGACCCTGCCACACAAACCCAAAACAACTAGGGAACAAAAATGCTTTTTGTTGTCGTTGCATGTAATCCCAGCTGGCACTCAGCTATCCATTAATTCCCTTAGGGGATGACTGCTGGACTCCACAGGCTCATCTTAACTTGTGATTTGATGATCAACTAGAAGGAACCAGCACATTCCCTCTAGCTTTTACCCAGGTGGGTGATGTGGCAGGTCTTAGAGCAATGACTGGAGCGCTGCATTCCAGTGCGTGGGGGAACAGGTCAGAAGCAACAAGTGCAGGCACAGAGTTCCAGAAAAAATGAGAATTATGCGCCCACTCAAGTGAGACAGAGAAAGAGAAGGTGTGGCTATGCAGCGAGAGAAGAAAACAGACAAGAAAATCTAAAACTTGGTCCTTTTTTTGATCAGGACCTTACATAGCAGTTAAATTAAAATCGTATATTGGCTGATACAAAGTGCAGGAGTGCAGACTCACATAAAAGAAATTGGGGACATAAAACCACTACCGAGACAACGACGAACAAACCTTGAGAGTACACCACACATTCCAGTACCTCTTATAATATCTCCGCAATCTCACGTACAACAGTCTTCAACAGGAAGGTATAACACAGAAGTTGTATTTCTGTAATGTATAGACAGTCAAAATGGCTTTCCTTTTTAGTGCATCTTCATGGGTGTCAGGTTCCACAGGTTCCTATTAGTTCCTGGACAAATAAACCTACTATTAACAGTTGTTTTCATTCTTAATGAGGGGATGAGAGGAGAACATGAAAGGCTCACTGCAAGATTTTTCCCAACTGATGGTGCTGTACCTGACAGGTCTGCTGGACGACTGGGCATGTGAATGAAAGTGGCAGTGTGGAGCAGGAAGAAAAGCCAGTACAGCCAGTGTTTAACTGGAACACTTACTCTCATCCTGATGAAATTTCCTTTAATGTCTATAAGTATTTGTTACAGCTAAGGATTGAAAGAAAATTGACAAATAGGACATCACATCTGAGGACAGCATAGGAACCTGGTCTGCATGGTTGGAGGATGAAACTATTCATTCAGCTGCATTGAAGGAAACTGCTGTTTGGATGCATAGAGGAAAGTGTGGTTTAAAAAAAATCAAACAATAACTTCCTATACTGTAGATACCTACCTATAGTAAATACTGTAAATACCTACCTATAATCTCTGAACTGTTGCTAGACTTTCATTTGTTAATGGAAGGAGTGGGGATTATCCCAAGAGCTAAACTTCCCTTCGCTGGGAGGAAGTGGGGTAGAAAAACCGGGCCATGGCATGTAACAATAAAACAGAAAGAATAAAGGGTTAGAATCTGAGTTGATTCCAGAGTACTGATTCTAGTGTCATTCTGCCCAGGTAGTGTTTCCACTTTGTCACTCACCGCTCAGTTTACCCTATTGATTATAATGCAGAGATGTTTTTAAAAAAAATGTCCCAAAGGATGTGAGCAACACCACCACTTCAGGAAAACCTAAGAACAAGCTTGCGTTCAGATGAGCTGTCTAAACAGCTTTTTCATTCTCTATCAACCCTTTAAAGTCCCCATGCTTCATTAGTTCTTGGGAAGAACGTTCATCTTTTTCCTGCCCAAACTCTTACTAAAAGAGAAAAATTACAAGAGTAGTCGGTAATGCTGAACCCATCTGCATCTTCCTTAGGTTCCCAGTATTTGTCTCCAACTCAGAAATGTCTTCTGGAAACACTTGAAAGCTTTCTCCCTCACTGCCTCTTAAGAGAGTCTCTCATGGTCTGTATAGCCATTACCTTCCTCTTCACATTCCCCTTTAGCACTGCTGTGGTGCTAACTGGATCTTGCTTGTTGATTGCAGCTGGTCAGATGATGAAATGAAACTCTTATTTACTGACTCTTTCATTTTAGCACCTTTAATCCTGCAGGGTTTGGTTGCGGTTTTTTTTCCAGACTGTATAATAGCATAGTAAAAGTAAAATCTTATGCTACATTTGCTTGTTATTACCCATGTCCCCTATCCTATGTCTTCTGGATTGCAAGCATCTTTTAAAAGCTCTTCTACAGAGTCCAGCAACGTGCAGTTCAGCAGGCTACCTTCTTTGCAGACTACCATAGTTTAATGATCTTAAGCCAGGTGGAATTTTTGAAATAAAATTATCCCTGTAACTAACCCTCATTCATTTTTAAATAATAATTTCCCATTTGCCTTTGGAATAGCCCGAAATGTGCTGCTGTGCTCAGCATTCTTCCTCATAAAGTGTCTGTCACTCCAGTAGGTCTGTTGCTGGGGCAGTCTGTCTGGCAGCGTCCGTGTGCTTCACACGGTTTTACTTCCACAGCCAAAGCAAAAAAACCCAGGACTTCCGTGAAAAAGTCCTCCCACTGCATGGCTTCCAGCCCAGCCACGTGAACAATAAAATTGCCATCTACTCCATTCTCTGAGGTCTCTGTGCCTTTGTCTCTCTTTAGGTCTAGCTTTTGCACTGGCCAGTGTGCCTTTTGGGGCTTTCCTCTCTCTCTCTGTCTAAACTGAGATCTTTATGGTGTATGCTTCCAAAGTGTCAGTTACTTTCTTGTACCTATCAAAATACCTGCTGGTATTTCAGGCCAGGCTGTCTCTGTTAATCCTTTATGCCAGTGTGATCTGCCTTCTGGTGCTGCAATCCAGTTCCTCCTGGAGAGATGGGATGCTTCAACAAAGCCTTGTTCCGCAGGCTCAGCATCTCTTGTGCACACCAGGAGAAAGAAATGCACACATAAATCAGGCTAAAAAAGGAAATTAGGTTTGGGGGTGGGAGAAGAGATGGTTTAACTTTGGCATTACTGTAACTGTAGCTGGATTCATGCAAAAATTTCTTCTGTTGAAATGGTCTTGGTGTTTTATGTCTAAAGGTAGCAGTGCTAAATAAACACTATACAGCAACAGACTTCTGGCTTTCTCAAGCTGTGGTTTCCAGTCTTCTCCAGCCTATGCTTTCAAAGAAACCATTTGTCACTGAACTCATTCCCAGCAATGGCTAGTTTTTTTCACTACTTACTGCTGGTGTGATTTCAACGACAGCTTATCAACAGTTTGTTTGACTGCCTATACAGAAAAACTTGATAGTAGTCAACACCTTTTATGACCTACAGTTGAAACTCAAATGTTCTAACAATGTTTTCTGTTCTTCCACTCCTGATCAGTGTTAGAGTATTTTTCTTTGCTTTACAGTTTTTAGTCTGGTTTGCTAGAGGAGTGTGTATGTGGTGGAGAGTTGGATTTGTGTAATTTGTTCATTTAGAAAAGGATGTAAAAAAAATTATATTACATTTTAAAGCATTAGTCTGCTAGAATAACTCCTTGCTCCCACCTAGAGTTTATTCAGCTGTCTTCTCTACTAAAACACCACTTTTGACTGTCTAAATGAATATTTTTTTTAAATATACATAGTAGCCAAAACTAGAAGACATGGTGTGTCACCCTGGCACTTCAAATGTGTGTAAAAAATTTCCTTGAACGCTGTTATAGGAAGAAAAATCTTAATGTCAGAACCATCATGTTTCCATTTTGATCAGTGAATAGGCATCATCTTATATATCATCATTTTAGCTTAAACAGAGTTGTTAGGGCTTCCATTGAAATACAGCAGCTTTAATTAACATTCTGAAGTGTGGGCTGACATTAGAGCCTTATGCCAAAATACAGTCTCTCCATTTCCTTTTCCTGAGTATGGCTGGAGTTGAGGCACTTCAAAAGAATTTTTGTCTGTCCACAGATCTTTGAGTATACAGAAGCTGGTTTATTATGTTAAAGGGCTCCCTTGACTCAAGGAAACATTTAAAATGAAGTGCTTTCTGTAGTAATGCCATACAGCTCTGTCATTCAAAGTGTGGCATATAGTTTCCAAAAAGCCTCCTGAATGCTTCAGAAAATGTTCTACCTCTCAGAATTGTTCCAGAGTTCAAAAAACCACATTCATCAAAAGCGGAGAAAGGCCAAAGCCCTGAGTGAATCCCTGATTTTGTCACATAGTACTCCTTATACAGATTTTGCTTTTGAGGATCTGCTACAATTAATTTCTCCTTGATGTTGGAAAAAGTGATGCATTTGCATCATTATCTGATGCTCTTAATATGTATCGGATGAGTGGAACAGACAGTATGTAGTATCTGGGGAAAAAAATCTTGCTAACTATAGTCCGAGAAGGGTGTTCATTACACAGGCTTTCACTGATTCAAATAACCGAAACATTTGCAGCTGTCCTTTAATGTTAGAGTGAGAGCTAGGAAAAAACAGGGCTTTGCTCTTGCGGTTTACAGGATTTTAAGAGCTTTTACTAACAGTTATTCCAACTGCACTGCTTCACTTTTGTTTCATATCTTATTCGTCAGTGATCGTCTGGGTAAAACTCCCACTGAAATTAGAGGACTCTTGCCTAAGGTAGGACTAGGGAATCTAGCTCATTAATATTTTGGAATAGAAAGAAAACCCTTGTGAGTTTTACAAGAAGATCTGGCCTGCAAGTCTAGAAATGGAGTGACCTTTCTATTATTGAAAGTCCTTTTGTAAATTGATGGATGTCAGTAGAAGAGTAAAGCTAATTGTCTTTCCACTGGTGGATTGATTCTGTTCCAGGACAGAAAAATCATCTCCAGCAAGCACAAAGCTATTAAAGTTTCCTGGGTCCTGCAAATGGTGAATTACGTCTCTTTCTTTTCAAAAAAGATTTGCAACTCCTGTTCAGCTATGTGAGTCACTACCATTTTAGCCCCTTCTTTTCAGGTCATTAATTTAATGTCAGTGCCTTTGAGAACTGTTTAGCTCCATCATGTGTTTTATGCCTCCTGTTCCAAAATTAGTTTCTGGACTTCTTCCCTATGGGCTGCTGTCCCTGTTGGTACTGCATAGCGTAAAGGCAGTAGGGTACCTTGTTTATCCCTTGGGTCTACTTAGTTTCATTGCATACATCTGTGGTGTAACCACAATAAAGAATGTGGGGACAAAGGGCCCTGATTCATATGTAAATGTAATGAGAATAACATAGCTGCTATGTATGACACATGCATGGCCCATGCTGAAGACCCACTTTTCACCTCTAGCTTGGGTCTTTCCCTTCACTCTGCAGTTTTAAAACTTGTGCCATAGCATGCACTTAAGGCTGATACCACAGTATCCATGGCCAGCCTCACATCCCTGGTGCTCTCTCTTCCCTGCTGGAAGAAAGCTATCCCAGTAAAAGACTTGAGCACCAGAAGCATTTGCTGAGGGAGCAACAGAGCATTTTGGAAGCTTTGTCTTTCAGACTTACTATGCTGGTACTCAAGTCCAAGAGTTGTGAGTTGCCTCTGTTTATGGCAGCCCTGTAGCTAGCTGAGTCTTCCTAATGATTGGCAAATTATTCTTAGACTGGTTTCATGTAAGAGGCAGTTATTAAATACTTTCTAAATTATTTTAAAAAGATAAAGAACCTAAATAGTCCTGAAAGTGGTGAGTGGGAGCTGTCAAGGAAACAACTTGCTGATGGAAACACAGCATAATTAACTGCCTTATTTAAACGACTTGCCAGTACGTTGTTGGGAAGAGCTGATAAATAAGGGACTGCAGCAGCAGAGAGTCTTTGCAGCTGTAACTGAGTGATCCAATCTTTAATAAGTGACCTTATTACAGAGAAATTAGCTTTGGGACAGAAAAAAAGGATAGTGATCACCTGAAGGAACATAAGGTCAGATTCACTACAAAGTTTTTTAAACTGTTTTGTCTTTTTGTGGTTTTTTGGCCAGCTGTGACGTGCTTGCAGTATATTCCCTGACTCCTGGGTGCACTGAGCGAGCTCTAGAGCATAGGCAGTGCTTTAGAACCAGGCTTCTGTTGTGGCTAAAAACACAAATGCCAAATCCTTTCCTGCCAGTTCTCGTCTCAAGAGCGTGCTGCCGTGTCATAGTGATCCTGGTTCTCCATGCGGCCACACCATGGCGATCATTGGAATAACAATGGATGAGTATGAATCAGAAACATCTAATAGCCCTTATAAGTTTGCCTTTAGGACTTGGTTTTCTAAGCTGGAAGCTGAAATGAGCCTGTTGTGCTAGATGTAGCACTCTGCAAAAATAATACTGCTGAACCAGAGGCTGAGCTCACAGTGTGAGTTTGGGATTTAGTTCTTGGTGGGATGTTAGAGCCTATTAGTATTGTTTAAACAGCAGCGATGGCCAAATGCTGTACAGACATGGGAAGAGAGAGCCTTTGCCCTGAGGAGCTCACAAACTAAATGGCAAAGTGAGGAAAAATAAAGACAGCATGGAAGCAGATGCATGGCAATTAGCAATGGCTTAATAGTTCCATTGAAAATGCTTTCTTAAATTAATTTGCTGGGTGAAAGATAGTCTGTCTGTCAGGCCTGCCATTAGCTGGTTAGTTCCATGTAAGTGTCATGGCTAGGGTTAGTAGCGAGTGAATTTTCAGCTGTGAGAAGGCAGTAGCTATGGGAGTCAGTTACAGAATCAGGAATCATGACTTAGGAGGTCTCTAGTCCGACATCCTGCTGAAAGCAGGGCCAACACTGAATGCAGACCAGGTTGCTCACAGCTTAATCCAGTCTGGTCTTGAAAACTTCCAAGGATGGAGATCTCACAATCTCTCTGGGCAAACTGTTCCGTTCTTAATTGCCCTGAGTGTGAAATGGTTTTGCTTATACCCGGTCTGAGCCTCCCCCTTTGGATTTTATGACCATTGTCTCTTATTCTCCCACCGTGAACATCAGTGAAGAATGTAGCTCTGTCTTCTCAGTAACCTCTTCATAGGTACTGGAAGGCTACTACTAGATCCCCCCAAAGCTCTCTCTTCTCCAGACAAAACAAGCCCAGCTTCCTCAGCCTCTCCTCATAGGGCAGGTGCTCCAGACCTCAACCATCTTGGCTGCCCTCTTCTGGAGTCACTCAAATGCCAACTAAAGGGGAATAATCAACACCTATGGTTACTGGCTACTTTCTATTGATGCGCCCCAGTGTGCTGTTAGCCTTCATTACTTGCAGGGCGCAGCACTAACTCAGTGCTAACTAATTACTGCAACTAATTATTGTCCTCTAGGACTTCTAGATCCTTTTCAGTAGCACTGCTTCCCAGCCAGTTAGTCGCCAGGCTGTACCGACACACAGGGTTAGCCCATCCCAAGTACAGGAATTTGCATTCATCCTTGCTGAATTTCCTTTCAGTCTATTACTCCAGCCTGTCTAGGTCCCTCTGGATAGCAGCTGTGCCTCCAAGTGCATTGGCAAACCCTCTGGTTTGGTGTCATCTGCGGCCTTGATGAGTGGGCATTCTGTCTCCTTCTGCAGGTAATTGGTAAAAAATACTGAAGAGGACATCTGAAATTAAATAGTAAACATTAGCCCTTGAGCCTGACAACCCAGCCAGTTTTTCACCCCTCTAGTAGTCCACTTACCTAGATTGTAACATCACAACTTGGATACAGGAATGCTCTGGGAGACTGTAGCAAAAGCCTTGCTAAAAGGTAGGTGACATCCACTGGTCTCTTCTCACAAGAAGGCAGTTTGGTTAGACATGATCTACCCTCAATTGATTAACACATGCTAAATGTCATGTCCTTGGCCTAGAAATGTGTTCCAAAAAGAACACTCCATGATCTTCCCAGGGACCAAAGTGAGTGGCTAACTGGCCGTCTGGCCTGTAGTTCCTCAGGTTGTCTCACTTGTCCTTTCTGAAGATCGGTGCAATATTTGCCTTTCTCTAGTCACCAGGGACCTCCTTAGATCTCCATGACCTTTCAAAGATGATAGAGAGTGGCCTTAATATGACATCATTGCAGCCCACGGGGTCCTGTGGATGTGTTCAGGAGAAGCAGGCTAAGTCAGGAAAAACATTCAGGGGCATGGAGGAAAATACTGAGATGTTTGTGAGAGAAGTGATCTGATGTAAAATTAGGACATGGATGGATATTTCTTTTTGTCTTTGCTAGTGTGACACTTTCATGTAATTAAGTGAGAATTGACTTCATTCTTGGGTTCATATCTATTAGAGCTGCATTTCAGATTTCAATTTTATTCTCAAGTGTGAAGGAGCAGGGACTGTAGGTTAAGCTGAATTCCTGTTGGTGAGTGATTCTAGGTATCACATCTTTCCAGAACAGGATCCCATTGCCACCTCACAGTCTACATGGGTTCTGTCTGCTTTACTTCCATTTCGAGGCCACCCCAGTTGATTCAAATATTTACCCCTTTATCCTTTTTAAATCAGGATTTGTCTCCACCCCTCCCCCCAATGAGTAGCCTGTTTTGCTCCTGTTCTGCTGGTCTGTGAATTCATTGTTTGCAGGCTGGCAAGGCACCAGTTCTGGGGTGACAGATGGGGCAGACTGCAAACCAGGCAGTTGCCTCCCAGCATGAATGATATTTTAATAAGCACAGAGAGGTGACAGAGAGAGAAGGTTCTCACTGGAATGACTGACAGTTTTGTTTTCAGCCTGAAAGCACTAATAGATGATTTTTGGCCTCTGTCCATAAAAAAAAAAAAAAAATCACAGAAACTAGAAGCAGAAAATCCTATTAGCTCCTAACTTATCCCTCTTTTTTAAGGGTCAAAGAAGTTTTTTCTCTCTGGTCTATTATCCAGACAGGGAGTTGTTTCCCTGTTTTCAGTATTTCAGTTCTCTCTCAGGGATTCTATACTTTGGGACACTTGCCTTCTATTTATCTTTTGTTTTCCTTCTTTTTTTTTCCATTTCATTCATTTTCTCCATTGTCTTCCTTCCTTCCCCAAACATTCCCTCTTCTTCTGGTTTCTTTACACTCCTCACAGATTCACGGTGAATAATGGGGTCTACCAACTTACTTGGCTTCCAGCTTCCACATCCTGTGAAACAGCTACTGCAGTGCTAGGCAATGGCATCTGCATGGGAATCTCTAGAGCATATGTCCTCTTCTCCCTGCCCTTCAGCTGTATCTCAGTTGTATAATATAGGGTCTGTGTAGGGCTTTGTTTCATCCTTGGTCTTATGAATAAAAGCCCTACAAATGAGAGCTCTGGCAAAGCCCCAGCAAGCTCTGAGATCCCTCTGCATTGTGAGCAACACAGTGTTTTGCAGACAAGCTGTAGGACAGTCAGGCTTTCAAAGAAGATTCTTTTCCTTCCTATGAGTACAGGGAAAAAAGGTCCAGCTCTCACTAGGAAAATATCAAAATGGTGCTGGGATCTGAACTGAGGTATGGCCCCATACACTGATCAGAGGATGCACTGGAAACTTCTCCATATTTGGACATAGACCTTCACGTCTATTTAGCAAGATTCAGGTCTTGGTTTCAACTGGAGAATGAGCTGGAAATTAATGGGATTCCAGCTAAAATATGCTTCTTTTTCCTTTCAGATACAATGATGACACTGAAGGTTCAGATCCTGTTTGGTTTCCTTTGCTGCATGATTCTTCTGCCTACAGATGGCTTCCCAGCAGACACCAGTACTGAATTTCGCTCTGCTTTCTCTGTGGCCAGAACCAGCAGCATGGAAGGGAGCTCTGAGATGGTCATTACCTTTGACAAAGTGTATGTGAACATAGGCAATGACTTTGATCCCAAGAGTGGGTTGTTCCGCTGTCGGATCCCTGGAGCCTACTACTTCTCCTTCACTGTCGGGAAATACCCGAAGAAAAATTTGTCTGTCATGCTGATGAGAAACAAGAATGAGGTGCAAGTGATTGTGTATGACGAACATCACCGCAAGGAACGGAAGGTAGCCAGCCAGAGTGCCATGCTGCAGCTTGACTACGGTGACACAGTTTGGCTGCGTTTACATGGAGATCCCAAGTATGCTCTTTACAGCAATGTGGGCCCCTATACAACTTTCAATGGCTACCTAATCTATCCAGACACTTCTGCCTTCTTCCAGAATGCTCTTAGCTCTCAAGAGCTGGGGCCACACCATCGCACTATTCAGCAACTTCCTGGAGAGCAGAATGAAGCTTCACAGCGACACATGTTATCCGACCAACCAAACAGGGAACAAGACCCTCGCTCCGCATTTTCTGTTGCCCGCTCACAAAGTCTCCTGGGGACAGATGACAAGCAAACCCAGCATGAGCCAATCACATTTGACACAGAGTTTGTGAACATTGGAAAAGATTTCAATTCTTCCACTGGCATCTTCTCATGCCGTATACCTGGTGCATACTATTTCTCCTTCACCATTGGCAAAATGCCCTTTAAGACTATGTCAGTGAAACTTATGAAGAACCACAATGAGGTGCAGGCCATGATCTATGATGACAACCACTCCAAGAGGCGGGAGATGCAGAGCCAGAGTATCATGCTGCCTCTGCAGTACGGGGACACCGTTTGGCTCTACAGCCATCAGCACGATGGCTATGGTGCCTACAGCAACCATGGCAAGTACATCACCTTCACGGGCTTCCTGATCTATTCAGAGGCTCAGCCAAAGTGGCTTCCAGGTGCCAGCTCACCCCAAGGGTCAAATAATTAGATGCAGATGTGAAAGGAGCATAAGAAAAGCCAAGGTGCCATGAACTTGGGTATAGCTCCTCTTCGAATATCATCCTCTACTTTGAGCATGCTATCAATCATGTGTCCAGTGCTTTCCCTATGCTGCACGCTTGTGCCCTGTCTGCAGGGCCACTGCTGTGTCTGCCATTCATCCATAGAAAGGTCTTTACAGGTTGTATGTGTGTGTCCTGTGTTGGTGTTTGATGTAAGCATAAAGCATGAGGTAGTTTTGGGGCAGGGGTGGGGCAGCGTAGTGAGGTACTGAGGATCAGAGAACCACTGGAGTAATGTTACTGCAGATCCCCAGCATCCAGAAAGCAAAGGATGTGGTGACTTTCCTTGCATATCTGGGGAGGGAATAACTGTAATAAAAATTAATGTAATAAAAATAAAAAAGATGAAAAATTTTCTCAGATTGGAATTTGTTGTTACTTGTGAGACTTGTGTGCTTGTCGCTGGCTGAGGTACCAGTTCAGGAGAGAAAGAAGCATGGTGATCATATGAGCTGCAGTATGTGTTACTGAGCCAGTCTGTCTGTGTACACTCTTTTCTATCATTTGTGTGTGTCAAGTGTTGGTACCTCTTACGATTTTATTGCAAGTTTCGCAATATTCAGTGCTTTTCTTAATCTGATATTGATGAAGTCAAGAAGCTGTGTTTGAGAATGGCAGCTTCCATTTGATGAGAATAATACATCTAGAAACAAACAAAAAAGTAGGCTTCTAGCCCTTGTAGTAAAGGCTGAGGGCTCAAATCTACAAACAGACCATCTTCTGAAAGCTCAGAAGCAAGGTAAGTAAGAAGAATAAAAAATGTATTTTTCAATGTCTTAATATTTGAGTCAGGAGCAGGCTTATAATGTGTAAGTGTGAGCGGTAGCATGACATGCCATGGCAGTGTTGACTGCAGGGGCATTGCATTCTCCAGAAATGAGCTCCTTGATTACAGGGGTATGGCTAACCTGCCATATGCTGTACCAGTAACCTAGTGCAAACGGGATCAAAGATCACCAGTAAGTGAGATTTTCCACTTCTGTGTTCCAGTGGTTTCTTATACCCTGTGTTTTGCCGAGCCGTAGTGCTGCTGTAGAGAGAGTGGTGTGCTGTCGAGGGCACTTCTGTGTTCCTACAGGGCAGTTGGGACTGACAGTGGGGTCCACCAAGGGAAAGCAGGAGGCTGGAGGCTTCATTGTAGTGCAATTGGTGCTGTTTCAGTTGAGCGAAACCCTGGTTTGTCTCCCAAATACATAAACTGCAAAAGTGTATCATCTTGAGCGTTCACAAAACTTTGTGACATCACTTGAGTTTAATTTATAATCTGTTCAACAGATAGCAATGTTTTTAAACTGATACTAACAAAATCCTGAATTCAAAATAGTATATTTGCATCTGAGTCACCAAGCCATCCCCTCAACCTTTATCCAGACATACATATAGCTCAGACTGTATATTCTCCAGCAAGACAATATTTTCATGCACTAGTGCCATCCCAGCTCAGCTTTTTTATATTCTCTGCTCAAACTGGACTTTTCTGCAGCCACTCCCTGTCTCCATCACTCCATACATATCCTAGATGTTAAAGACTGGAGGCATAGTTGGGAAAAGGATGAAGGGTAGGAATTGGACGTATGTAAAAAAACAGCCTAAGAATAGAAGAATGTTAGGTGGGACACTAGTTTACTAGAAGTTATACTTCAAATAAAATGCTAATCTTAATTCCTACATCCTTTGGCACGGGGCAGGGGAGCAACAACCAGCCTGCTTTATGAACTCTGTAAATCTATCTTCTCCTGTCAGAGCCTTAACCTGACCTCCAAAACCATTCTCTGTGGCATCTTGCTTCCAGGCTTCTTATTCCTGCCTCACCATTTCTCCTCTCCATCTGTTGGGCAAGAACAGCTTGGAAGAAGATTAACTAGGTCAAAAGCTAGCAGTTCCCACTTTGAATGTCACACATGCCTCCTTTGTTGAGCACGGACAATTAAGAGTATATTGGTAGAAAGGGAATTATGGGTCACATCATCTAAGCAAATGCAATGAATGTTCAAAATTACCTATAATGGCAGAAGGAAACCTAGTAGAAACAAACAAACAAAAAAATCAAACCCCTCCCAAGTACATAATTACATTTATTTAATTCCATACTGCAACGTGTAAGACAGAGAAAGGTTAATGATCTCATTCTATAAGAGAATTGCATTTCTCATTTTGAGGATAGAGATTGCGTATTTATTATGTTTGGCTTGTAAAGTGCCAGAGCTGTACAAAAAAACTTCATAGAAGGGGTAAAATCTGCTGAAGAAATAACTAGGTCACGATCCTTAGGAATTTAAATGAGATTTAAGGAAGTATATTCCAAATGGATAACTGACACAAAGCAGTGTACATGTGTAAATATGATACGCGAATACTAGAAAGCTTCATGGAATACATACATTTTCAGGTTGCTTTTTAGAGAAAAATTAATACATGAGATGGGAAATTGATGTGGGCACATAAAATGTGATGCCACATGAGCAGAAAGCTGAAATTAAGTACATGACCTATATCATGAAACACAACAAAATCTGCTTAGCTGGTTACTGGAGAGGAGAAAAGATACTGTATTTGGCTGAAACCACAGGGGGAATATAAGGAGGCTGAACTGAATCACCTGAAATGAAGTCAGATAGGACCAGTATAACATCCTGGAAAAAAACCTGCCAGGGCATCTCCCCAGTAAGCATCAGTGATCAAGATAGATAACACATCTAAATAGCACTGCCCACTTCAGCACAGCCCACTTAAAAAAACAACCAAACAACCAAACAAAAAAACAGGAAAGGGTGAAATGCACTTTACAGTTTCATACTGTTTCATTTAAAAATAAAAACTTGTGTATAAATCCTTAGAGGGTTGCCAGCGCAATGCAGAAAGCAGGACAAAAAGGTGTGGTGTATTTGTATGAAGTCCTGAATAATGTGGAAAGCATTCAAAATAACCAAGGATGCAGCTGAAGTCAGGTGTGTCCTTTCCTACAGCAGTGTCCCTTATTAAGTGCCTCTCTTGGTCCTGGCCAGATTAGAACGATAGAAATGTTTCAGGGATGCTAAATGTGAAGGCTTCTCCTTCCAGGGCCAGGAAGCCAGCAGGAGGGTGGTGTTTGCAGGGCAGAGCCCCTTGCACAGATCACGAAAGATTTCATCGACCAGCTGAGAGAAAAAACTAATCCAGAGATTCTTATCCAGACCCTGCATAGAGCGAACCTGATAGGCACAGTAAACACCGGTGAAAAGGAGACGGTCAAACTCTGTTAGAGGCAAGGGGGTATCCATCAGTGAATAATATCTCAGATGCTGCTCAATCTCTGGTGGTGTTTTGGGAACATCATCCTCTAAAATCTGCATGAACCGCCGTGCCGGGCGCAGGGAGGCCAGCTCTTCATCCCGCAGCCAGATTGTCCTGTTGGCCCGAATATCCAGCCCTCCCCAGAGCATCTGGAAGAGAAGAGCATCACGCGCACGGGAAGCCCAGCACAAACCCTCCGCCAGTTATAACCGAGCTGTAAATCCATCTGCAACGCTGCCAAATCTCAGGCCAGACCAAGAGGCGGCCGCTCCCTGACTCCGCCGCCCATGGCCCGCCTAGTCCCACTCCACGTCCTTCTCTGCCAGCCCCACACCCCTTTTCTGACTAGCCCCACACCTTGCTTTCCCTGTGGGGCCCATCCAGCTCCCGCCTCCCACCCTGCCTCTCCTGCCGCTGTGGCTCCCGCCTTGGGTGGGGGACTTGGCCATTTGGTGAAGGAGTCCCCTAAACCGGTGGGGTTTGTCCCAGCCCAGAGGTGAGAGGTGCCACAGAGGGGGTCAGAGCCCCTGTCAGCTGCACCCCACAATGGGAGGGAGCACAAACACAATTGGAGCATCCCTGAGGCATTTTCCAGGCACTCCCAAAATCTGGCAGGGATGAGAGCAAGCAGAACGTGTGAGTTTTTACGTGCAGGCAGGTGGGAGCACGGGCACTAACAGTGCCTCGGCCCACGGGCCCCCAATGCCCAGGAGACCTCTAACATGACGTTGGCGTCCTCAGGGCCACGATGGTGCGTGTTGGCACGGGCACCGTCCCTGCTGTGAGGATGTTCATCTGGAAGACATCAGGCAGAGTTTGGTAGCACAAGACCATGGCCCTTCCTGTTTATTTATGTCATTTTGTTGTCAGTAATGTCTTCAATATTTCTGAGCTGCCACTCATAGCTTGCCAAACATGACAGATGCTGACCACGGGATTTTGACGAGCAAAACAAGCTTTTTAAGAGAAGCAGAAGTGGTTAAGGGAGGCAAGTGTAAGTTTTGGATATGACGGCTCTTAATCCTGCCAATGGAGCTAAAGCTTACGCAGCAAAGGCACTTGCTTTGACAGGCAGCAAGGAAGCTCCTCACACAGAGTATGGGTGGGTTTTGAACTGATGGGTTTTGGTTGCTTGGCAGTTTTTGCTGGAGAAAGTAATGCTGCCCAATGGAAGGAGGGTGCTGGGAGGCTCCTCAACCTCGTGGTGGAAACATAACCTGATGCTTATCCTGGTTTTATACTTCTTCCCTGAGTATCTGCTGCTGGTGGGGGTAGAGTGTGAGGTTGAAAGAAACCCGGCTTGATCCATTTGGCTCTTCTCCTGACCAGCTAATTCCTTGCTGGGCTACCTGACATCATTTAAACTGGGAAAAATAGATACAAGGCCAGAGGAATGGGAGTTTAATAATATGAGAGTCACATTAATCCTAAGAATTCTTCTAATTTTCATTTACTAATACTTCTAGTGCTTTAACTTTTGGCATTTATTTTGCCTTTATTATTTCTTTCTTTGTGAAAAAGGAGACACAAGTAGCCTCGGTCCAGGACTGTGAGACGGAGGCTGCATCCCCTCCCTTCTCTGTGTTGATCAGCATAGTCGTGTAGCCAAGACCCTCTTCTACTTCTTACAGACTCATCCTTCAGGTCAAGAAACATGAAATGGAAAAAGTTCATATAAAATAGTAAGCTCTCTGACACTTTTTTTTTTTTTTTCATTTTTATATGGAGGAAGGCTTTTTTATATAAAAAAGAGGGAGAATTTATGTGGTGTGCTCCAGAGTTAAGGTCAGGAGGTGCTTATAAAAAGCAGAAAAATGATTTAATACTGTATGTGTGTGATCGCCACTACCAAACCCCGCTTCCAACTTTCCATTCTTGATTAAAGCTTTTCAGGGAGATGTACAAGCTGCCTGAAGAAGTGCATTGCCACCCCCCAGGCTGTGAACTTTTGTTTCTCTGCACAGCTGCAGGCTCCCTGAGCCGAGCCAGCTGTGGCTTTGGACTGTGAGCAGGGATGTAGTCGCTCCTTCCTACTCCTCCACGGATGTGCTAGCAAGGCTTTTAGCTCAGGTAAAAATACTGCATCATCTGAAAATTTCTGTGCTGGTCTTCTGTCTGCTAACTGATCTGCTAGGTTCACAGATCCCTCTACTGAGAGATGTCTGACTGGCTGCAAAGTCAGTGAATTCGTTGAATAGCTGCCAAACTGCTGTTATTAGTAACTGTCTCATAAATATATGCGGTATTAGGTTTTTGAGTAGAGTAAAAAAAAAATTAAACAAAGCATAAAAAATAATGTATTGAAATAATAACATAAATATCCTCTGGAGATGGGAAAATGGTCCCTTCCTTACTTTATCATTCAACGGGGGGGGGCGGTTCCCCCAAAAAGCGTCTAGAAAATCCACAAACATTATTGCAGGAGCAGACTTTTCCAGTGGAGACCCAAGAAAACCCACCCCCTGCCACCAAAAATAGCAGCAGGTCTTCATCCTGCAAGTAGGTACAAGTGCCTCCCCCAGGGAACAACTCCAGCTGGGACTCCAGCTCTCTCCCATGTCAGCACAACCAGCTGAAGCTTTGACCATATTTGCAGAAGCAGGCAAAGCGTCGCACCGCTGGCATTGCATGAACGTTTGCTAAGCCAAGAAGCCTCATCGCTAGCAGGTGCACTTCCTACCTGTCAGCCTCTGGGATCCAGCAAACACGCACAGGATCAACCAGGCGTTGAACCGTACCTGGGCCATAGCAGCCCTGCCCGGTAACAGCTGCCACGTTCTCCGCGGACAGTGCTGTGCCTGAAGCGAGAGCGGTTTGCTGTGGCGTCTTCCCTTGCTGCTTCTGGTCCCAGCAGCCTCTGTTGGAACGGATCCATCTTTCTGTGTTTCTGGTTGCAGTCCTGGGAAGGGCTTGCAGTTCCACTTGCTGACCCCGAAGGATATTTTCCATCATACTTTGGAAACTTGGAAGACTTTGTTGTGAAGTTTTTGGCAGAATTGTTTAAGCTGCTTTTCCAAAGACTGATTTCCCACTGCAGTTTATTATAGGAGGCTATTAGTTGCAAGAAATGATTGCCTCTGAAGAAGGGAGGACCTCCTGGTCCCTTCTGCCTCTGCACAGCGCCTCTGTCACATCTCTGTGACACTCCTACTCAGCTCCTTGGCTTCATTTTCAGTTTTCCTTTCTCCTGAGTTTGAAAATCTGCAATCAATCCTGAAATGTCACAAGTGGGTAAGGCCAGCAGTCTGTGCAGATTCATGGAGGGGCAGTAGCATCCAAAATATACAAGCAGGCAGAAGAAATGTCACTTGTTCAGTTCTGTATCAAACCTCCTGGAGGGAGAACTCAATATACTGACCTAGCAAACAGTCAGGATCAGAGCCAGCCAGGCTTTAGCACCTCATCGTCCTCTCCTGTGACAAGACTTCTGGGTTATGATGAGCACAGTCTGCCTTAGATGTTGTGAATTACGTAGACGAAATGTCCTCTGATTCCTTTCACGGCAGGTATCTGTTCTCCACACATCTTTGCGCTTTTATTAGTGCCCAATTCCCAGTCAAGCTGTTCTGTATTTCTACTCTGTATGGCACAGTATGGTCCTGGGTTCTCCAACAGGTTCTGGGATGCCAGGGTTATACAAATCATAGAATCATTTAGGTTGCAAAAGACCTTTAAGGTCATCGAGTCCAACCACCAACCATGCCCACCAACCCATGTCCTGAAGTGCCCTGTCTGCATGCTTCTTGAATACCTCCAGGGATGGTGACTCCACCCCTTCCCTGGGCAGCCTGTTCCAATGCCTGACAACCCTTTCAGTCAAGAATTTTTTCCTAATATCCAATCTAA
>VYZV01035248.1:28756-51632 GCA_013401275.1 Pandion haliaetus | reverse complement strand
TTTTTTTTTTTTTAATTTAGGGAACAGCTAGCATGTATTTCAAACGCTTTTACCTCAATAACTCGGTGATGGAGTATCATCCTCGGATAATAATGTGAGTTATCAACACATCTTGAGTTATTCTGTCAAGCAGAACATTGGAGGTAGTATACTCTTTGTATCTGTAAAGACCTGGAAAAACAAGAAAGGAAATGCAAGAGCTTAAATATGAGTAAAACCAAAGTATAGTCACTTTCCATTTGGAAAAATTTGCTGTGTTCAGAACATGGTGTTTTGACAATATAAATTTTCTGAACAGAACTCTTGATAAAAAGATGGATGCTGCATATGTGAATTGTTTTGCTTTTTTTTCCCTCCTCAAGGCTAACGTGTGCATTTTTGGCCTGTAAAGTAGATGAATTTAATGTATCCAGTGCACAGTTTGTTGGTAACCTTCGAGAAAGCCCAATTGGACAGGAAAAAGCCCTTGAACAAATACTGGAATATGAACTACTGCTTATTCAGCAACTGAACTTCCATCTTATTGTCCACAATCCATACAGGCCATTTGAGGGATTCCTAATCGATTTGAAGGTAGTATTGTTTTATATGCTACGTACTCCGTATACTAACGTAATATAAATGTGTTGTGGGTTGTGTTAGAAAACTTCATTTCCTTTTGTGCCTGTGATCTTAAAAGATCTCGTTTCCGAAGTGGTGGGCAAATACCTGAAAGGAAGTCAGTTTAGTTGTGGTCTTTAAGTACTTTAGATTATTTTTGGAATAAGAAGATGACCTGTTACTTTTTAGCTTTACCAGATATTGTTGAATTCTGTGTTCTGAGGTCACGAAGCAAAAGATGAGGAACAGCTATTTACTTTCCTAAATACTTACTTTTTAGACTCGCTATCCAATGCTGGAGAATCCTGAAGTTTTGCGGAAAATAGCCGATGACTTCCTCAATCGAGTGGCTCTGACAGATGCATATCTACTCTTTCCTCCCTCTCAGATAGCTCTCACTGCCATATTGTCTAGTGGTTCAAGAGCAGGAATTAATATGGAAAGGTAGTCTTTTCTTTTTTGCTATAGGTATGATTTAAACATTTTATTTGCTGCTTGTATAAATTTGTTTTGGTTTAGATATTCTTAACTAGTAGAAGTGTATATTTACTGACTGTTAACACTCTGGTATATTCTTTAAGTATGTTTCAAAACTGAGGTGGAACTGGTTTGTTTTTTCTTTTCCCTTTTCAAAAAGTCGGTGATAAATGCCATTAGTCGGTGTCTGGTTTTTATATTTCTTTGGATGAAGGAAAAAAAATTTCAAACTGATGACTTAAGTCCTAATCAGAACAGCATAGGATTTTCAGAGTTACCTTGAAGATTACAGTGAATAAAGTGGAAATACAGTAGAAAGTGAGAGTATGAAGCACTTAAAGAATCTCTTAAAGAAAAAAAAAAAAAAAGTAAGATTTTTAAGGTATCTAAGGTTACAGAGTCAATTGAAATTACACTGAACTGACAGCTGCTAGGCCTGCGGAGCCAAGTGCTGTATTTGGCTGGTGCAACTCTTCACTTTCTGTGGAAATGGCCTAACGGTGACGTGCTGTTTTATATCAGTCCCTTCTTTCCTTTCTGTGGTCTGGCCGCTGGTGTTTGCAAAGGCATTATCAAACACTTTGATATCATTGCTGAAATATGTGATTTGTTTGGTTTGGTTCTTTTTAAGGACAAAACATACTCTTTTCATCAGAAAAACAACTGAGGTAGTTGCTGTAAGTAGCTGTATCTGGAGTGTTTTAATCACATGACAGTGTGTGTGAGCATTTTACATCTGGAGTGTAAAGCCTGCAAGCACAAGGGCTGATGCTAAACGCAAACAGTTCTTTTTAAAGAAGCTTTCCTTCCACCTGCTCTAAACGAATCTCAAATCTCTCTTGTTCTAAAAGGAGACAGTGTGGGAGTATCCGCCACAGGGTTCACTGTCCTCTCAGAATAGTGTAAAAACATTCAGGTGCTTACTATAACTTGAAGCTTGTTGATCTCATTCCTGAACTTACATTCTGTATTACTTGTGCCAAAATTCAGAAAAGCATGCTTACAAAAAGAACTACAGTAATTTGCAGATGGTGTGTGAATCAAGGTATGTGAACTTCTATCTTTGCATATTCATGAAGAACTCAAGTCTTCATCACCTGTCTGCACCATGCAGTTGCTATAACCTTGTCATTTGTTATTTTATGTGAATTTGAGCTGCTGGACATGAGAGAAGCTAATGCTGCAGCTTGGGTCTTGTGGACCTGTGAGTAGGTGTGCCTGCAGAGGAGGGACGGAACATGGAAGGTTTGAAAACCTGTTGCTCCCATGATGTCTGTGTATAGGTCAGTCTTGAGAAAGTTAGAGCTTCAGGGAAAAACAGGTGCCACTGTGCTCTGGCTAATAGGTGGATCCAAATTAGTCTTCAGTTCTGGTTTCAGCACAAGGTTAAAAAATACTCTTTTAAGTTTGAGCTCTACAAGAGCAGTGATGCTAACAGAGCAGCTATCGGCTTATCGCAGTTACCGTCTTCATGGTGGCTGGTGCCTCAGTGTGGGAGCTGCAGGTGATACAGCTGTGTATGTCTATGAAGTAAGTTTGAGTTCACACAGGCTGAACAGATTGATATACTCTAAGGTCTTTGGATTTTTGTAATTTATCCATAAGTGCACTTCCCAGGAAGGGATAAAACTATGTCGTTGTTGTGGATCTTGGTGAGGATTGGTGCTCCTGTGTGTTGGGGTTTTACCCAGGTGGTGTGTGTATGTATTAACGTTCTTACTAAAAGGAGGTTTGAATCTCCGAGGGAAGAGGAAGGGACCCACCAGGCTTTTACAAGGCAGCATTTAGGATTTGCTTTCAGCTGCCAAAAGAAGCAGTCCCATCTTAGAAGCTTTGCTGTCTGTTGGTCTGTCTGAAGACTACTCGTCTGTAGAATTTGCTTTTCCTGCAGTCATACCGTGCAATAGTGTGATGCTAGCATGATGCTTCACAGAATCTTAAACGTAAGTTGACTTAACTCAGTGAGGCTTACTTACAAACGTTTAATTCTGCAGTGTTGAAACTTTGGTTCTTTACATGGCAGGGGAACACTTTTGTCACATTCTTACAGAAGAAGAATGTTGCAAGTGACAGATTTGCTTTTTTATCACAAAGTGTTCTTACTAAGTCTAATCATAACCCTCTAGCAGATGTAAATAATAAATACTACATGTTTTATTAACTAATGGTAGCTGCCACAAATAATCATGACACTTTAAGAACTTACTCTTCCATGTCTCTTTGCAGTTATTTGTCAGAAAGTCTTATGCTGAAAGAAGACCGACTATCCTTAGCCAAGCTACTAGATGGCATGAAATGTAAGTAAACACTGGAAAAAATATGATAAACGGTATCTCTAAAAGAAGAAAAACAGCTTTTTCCAAACAAAAAAAGCTTTAAGCAGAAAGATGTGCTTCCAGTGATTTTCTTCACCTCAGGGCATGCCTAAGGTAAGTAAACCAAGGGCAGTAGAGTGAACTACCTTGCATGTGGATGCAAGGGGAGAAAACACCAAGACTTTCCTATGATATGAACAAATGAGATTAAAAGGCAAAGGGCCTGATGCTTCTCGGAACATAAGTCAATTAAATGATAGCAACTGACCCAAAAGTGAGAAATCTGTTTTGGGAACTAGATAATGTTTTTTGTAACTCGGGATGAAATTACTCTTCTCAGTCACTGTGTCTTAAAAATTGCAGCTTCAGGCAAAAGCCTGCATGTAGCTACCTCTACCACCAGAGGGTGCCTTTTCTAAACTAAATGACTAATGTTAAGTGATATGCCAGGATTTATTCTTCACTTCTGTTTTGCAGCTATAAAGATGTTTCAAAAGATGTTTAGGTTTGCTAGTGTGAGAAGTATATATGTATAAGCACACACATATACGTATTAAAAATATCAAGAATGCTAGCATGGTTTAGTTAAGATAACGGGGAAGGTAGTACACTGATTATTACCTTTCTTTAATGAAATGAAAAGGCTGGGATAAGAAATCAATAAGTAAGTAATCAGTTATTTAATGCTTTAAGCTAATGCATGCATTTAAAATAGGAGAGTGGTAGCATAAAAAATGCAGTCCTTGACTGAGCTGACTTCAGTAGTGAATGCATAATACAAGTCACCAGGATCTACAAATTCAAGTTAAATTGAATTTATAAAACTTAAGATGCTCTTCCCCTTCGCTTCCTGCTGACAAATCCAGTCTTCAGGTTTTCACTGCTGAGATGCAAAGGAACTTCACGCTTTAGCCCAAAGGCAGCTCTTCTGTAAACATACGATGGCTGGAAGGAAATTTTGAAGCATCTGTAAACGACTAGTTTTACAGAGAACTGGTGGTAGAAGAAAAAACCTTATTGCTTGCAGTGTAGATTTAAATTTAATTTGCAGTCTTAACAGGACTGGAACCAATCTTCTTTTTTTTTAAGACTGAGGTACAATGCTGAATGCAAAAAAAAAATACCTGTGTATTTTGACGCTTGTTAGCAGAGTAATGTGAACTCTGTATTATTATAATTTACCTTGAGGAAATCCAGAATCAACAATGCTAATGATTTATTTCAGTGTAGTTCTTTGTGCTCAGCTTCTCCTGTACCTTGATGTTATTTAAAATTAATCCTCGGATGTAAGATGGTAGTTAAGTCTTACGTATGCCATCTTCGATCCTCTGAAGTTTTGTAAGCAAGCAGTCTGAGAGGAGTTAATACTTCTAATGTCTAATCCTTGCTTACTTGGTAAGCTTCCTGTCTCAACTGTTAGCAGTATGTTGCCTGTTGCCTTTTTGAGTCTGTTTAAAAACTGGATAGAATGCTTTCAAAACCTTACAGAGGTATGGACTTCAGAACTTCTTAAGTTCTCTTTTTTTGTCTGTGTACCATTCTGATTTTTTTGGTGTAGGTTTTTGGGGTTTCTTTTTGTCTCTAGTAGAAGCTGCTCGAAAGTGTATACTGTGCTCCTGTTACAAGGAAGGAAGGGAGGGTAAACTGTTGGCTCAAGCTTAACTATGAGGGATAAGCCTTACTACTGATTGATAAGCTTATGTAATTCACATGTGTAGTGGGTTGACCCTGGCTGGGCACCATGTGCCCACCAAAGCTGCTCTGTCACTCCCTTCCGCAGCTGGGCAGGGGAGAGAAAATGCAAAGAAAGGCTCCTGGGTTGAGATAAGGACAAGGAGGGATCTCTTGGCAGTTACCATCATGGGCAAACCACACTCAACTTGGGGATGTGACTTTAATTTATTGCCAATCAACCAGAGTAGGGTAATGAGAAATAAAACTAAACCTCAGAACCTCTTCCCCCCACCCCTCCTGCCTCAGTTCCATTCCCGGTTCTCTCTCCCTCCTCCCCCCGGCGGCGCAGGGGAACAGGGGATGGGGGTTTTTGGGTCAGCTCTCCACACCTTGTCTCTGCCGCTCCTTTCCTCAGGGGGAAGATTCCTCACTCGTCCCCTGCTCCACCGTGGGGTCCCTCCCACGGGAGACAGTCCTTCACCAACTTCTCCAACGTGGGTCCTTTCCGCGGGCTGCAGTTCCTCACAAACTTCCCTGGCGCGGATCCTTCCCACGGGCTTCAGTTCTTCAGGAGCAAACTGCTCCAGCGTGGGCTCCTCTCTCCACGGGGCCACAGGTCCTGCCAGGAGCCTGCTCCAGCGCGGGCTTCCCACGGGGGCCCGGCCTCCTTCGGGCATCCCCCTGCTCCGCCGTGGGGTCCTCCCTGGGCTGCAGGTGGATATCTGCTCCACCGTGGACCTCCCTGGGCTGCAGGTGGATATCTGCTCCACCGTGGACCTCCCTGGGCTGCAGGGGGACAGCCTGCCTCACCATGCTCTTCCCCACGGGCTGCAGGGGAATCTCTGCTCCGGCGCCTGCAGCACCTCCTCCCCCTCCTTCTGCGCTGACCTGCGGGTCTGCAGGGCTGTCGCTCTCACACGGTCTCGCTCCTCTCTCCGGCCGCAGTTGTCACTGTGCCTTTTTATTTTCATGTCTTCAACCTGTTCTCCCGGAGGCATGGCCACCAGCGCTGATGGGCTCGGCCTTGGCCAGCGGTGGGTCTGTCTTGGAGCCGGCTGGCGTTGGCTCTGTCGGACGTGGGGGAAGCTTCTAGCAGCTTCTCACAGAAGCCACCCTTGTAGCCACCCCGCTACCAAAACCTTGCCACAGACACAGTACAACAAGGTAGAGCAGGAATTATTTAATGTGCTTAGTGCTGTGTTGTTCCCACTGTAGGCATGAAAAATCTCATAAAGAAATATGAACTGCCAAGGCCTGAAGAGGTTGCTGCTCTAAAACAGAAATTAGAGAAGTGTCACAGCTTGGAGCTTTCACTTAATACAAACCTGTAAGTAGATACTTACTCTTTGATCTGTTAAACTTCTGCCTTTTTTATTGCTATAGAAACATTAATTTTCAGTGATCTGTGTCAATGAGTGAAAATGAAAACATCTAAATGTACACAGAAGGATGTCTGTTCACATGTTTCCGTTTGAGTCTCTACTCGAAGCTGAGTACCAAGACTCAGTAGTGTTTTCAGTAATACCTAAATACGGCCTTTTGTGCCGATTTTTCACCGTGAGCTGCAATACTGATTATTTCGTACCATGGAACTGGAATCCTGGGTGGCTTCTAAAATCTGGCCACTTGATGTCTTATGTAGTGAGAGTCAAGGGTTTGAAGTCACATGATTAAAACAAGAATCCTGTAAAGGGTTAATGTTTTCTGTGGATGCCAAAGGACTTCCTGACTTTTCTTTTCTGCCCTTTTCATTTTAGTACCCACTGTGAACTTCCAGCAAGTTGCTAGTTGAGGCTTTGGTAGTTTTTTTATGTGACAGATATGTCCATAATCTAATCTTGTGGCCGAATAAGGAGACTCTGGCTTAGAAAAAATACCTAAATGTTTCACTTTTTTTCTGGATGGGTGTTAGGAGGAAGAGGAAAGGTTATGAAGATGATGAATATGTCACAAAGAAACCTAAAACGGATGAGGTCAGTAAACCTATTGTACAAGTACTTGTCTTTCCACTCTAACTGCCAAGACAAAAGCGACACGGCTACTGTGACAAGCTTCTGCATCTGTTAATAGTCTTTTACGTGTTGCTCAGAGTCTTTTTCCACTTTTTTAAAAAAATGAGCCAGAGTTCATAGTAGCCTGTGCTTGGGAGTGTTCTTAAATACCCCAGTCTTTTGTGGGGAGGGAGAAGAACACACGGGCCATCCTTCCTGCTCTTTCCTGTGCTTTGAAAGCCTTTTGACAAACCATAGAACATCAAGCTTAGTATTTCCAGCACGTGGCACTCCATGATGCAAGTGAGGGGAAATAGCTGTGAAGCTGAGATCTGGAATATTGTGATGAGAGGAGGTTTTGGAAGGCTGGGAACTGAACACTTGAGGAGAAATCCTACCTCTACAGGTCAAAAGTCACTCCTCAGAATGATGTAAATGAGTATAGGCTGACATATACTCCAGCAGGCTTTTTTCACAGATGTTTTATGTGGTGGTTTTTCTGCTGGCCGGTGTTTCTGAAACTGTTTTAATTTACTTTATTTGGCTTCTTGCACAAAGCAGAAGTGAGCTGCTGAACTGAATTTCTACGTCAGCCCATTTGCTAGCAAGGTGTGCGTAAATTACAGGTGGGTAGCTAGTACCTCAGGTTGTAAGACCAAGTATAAAGAAGGTGGAGATAGACTGTGAGGAGGGTGACTTAACAAATAAAAACAGAATTAAGGTTCAGATCTAATCTGAACACCTTTTAAGGCTTCATTGTAACATGACTGGAAGTTGGAGAGAATACATTCTGGTGGAGGAATAGCTTTGTGAAGAACCCTTTTTAACTGGACTCCTTGATGTTGTACATCCTGATAGCGTACGACACCTGAAGTATGTATGGTGTTCAGAAAAACTTGCTAACAGCTAAAGAGTGTTGTCTGTCGAAATCTTAAAATGCGAGTACGTTGGTTTTGGTTTTTTTAATAATTCGAGGAGTCTTGCGATTATAAATTCTCGCAGTAGGTTGATGCTATAATGTCAAACTAGAATCTAAATGATTTGAGCAAGACTATAATAAAATCAGCATTGAAAGTATGCTGTAACAAAATGTGGAACCTCAAGCATATTTTATGGTAACTAATGCTGTAAAAACTTTGACTAGTGTTTACTCCAAATGCCAGTCTTAAAAAGCTTATTGAAACCGGCAGCTCTGTAAAACTAGCACTTTCGTAACTTTTCACTTTCTCACAAAATGACTTGGAGAACAGCTCCAACTAAGCTCTGGAGACTCGCTTCTTGCCTGCCCCAGTTTAATTTGAAGGGGGTCTTATTTTAGTTATGCCGCTATGGTTTGAGGCAGTTTTGATTTTGGGGTTTCTTATTAAATTACATTCACAATCCTTTCTGCAAAGGAATAAACTGATTGGTAAATTCACATAGCCTACAGCATTTCACATAAGTTCTTGCACAGTTTGAACAGCTCAGGAAACTTCGCATTTTTCAATACTGATGTATCTGAACTGCCAAGGCTTTGTACTTGGGTAGTTTTAATTTCTCAGTAATTATCACATGCAAGAGCAGATCTGAGCTGGCCAGGACATAAGGGTGTTTGAAGTTTTTGAAGGCTTATAGTATGTGGGTACGGCTCAAACCTTGAGACTTCACTAATCCTGCAGTTAGCTGGTAGTAAGGATACTTACATCTGTGAGTAATCGGGCTGTAGTACACAAGTGCCCCATCAGTTACAATGTATTTGTAAGATTTTGTTTCTTGACTGAATAGTTCACAGCTGAAGTTAATATGATAGCGAGGCTGTAACTGGTATGGAGAGCTCATCGATTTAAGATGATGGAATAAACACACAGGGTACTGGTTGAGCACTGATGACTCAGCTGCCGAAGTGATGAAGCCGTAAAAGCACGATGTATTAGTGAAAGGTTGCAGTATGTACTCTTGTGGACATCTCTGCATGGCTGTCCATAACGAAGCAGCGTGAGCTACACCTCGAAGAGGTGCTGCAGAGGGGCTGATAAAATGACTGTCTGCATGACTTTAAGAGTAGGCATGGATAACTAGCTTTAAGGTTAAAGGGCTTAGTCAGCAGTGGTTAAAATATTTCTTAGTCTTTCCTCTGTTGGTGGAATACTTCTGTTAGGTACTAAAGCCTGGCCATAAAGAGCACAGCTTTTTTTGGTGTGGGTTTGGCAGGGGAAGGTGGTGGTGTTCTTGGTAAGTATTGTGGCATGCTTACAGAAGCAAGAGGTAGGACTGGGCCCCAGGAGGCTTTCAATCCTGTGTTCTGGGATTAGCCCCTATTAGCTAGAATAAATGTATATAAAAAAAAAAATCTTCCCTTTTATATATTTACTCGGCTAAGTTATTTCTGTTTTATTCCCTGCACAAGACACTGAACACACAGGGCGATACTGCCTGGGAGGGGCACGCAAGAAACATTTTAAATAAACCCAGGAATCAAAACTTCATTGGAGTCTCACAACAGACTAGGGCATACCTAAAGTAAGTCCTGTAACTGTGCTCACTTTCAGCAGTGGGAGCAGGTCTGAGCGGAAGTCCAGATCAGGGGGAGTCTAAGGAAAGGAAATACCCTTTCATCTTGTTCAGCACTTCTTGGCCATGACCTTGGGTCAGGCACATGGTGAGAATCTGAAGGGGAACTTAACAAACATGCATTGAGTTACTTGACAAACTGCTGTGTACGCCTTGGCACGAATTCTTACTTCCAGCTTGAGCTAGCCTTGTAATTTAACCAGGTCTGCCAATTGCTACTGGTTGTCAGAAGTAGAGCGGAGTGTGCAAGATAAGCATGGTCAAGCGTCCTGGCAGCAATGCTCACCTCTCACATAATGTGGACAAGCACTATGTTTAAAATCAGTTTAAACTTGCTATTTAAGTCTATCACTGATGGCAGACAACTTTTCACATCTCTGAACTGTTACCCGTGTTTCTTAACTTCTGCTACACATGCCAGGGAAAGAGAATTTACTGTGAGGGCAGGTGCCGTAGTGCCATGAACGTACAGTTAGGTAGTGCCTGGCCCCCCTTACTGTAAAACACACCACATCCACCTGTGGCTCAAGGCATTGCTTTTTTCCCTTCCATTAGGAAGAGTGGACTGATGATGATCTTGCAGACTCACTGTAACCTCGAAGGAAGATGGAATCCTACCACTGCAGAAACTACTGTTCGGTGTCAAATGTGAACCTCTCTACCACAGGTTCCTTAATCTGTGTCATGGGTATTTATTCTGTCAGTTGTTGGTATCTTTGCAATAAAGCACTTGACCTTGCTAAAATAATTAGTTGCAGTTCCATTAAATCCTCATCCGTTCAAGGTCAAACATTAGTAAAGCAGACATTTCTTAAGGAATACGTTACTCAGGGAAGAGTTGTGGTTCAGGAACAGTTTGAGATGTGACTCAAGTGGAGGATTGCAGCAGCTAATGTCAAACTGGACATGTAGTGAACTGGGTAAAGGGAAGCAGGAGACAGAGCTGGTAACAGACCCTGCGTGCTTTAGAGCAGGACGTGCTCCTCTCTTCCCAAGCTTGTCACGGAAGCAGCTAAAAGAATACAGCTGTGCCCGTTACACTCGGTGCGTTTGGTGAGCTCTTCTCAAACGCGCTAAGGGGCTGCAGCGATGTATTTCACATGGAGAGCAATAGTCATGCTGCAGCTGTGATCTCAGATTAGGCTACTGAGACTAACGTACTTGGGGCAACTGAGAAGAGTATTTTTAAAAATCTTCCTAAGTAGTTAGATGTCTTCCAAAGCTAGAGGCAAGTCTAGTTCCTTTTCATAGACCGTTTTAGAACATAAGCACTTACTTCTACAATCCACCCACCTAAACGCAACTTTGGGAGTTCCCTAGTTTCATTCTCACCACTGCATTTTGTATGGAATAGGTAAAGAGCCAGCCAGATCTGTTCTCTGAAGTTTCTATTTTTTACCATGTTATACTACCTCCTCCCAGCCGACTACATCTACAAAATAACCCCCCCTTACCCACTCTGGTTCTGACAGATCCTTCTAGACCGGGGTCATCAGCTGACTACTCAGGGAAGAAAAGCAGCTGTCGCAATTTCACTTCAGAAAGCCCGACACCATTTACATCCCCTGCATAATTAAGCGAAGGAAGTGTGACTTAGCAGAGTTTAAGTCAGTCAGTCGTGTACTGACGCTCTGAACAGGCTGGAAGCTATAAGCCGAGCACACAGCAAAAGTTCATCACGCAAAAAAAGTGTTACAGAGGGACTGTGACTCGTGTACCTAACAGTACAGAGAGAGAGAGAGAGAGAGAACCAACTAGGGCAGAAAAAAAGATTGCTAATTACCTTTTCCTCTGAGGTGCGGTTTAATACGGGCTTGACAGTGATAAGGCAAGCAGTGGTTTTATGGGACGATCTAAAAAAGAATTCAGTAGAACCAAGGTCTTGCAAACAGGTCTGCCTTCACTAGGCGGTATTAAGAGCCCCACCTCTGTCTACGACGTGTGGTTAGTACTCGTGACACTCGGGAGCGCTCGGCTACAGCACCAGGCACCCACCTGCACAGAAGTTACCCCAGCTGGAGAGAGCAGGGCAGTACAGCAAGAGCCAACTGCAAACCCACAAGACGTGCACTAGAGTTACACCAAAGATAAAGTCCATGCCATTTAGCACGACAGCAAATGGAAAAAGCGGTTCTGAGAGACAGGAGGGAGTGTACTTGTTCCAGTGGTGTAACAGCTCTGTTTGTGGTACACAATTATTTACGTGATTATCTCATTAGTCTTGTCAGTGCATCTCGGCATCCTTTTATTCCTTATTACGTCACTGCCTAGAAAAGTTAAATGGTGATGCTGAAATATCCTCTGAATCAACTGCATATTGGACTTCTCGTTTTTTTTAATAGTTTTAACATCTGCTTTCTTGCCCCGTGAGAGAGATGTACAAATTAAGGCCTATGGACAAGGCAATGCTGTCCTGAGGATTTGTGCTTAAAAAAGTGACACTGCACGAACATTTCAAAGTACATCACGTGTGCAGACACTGTAAAAAACTTCCACAGCAGCCAAAGTTAACCACTTTCCATAAAGAGTTGATCTGCAGCTTGATTTATTTTAAAAACTTACTTTTCACTTATAAAAATAGTATTTATGCTAGACTTACAGTACACAAAAGACCAACCAATACATATTTTATAAAATGGTTTAATGAATGCATGCATGTCTGATACAATGATCAATAAATTTACTGAAGTCAAATTATTTACTGTTGTAAACATTTTACAAAAGCATTGTGATTTATCTGGCTATATAGTTCTTGATGGAAGAACTATTCAGACTGAATCAGTGGCACATCAAAAAAATAAAGCTGACAAGACCCACTCTGCATATTCTCTCTCAACATGATTCCAGCAAGAGAAACAGCATGGTATAAAAAGTGTACAGTAAAGATTGTTCCTACCATAACATCAAATTCTGGAAACTGTAAATACAAGTTGAAGTGGTTGAAACAGTCAAAAGTCATAATTATTGTAACCAGTCAGAAATTACAGTAAGAAATGTTATCCAGTTATATGCGGCTGTCAGAACAACACATTTCTTTTCATGACAGTTGATCATCCTTTTCCAACAAGACAGCGAAACTTTGGCAATCGGAGGTGCTGAAAATAATTTTCCAAGTTCAAGACACAGTCACAGCATTTTCTTTGCGGAAGGTGAACTGTACACCAAGGCTCAGAGGTTGTGAAAACTGTTTCCAAGTGGAAAAAAAGTGCAATTGTCCTGCACAGATAGCTTAAAAAGCTGCTGGTACAATCATTCACCAACAGAATCTTTTGTTTTCTTTTTGCATAGTTCACACATCACTGGGAATGTGACAGGGTGTGCTATTTTTGGCAAGAGCAAGAAGAAAGTGATACTGGTGTGAGTCGCCATGTTGGGCATGCTGGATCCATGCAGAATTCAGGTAGAGGGCTGCTACCTGATGTTATTAGACAGTGAATACTGATTTTGTTTTTGTTGAAGCAGTTCAGTAATGGCCAAAAGCTTCTTAAGAACATGCTGTGGAGAGTCAGTGAAACATACATCAGCTACGGGAAACCGAACAGTCTGGCTTGAGAAGCATTTTCAGCATCAGCCCATCGGACCTGCTACTAGGTAGTTTAAAATGTATTTAAAAAACCCAAAACCCCCCAAACCCCAGCTGATGATCCCCTAGTCCACAAGACGTCACCTGCGAAAGGGGAAGTCTAAAAGAGCGTTACGAACTTCACCTCTCCGCCCAGAGATCTTTTTGCTGCTTTGTCCTTTAACAGCGAGGCCAAGAAAGCGTACTGCTCACACACTGGTGGGGTTTGCTAGAAAACTTTGCCGTGTTTGTTTACAAATGTACTGGCAAATTAGAAAGCAGAAACGAGGTATCAATAGAAAGCTAACGAAAGGAAATTCAGTTCTCAACTGAAAAAAACGAAGATCCTAAAACTAAGAACTGGAGAGCCTGTCAGGAGACAGTAATTTTGTGGGTTTGGGCTTCCTCTAGAATCTAAAACTTCCTCTGGTAGCTTTAAAAAAACCTCTTCGGTTTTGTTGCATGAACAAAACTACGGACTTAGTATTCACAGCTAATAACCTCCTGACAGAATGCACATATTTTAAAAAGTTTATCAGCCATACTCCTAGCCAGAAATACTATGAAAGAATCCTGCTATTAAGGACTAACACGAGACATACTGTCCCTATCTGCGATTTGTTTGTTAACCTTTGTCACTTACCTGCATTACACCTCGCTCGTTGCTGAGCGTCCGGAGTTCATCTGAGTGTGCCACACAGATCTCATGCAAGGCTGCCAGATCACGAGATAGGTCAGTTCGAGAGTGCTCTGTAGTGTCTGGAAGCTCGGGAACATTCTTCAGAAAAAAAAAAAAAAAAAAAAAAAAGATGAGAGCAGGTTTAGGATGCCGAGTACCCGGGCACACAGGCAGATAAATTTAAGCTCTACAGCTCTGCTGACGCAGTTGTTTTACACCACAAGCAAAGTGCTGCAATGTTAGTCTTTCCAGCTAAGTCTCCAGTCCATCTTTCTACTATGAATTACGGATTTCTTCCTCTCCGCAAGCATGCGTTTTATGAGTATACTGCAACTTCTACTCCTGCTAGAAGGGTCCTTACTAAAAGATCTGGTATCGCTACACTACACTGAGCTGACCAGGAAGCTACTGCCTATAGAGACTCATAACCTTCCTCTAAATGAGGGGGAATCCATCCATTAGGTGCTTTTTTTTCCAACCTAAATGAGAGAACAGCAGCAACAAAAATTCAGCAAAATCTGTAACTATCAAGTAACTCATTAAATTGGTCATAAACCAATAATGTAATTAAACCAGTAGGTTAATCCAACAGTTCTTTTCAAACCAACAGTTTTCAGACGTCTCATGCAAAATCTGTCAGCTAAAGAAAACTGACGTATCATCATATGCAGAAAGAAGGTGCAATTTAACCAAAAAAAGGTGACATACGGCAACCTACCTGAATGCCACACTCATTTTTATATCTTATCAAAATATTCTGAGATGTCTTCGAGGTCACTTTTAAGGGATCAATTCAGGAAGTTTGGCACATTTTTTTCATCTTGTTTTTTTACAATGAATTCTTGGTTTAAGAATACACATATGTAACGTGAGGTCCTAACTCCTGTTACAGCTATCATACACAAAACAGTAACAGTTTAAAAGAATACAGTGACTGCAGTTCACTTTCAAACTACCGTATCTAGAATGCCTGCAGTGACATACCTGGTAATGCATAACTGGAATTCAACCTAGTATTTTTTAAAACAAAAAATAATTTCAATCGCCAGTCCGTCAAAACCACATGACACATTATAAGAATTTTTGTTGTAAAACATATTTTTAAAGATTCGTATTTTTGCCCAAAATTTCTAATCCTCATAGCTTAAAATCTATTTGAGCTTCTCACATCTGCAGAGACACTAAATGAATAAAGTCTTAAGATGACATTGGATGGTTTTAATTCCATACAACAGGCCAGCAATCTGCAGTTTCTAAACACGCGTAAGAAAAATTCATTCAGTTACACACATTCGAAATTGTGTGGGAACTGATGCATTTCTGAGCTGGTTAATAAGAAGCGTAATGAATTTTCATTTACAATGTTGCTGTGTCACTTCCAGTAAAGATTTTTTTAACCACTTACCCCAAGCTCATCCAAAAACATGATCATGCGATGTTTGTTGCTCTTGATGAATGGATTTACCCCTTCCATATATGGCTCCTAGTATTTTTTAAAAGTATTCATTAGAACAAATCAATGCCAAGATAATTGTCATACCTGAAGCGAACACAGTGCAGTCAGACAAATGACACTGCAGAACAACTATGTCATTTGGAGTGATTTTGGTTTTTTTCAAGTGAATTTCTAATGTCTGGTGTGCAGCCAGTCAGAAGACTACAGAATTTGGTATTTTCTTATATTCAGATTCTTACATTCGTAAAATTCAGGATCTCTAATTCGGAACTTTTCTTATACATGCATACTGACATGAATTTGCATTAAGATGAATGTCTCTCAAAGAACACATGCTCTACTTTCAAAGGTATGATTGAGAGTAAGCGCCCTCTTTCTTGTTCTTTCATTAATGCTTACATTCCAAGTTATGTGTGTCAGAGAAATATATAATGCCAGCCTGAAGTCACTTTCATTATGCTTAAGTCAACAGATTTATTTTTCAACCACATTTCAGCCTGGGAACTGAGACAGACCAGTTGTTGCTGGCATTCTCTTAGTGTTACAATAGAAACTTTATTGAAAGCTGGGGCTTTTTGGTGCAATATGTACACTTGATTTACAACATTAATTACGTCTAGCAAAATGAAAGTGAGTACAAATAGAAGGGGTGCTTTGAAGTGCTCTACCACAGAAAACACCAATCTAGGGAGTAAGTAAATGCAGGGTGAAAGTGGGGGAGGGAGAAGAGTCAGAGGTTGGCAGTTCTTCATTTGTTCCAGAATTGAATAATCCATACCAAGTTGGGAATTTAGGCCCAGTTAGTCTCAATCTGAAAGGTAATTACTATGTATAGATAGACCATGTGTGTGGAATGCATTTCAAGGTTGTGTACAAAAGTGCATCGGTATTTCTGAACGATGCCTCCCCTTTGACATCAAATAATCAACGGAAACGCAAAAAAAGCTCCCATCATCTATTGAAGGCAGACTATTTATCCTTCGGATTCTTCCCCATCACAGATTACTGCTCTAGCGATTCTCAGTTCTCTTTTTGATAGAGATACTCCAAAAGAAAATGGGCCCATTTTACCATCATGGACACTTTTGTTGTGGTGGGATGGCTGCCCACCTGCCTTTCCTCTTCCACTTCTCCCCTCTAACGCAGGAAATCAGTACTGGAGTACGACTGCTACCTTAGCTGTAGCAAATGGAAAAAAGAATGCCCCACATACTTCCACTGTTGTCTTTGGCACAAATGCCTGCTGAGTTCATGTGTTCTCACAGCATCACACTCTGTAATACCTGCTGGTGTGGTCATTCATTCATCAATTTTTATAACAGACCATTGCTGCTGTTCCTACTACCAGATTCAAAATACTCATGGGATGTACCAAGTCATTAAAGTCATTAATGTGAGTTTCTAGGTCACTTCCTCTCAAATGATTATAGCTCTTCTTCCCAATTTGACCAGACTTTATGCTACTGCTCTCAGATCAACACCCTGTTTAGCTCTAAATTGAAGGGGACAGAAGAAATTGCAGTAACGAGGCCTCCTTGCTGATGAGGACAAACAGGCCATGTGTCAGGCTCTGCACAGGAAAACAGCAACAGATTTTTGCAAGCATTGCACGGGAACATTGAAATGTACTGGAAACATAGTTCCAGGCTGTTCTGTGTGTGGAAAGTTATATTCACCTTAGCTCCAAATTCAACCAGATTTGCTAAATTCTGCACAGACTTGGCGACCAGCGTCAGCGTTCTTGCAGCAGTGGGGGAAGGAGAATCTGGCAGCAATACAAAGTAGAGAGTTACTGGCCATTCCATTTAGAACTAAAACAGCAGTCACATGAAAGTAAAGCTTTTCTCCAATTCATGTTTTTTCATGGAATAAAATATTTTTAATTTTATAACAGAAATGCATGTGGAAGATGTCACTCGGTGAAGTAAAACTTAAGTTGCTTTAGTAATGGCCACAAAAATGTATTAAGATGAACATCTGGTTTTCTGTAATAGTTGCATACAGAACAAGTATGCAAAATAAAGTGATGTTAGTAAGAGGTGAAGCAAGAACCATTTTCACAAAAATGAAGCAGTTCTGCTGAAAGGAGGATTATTTGTTAGAATGAAAAAAAACCCCAAACTAATTTACCTTTAGAATTAAAAAAAGAAAAAAAAAAGCAAGTTTACCTTTTTCCTTACTTGTGTATACCCACATAAGTGGGGTCTGACAAGTTACACAAATTATAGTTTAATTTACTGGCTTCAGGAGAACAGAGTAAACATTACACACAATTGTGGCTTGTATTTCCAGGAAATTAATATTCACTCACTGTACTTAACAACATCGCACTTAACACTTTACATTAACCATTCAGTGAGTTAAAATTTTCCAACAAGTGATATTACCCAGTAGTATCTTACATAATTATTTTTCCCTCCAGTTACAGTAAACGGCCTGGTTGAAAGCCAGGTTTGAAGTGCTCCAGAATTGACATAGTTATTAATATAAGCCTACATTCTATAATTCTTGTAAGAATGCTACACGATCTTCATTGCCTGCATCTTTTGTTGTTCTTTCTTCCCCTCCCCCTAAAAAAATCCATTGAAAGCTAAGTTCTAATTTTTCTTGCATAGCTGGAGCTATGCAACTAACGTCAGTTGTTCATCACATCTAGTACTTCGTACAACACAAGCCTTTGAAGCAGCAATGCTGGAAAACATCACTAGCCTTGGAATGTGGAACTGCAGGTTAGGAGAAGAGCTCTAAGGAAGTGAATTGCTTTAAAAAAACCCAAAGATGCTTGAAACAAAGGATTTCAGTTTTGAAACAAAGATTATTTTTTTCAATCACAGTTGTTGTGATAGGATTGAGCCGTACCTATACACCCAGCCTTCAGAATACTTTTTTTCCCTATTACGGGAAGAAGGTATGTTGGAAGCTTTGCTCCAAAAGGACTGCCTCATCCCTTTTTTTTTTTTTTAACAGCTCTAAAAGCCCTACACGGAGTCTGTAAGTTTACCTCAGAAGCAGTCACGAATATCAGCTGGATCTACACGAGCAGGACTTTTAAAACTGACAGACAAGCTTAAAGGATTACTCAAATTTATAGGTAACTTTTTACACCTGTAGACACAGTGCAACCCAAGTTAGGAGGTACCTAACTTGCAAATTACCTGAAGATAATAAAATCCTAAAGAAAGGATCACTGTGTACCAGGCCATGTTTCTCAAGTGCTTTCTCCAAAGCATGTATGGAAATGATTACTTGGTGAGAGAACGGAACTTGCTGTTCAACACAGACCTTCTCATTTTGGATAGCTTAAAGACAGATGATAGAAAACATGCTACATCGTCTTAAAAACTGTCTATGAATAAAGAAAAACCTTTTCAGAATCAGATTTCTGACTTCCTCCTGTTTCCAAATCTGCATTTTACTGGTAGAAATCAAGAAACTGCTACAGAGGGAAGGAGGAAGCGCAGTGGCTAGTGCAAACTAAATGCTCTCTAGCTTGGGGTGATCTTTGCCGAGGGATTAAAAAAAAAAAAACAACCCCCAAACCTAGAAACAAAGATGAAGTGTAACATATGCAAACTTTTAAAACTAAGCAACTCAGATGTCCGAATATTTCTTAGATGTAAGAAAATTTCAGTAAGAGAATTTTTCAGTAGTTTATGCCTTTCCTTTTTTCCTCCCACTGAAGTTAAAAATGACCGTTTTTAGGTGCTTAAGGCAACTGCCATGGGATAATTCATGCCCTCAACATTAAAGCTTCACACAACAGGAAAGCTTATGCCAACAGCTTGTCAGGTGTGGTCCCCGGTGTGTGCCACCATCCCAAGCACCCCTACCAGCTGTTTGGGAGAATGCTGACACTGGCCAGCACTGTGCCACAGGCCCGTACAGCAGTTCTGCAACCCTGGTCTTGCCAACAGCAGTGTTCCCTGCTGCTGTTTTAGTTAACTGCTATAGAGGCACTCTACCAAGACAGCATCAAAAACCAGGGTAAGACTTTACGTGGTGAGAACGTTCACCTAGGCGAGGCCATGGGAACTCTCCTATATATGGCCTTTAAGTCAACCACGATTACCATCTCAAGTCTGCACAACCCACCCTTTCTAAATTCTTTAACATTCCATCTTTGAGATTGACTGTGATTAACGAGTCAAAGTAAAGGCTTCTCCAATGACTGGAAGCTATCTAAGCAGGATGTTTGAACAAGTTATTCAAGCATACTTTTCTAGGCGCACAAATGTATTCCAAGCTCTGCAGATGCATTTTCAGCTTTATAAATCTTGCTCATTTAAGAGATACCATTGAATTTCAGCCATTAACTTTCACATTGCATTGTATTCAAAGTGACATCTGAAGATCGCACACATCTTTCACACTGCTAGAATATATTCCATGTTGCTAGACTTCTAACTCAAAATTGTATTATTAAATACCACAATGCATGTTTTTCTGGACTTTAAAATGACGTTGGGGATAACCAGAATCTAACCTTTAAAGATGAAAAGCATATGTTGGCTGCCTTATGGAGAGGTCAGTCAAGTGACGCAAATAACAGGTCTCTGGACACAGTGTTCAAAAAAAACCTTTGTATTTTGCTACACTAGACACTACGATAATTTCGTGCCTACTACTGTGTAAAGCAGGAATTCAAACTGAAGCATATAGTCACCTGAGATGATATTAAACATCCTTGGGTTCAGGATAGCAGGACAAATCAGTCGAAGAAAAACAAAGCCACTGAAATGGGAAGAAAATTAATTTTTGTTCAATAAAATTAGAGAATTATTGTAAAATTATGTAGTCTTTAAGGATTCAAGTTAGCATGGAATCTTTTTGAGAGGCACCAACCAACCAGCCTGTGCTCTGTGAATACGTTAACAAATTAAGAATATCATGCTATGACTTCAACTATGGTCAAAGCTGAAAGAATAGGCATATTGATTTCCCAATTAAGGTGAACTGTTGAAACCACGTGGGAAGAACTTAACTGTAAAGTCATACTGAAGCCCATCTCAGACCACGCTGGCTTCAAAAAGGAGAAGCCCCTGGTCTCTGACCTCCCAAAAGTTTTCCATTGTCTGCTACTGCAAGGCATCCATCCCGTAGCCACCTGCTCCCTCAAGACAATGTAAAGAGTAGCACAGGAGCGCCGTGGGCAAAGGGAACCTCTCTTTTGGTAGCAACACAGCCTCAAGTCAGCTTAAGCCGATCCACATCCTGGTAACAGTATGCAGAACAGAACAGAGAAAAATAGTAAGAGATCTGCTACTTTCCTCCTCAAAGTAATTGCTGCCATCTAGAAAGCTAGGAAAAAAGTGCTCTGTTTGGACGGCAGAACTAGGAACTCATTCAACAGAAACCCAGAATAGCCTTCAGTAGCATGAGAAAAATCTCAATTTCTGCTAACAGCAGAAGTAAAAAACCATCCACCTCAGGTTAACCTCTATTCTGGCTCATTACTATACAATGAAGGGACATATGGACCAACTAAAGCAATCTAAGCCATCTTTAATTTTGTTTGGAGTGCTCAGACACTACCAGCAGACTGGTTTTCACTACAGCGATACCAAAGCCTGACCACTTACAAAAGAAGGAAGGGGACCTTACACTACCTAGCCTGTTGATAGGTACACAGTGATGGTAACGTCCATATTACTTGAAAATGACGCACATAGTAGTAAGGTTAATGCACCTTCCATATGACCAAGACACCTAATACATACTGTTATAGATGCTTCTTACTTCTCCAAGAACCATGAATTATGGGCTGGTAAGACAACAACTCTTGGCCATATGTGAAGCTAGAAATATTTTCTATGGTGTGAATTTAAAGCTACGAGGAAGCAGTTAATTTTGAAGTCATGACATATACACCAATTCCTCTTTTTAAAGTGCCCAAAGTTGAAGGCCAATGAGGTACGAATCTACTACGGACCTTGCTGATGATACAGAAGATGTGGTGCTTCTTAACCTGGCAACCCTGCCTGAATTAAGAATGAGTCAGTATCTACACGGGGGTTTTACGACCAGAGAGAAATGGCAGCACTTTCTGGCTGATAGGGTAGGGAAGATACCCAGACATCTAAAAACTGTCCATCTGCCTCCGAATATTTATCACTCCTGGACCAAAAGTAGTGCAAGAAAAGGTAACAATCGCCACTGAAGGCTGTGAAACTCTGTACTCTAGAGAGAAATCCCTAGTATCCACTTGTGAAGACTAACATCACAAGAGCAAGGGATCCAATATTTATAGCATCCAGTGGAGACCTCTGGAAAACCCTGAATGCGAGCTGTGTCCACTAAAAGGAAGCCACGTGGTTCTCCCTGGAGCTGGGAAGGAACAGATAGGGATATGGTATTCACTGCTGAGCTCTACAGCCTTCCAGTAGGTTAGCCCCCAAGAAGGGCTCTCACAATAAGAGCAACCTCCATTTGAAGGCAATGCCCCTGCGTAGTAACCTGGATGACATAAGGCTTCTGGTGTCAAAATGATAAACACAAGCCAAAGACAAATCCTCTGAAAGACTCCCTGCATGGGAAATTAACCTCAGCAAATCATACGACTGCCAGACACGGCGAAAAAGGAAAGATGAGGCTCTAACACCCTTAAAACCCCCAGTAGCGTTTAGAAAAAGTGTCAAGACCACTTCTTTGCCAAAGATTTTTGTTTGACCTGCACTGGCAATGGACAGTGTTAGAGGAAGAACTTGTGTAATTGCATTGGTTTATGAATGTACACTGGAGCTTTTGCGGCTGGTGTGAGTTCAGAGGAGCCAGGTTCAGTAACCTCCTACAACATTTTTAGAGGAGCTCTGCAATGTTTCAACATGACTGGGGTGAAGCGGAGAAATGAAACAGAACTGGGACAGCACAGAATTGCCTGTTTTCGGAAACCAACATGGAGTGTTGATTCAGAGTCATCAGAACCAGCAGCCCAACACCAGCAACCAGGAGCCTTCTCCGATGCAGAAAACTACGTATCCCAATGCAGACAGTACCTCAGCAAAATCTAACAACAGTCGAATTGTCTTTATGAGAAGGTATTGGGTTCCTTACAGTGTTGGGTCTGCATTTTAAAGGGCATGAATCTTAAACCCCGTAAGATTTCTCCAGCAATTAACACACGCTACATAAGAGTCCCTGGATAAGGCCCAGTCCTCCCAGATGGCGTATGACAGAAACATGATCTTCAGAGGTCACTGTTCTCTACAGGTATCACAAAGGTTAACTCTTGCTTTGAGAGATGTTTTTCTCTCCCAGCATGAAAAAGGAAATTGCTATTTTAGATTAGTTCATAAAACTGGACAAAATGCAGGTAACTTTCAAGTTAAAACTATTAAGTAGAGCTATACGACCTCTGTGTTACATCATCTTACTCTGTCAAGGCTCTAACAACATGATTAAGAATCTAGCAAGCTCATAATCCTTAATTGGGATATCATGCCTCAGCATTGTAAATATCTGAAATACTACTATAATCTATGTAAGTACTATACAGTTCTGTCACTGAAAGAAACATAGATAAGCGCACTGAAGCATGCCTTCAACAAGGCTTGAAAAGATTATTTTCAGAATAAA
>VYZV01035248.1:3109-22290 GCA_013401275.1 Pandion haliaetus | reverse complement strand
AGGGTCTGCAAGAGCATTCAAAATGAGTAGTAATTCTTCTATTTTGGTCAAGTTTTCTCTACAAATATATATAAAAAAAAAAATAATCAAGCGATTAGCACGGAGGCATATGTAGCAGGCCAGTAACACAATGTAGGCAAACTGAAAACCAACTGCAATAGGTTATAAATACTCTGAGAGCCTTTGGAAAAGACAGCTCTGAACACAGTGGAAAATAAAAAAATCTTGGGACAAATTTGAAGGGGGTGGGGAGGGTGTTCTGCCCTGCATGCAGCAAAGAAGAGGCAAGGGGCTGAAGCTGCTCCAGAACAAGTATGGTGGGAAACTCTTGAATAAGAGTGTCCTGAAAAAAACAAAACTAAACCCATGTTGTGTGTGGAAAGGAACCAAACTAAAAAAATTTTAAAAATCATTTTTTTCTAAGAGCTGAGAATCCATGTTTTTCAAACTCTTTCTTTTCTACAAAGCTGATAAATCTTACCAGCTTGCTGTTGATTTGCTGGAACAGAAACAAAACCACAGTTGAAGAAGCAGCTGTGTGGGTAACACAAGGAAAATAAATTCTTGGAACTTCTGTAAAAGGCAGAAGAAAATCTGGATCCTTTCCCAAAGTGATACTGAGGTAACTTAAGTTTAAGCCCAAGAGTGGTACAAGGAAAGTAGACAGATGAGGCAAAACGGAAAGAAAACAAAGCAAGTTTTGTTCAGAGACCGCCAAGATTTTTTTTTTTCTTTTTTAAATTATGAAAGTAATACACTGTTCCTCCCTTCCTCCTTCTTACTGGAAGCAACAAAAAGCCTAAAAAGGAATTCCATGCAGACTTAAGACTCTGTAGAACTTAGCATTTTATGGAGCACACTAATACTGACAGCTTTTCTTTCCTCTTGCTTTTTGTAAGCACAGCCATTGCGTAACACAATGGCTACTCTAAAGCAGAGCTAGGAGAGCCATCAGATACACAGGACTGGATTACTGTGCATTTTATTACGAAAAAACATGCAGGTTCTCACTGTGAAAACATTAATGGAAAGCCAGTACCAGACATCCAAAACATACAAACACAGCAGTATGGTGAGCATAAAAACATACTTAATTCTCTTTTGACAATGTTTGACGAGTAATGAAAACCACACAAAGTATCCGTTGCTGCAATAGATACGCATCTTTTACAGAAAAATACTTACATATATCTGGATCTTTACTTTTCTTTGTTTTGTTACTAAGACTTATCTCAAATCTATTAATATCAGATGAAAGATCACTAGGAGAAAAGACAGAAAGCCTCAATTAATACTATACTTGGCTAGCATTTAAGCTTATTCTAAACTCATTTCAATCATCCCTGGAGGTATTCAGAAAGCATGTAGACAAGGCACTTCAGGACATGGTTTAGTGGGCATGGTTGATGGTTGGACTCAATGATCTTAAAGGTCTTTTCCAACCTAAATGATTCCATGATTCTCATTATCAGCCAAAGACACTTATATTAAAAAAATATATTTAGGTGCCTACAGAAAATTTTGCCCACGCAGAATTTGGCTGAAACATTGCTGCTGTATAAACACACATAGAGTATTTTTAAAAAGCATATGCAAAACAGTACACAGTGTTAAGAATCTTAAATGCAATGCAACTTACAAGTGAAATTCAGTAAATCAAGAAGATTAAGACTTACTCAAAGACAAACTCTTCTGACCACACAGGGTTCTGCCCTTCCCTGATGTGTGTTTTTGCTACCTGGACACTGTTCAGGTAGATGTTACAATATGGATTAGTAAAATGCTTTACTGGGAGCGTATGAGCTTCTTCTACATGCAAAATAAGACTGCTGACCTAAAAAAAAAAAAATATATATATAAAAAAAACCAAACCACAAAATTTACTTTGTTGCTAAAACAGAAGTACAAAACACATGAATGAATTATTTTTTATCCTCTGTGTGGAGGCTTAATGTTAATATACGAATACTGAATACAAACTAAAATTTCCCAATAAGAAGAGCAAGGAACAGAAGTAATGGAACAACATTTTAAGAGGCAACAGTGACAAAGTAAGAGTAACTCTAATAATTACTGAAAACAAATCTCTGGCCCCATGTTTTTAAAACATCTTGTTTTCTTCTTTTAAAATTATCTTTGAGGCATTAGGATTTGCAAATACTAACTTCTCTATGCACAGAAAATTTTACTGAAATCAAAGACTGGCACCTTGAACAAGAGCCACGGAAGATTCCAAACACAATGGCTTATTTGGTGCTTTCTTAACAGATTATGTAAAATTCCCTTGTGCAACATGTTACATTCTATTCCTGTATGTAGGTGAGCATTTTCTTCGTTTTTTGAAGTAAAGAATTATTTCAGATTGTCACTCTTTCTGCTCTGCTTTTGCAGCTTGAAGCCCCCAATTTCAGCTGCCGCTTTATCTGTGAATTCACCTAATTTAGCTAATTTATTCAAAGTATCCAAACATCTTTAATGTTAAATACAGAATAGTAGTGTGTCCTAAAAGCATCCTATTTTATTCCTTTCTCCACTGTCTGTTAAAACAGCTACATCCAATGTTCCTAACATTCAGAATGATCAGGGATTCTTGAAGTATTTTCCTGTTACTCTCCAACCATTACAGACTTAGCCATTTATGACTATCTGTCCTCTACCTCTGAGGAAATTCTGTAAGTCATTCTGGCTGGTTTCACAAGTGTACTGCATAACTCCAAAAAGGAAAAGTAAGTACATGCAGGATTTACTACTGTTGAAAGGAAAATTCTGAGATTTATCAGTTATTGTTTTGCAACGAGGAGACCAAATGCTCCTCCACATGCACCGCCAACCCTGTATCATCAGTTTCACCTGACGCAGACGTTTATTTGATGTTCCTGGACTGCTTTTTCTTAAACTGCAAAACATCTGCAGAGCTTTCATCCAGTCCTAAGAGAGAAGGATGCAGAATAGTGTAGTAAGACAGTCAGATACAGCTTCTTGCAGTGGAACAGAGATATCTAAAAAGAGTATCTGAAGTTTTCCTTTTAGCTTGGCAAAACCTAAGTTTTCGGTAATGCCAAAGTATGCAAGGTTTAATATTAAAGCAAAATTCTAATCTTTACTGAGCAAAACCTAATAAAGGATTTGCAAATCTGAAACATTTTCTCTTTTAGAAATATCAAGCATTACTAATGGATATATAGTGTGACCTTTAGCAATTTTCCAGTCAAGTAATATTACATGAAATTACAAATGGTATATAAAATGAAGGAAAACTTGTTTGCTTCTGAGAAAATTACAGTTAACAAGCCAAACTGTTCTGATTATTCTTTCCACTACTTCTGTATGGTAGTCATAATACTGTGTATACTTCAAGCAGAAACTAAAACAACATTAACAGGGAAACATAGAGCATATATCCAACATTCCCCACTTTGTCTGCTCACAAATGTATACAGCAGAGTGGATGGGTGAATTCCATTTTGATCAAGGGAATAAACAGGTTGGCTAACACCAAACTGACTGTAGAACCTTTTTTTTTTTTTTTTTTAACAAATAAGCTGCTAAGAGGCACTGCCAACTCGCCAGGCCACCTCTGAAAAAGTCACGGCAGCGTGAGAAAGTTGCTAACAGAGGAGCTTTGCAAGGGCCCTTTGGAAGGTGGAAGGTATGTTGTAGCCTCATTCTCTAGCTTTTGTCCCCCAACACAAAATTTTGTATAGCTCTTGCAAAGCACAAAATTTAGGTTTTGACCAACAGCCTTAAATCTGTAGCTCAAGGATCCACTACCTATTCTTAAAGTACAATTTCGAAGCGTCATTAAAAAACTTACAACACTGTTTCAATCTTACCCTTCACAGTATCTTCCACATTTTAAAAATACAGGAACATGTACTGCAGCTATTCTCAGCTAGACCCATTTGCGAGTCAGGTGTCAGCTTTCAAAACCTTCCACAGAAGGAAAAGCTTTCAGCTATGCACCACAAAGTTTCAGTAGCTTGTTCCCTTATTCTCAGAAGGAGTAGAACTGAACAAATGCCTCCTAAATACTCTAACATAAGTATCTGCTGGATGCATAGTACCCCTCTATACTCACTCATATCAGGAAAACCTTTCCCCTTAAATGCCAAAGCTTACAGCAGTGAGAGTGAGCAATGGGCCACAGTAAGCACAGTGGCAGTAGCATGTAAGGCTCCATTATACATCTGCTTTTGTTTTGTACAAACCACAGACAACATGCAGTCCAGAGGATGGCGCTGCTTTGATATCTGTTTACCACATTATAAGAGAGCCTTAGCATGCAAATAAAACTATTCTTCTCTGAAATATTACAGAGTAAGAAAGCTGAGCTTTCTCAAAAAGGAAATATCGATAAACTTTTCTGGGCCAAAGCCATATTATTACCCCCCCCCGCCCCAACTGTATTCTGTATAAATGCAGCAAACAGCCTGTTAAGCAGATCAAAACCAAAAGCAAATTATATCAAACGTTCATGGAAAAAGACAGGATATTCTGTCTTCTACACATTCTTAATTCTTTTAATTTCTCGAACACAAAAGACATTGCAGATGTGACAAAAAATGAATGTACAGTAACAAGTGTGGACATGAATGTATATTTTCTCAGTTACTATGCAGCATGCTGCTTCTCAAAGACAGTACATTAAGAGTTGTGTGACAAATGCCACTACATCATTCTGATGTCATCTCAGAAACTTCCATAACTTTGTATTAATTTAACAAGAAAATTTGTGCTTTCCCTTATATACAGCCCAAGAAGAATACCAAACTTATACAGCCTTCGTGCTCTGGTGAATAGCAGTCCATTATGAGTGCTCTAAGCAGCTTTAATTCCATTCAAATAAAATCTAATGCAAAGCTTAACTTCTGTTGCAACAGGTATGTTTCAGAGCTGTGGACTTCAGAGCTGTAAACTTAAATAAGGACGTTGTCTCATCTTAGATATGCTCTCCTGCTGGTGACTGAATTCAGAGAATTAGGCTCCTATCTTACAATTCTTCATCAGTGAACATAACCGCTAGAGAGCTAGTAACTAAAGGATACCAGCTAAACCCAGAAAACCTTACTTTTTGTGCACAATCAGGGCCCAAGACTATGTATAACCACCGATTTATGGACATGACAAGTTACTGCAAAAGGCAGCTGTTCAATATACTTTGGTCACTGGGCACGCATAGGTGCATTAGCATTTTAATTCCTATCAGGAATATGCCTTCGAAGGGAAACTCCCACTTACCCTGCTCTGGTTTATAACATGGTAAAGTCCTGGAGAGTAAGTTATTCTTCTGAATTGAACTATGACAAAAAAAATACGTTCTCCAGAAACAGACAATCGAAAATAATGGAAATACAGTTCATGGGACCCGACTAGAACTTGTCCAAAGTGAAACCCCCAAGTGCAGGTAATGGAGGTGCTGGGTTCTCAGCACCAGCCGTTGCCCCTACAGATCCGCTACTACTCTATTGTAACACCTGCTAGTACAGACATAGCCACCAACTATTTGTAACACACTCGCTTCCCGTTTCAGAAGGGGAACATTAAACACCACAAGACAAAAAATTACTACTTAAATTATATTTACCAACAAAAGCTCTCACCTGTGCTTGTTCTGGAGTTTCGCCTGCAAAGTAAAAGATGTAATGCTCTTCACTAAAGTGCTGAACTACTATCTGAAAACAGTTTGGCCTTAAAAATAAACAAAACAAAAAAAGAGTAAGTTTTATTAATCTTCTCCATAATATTAATGGACACCTTCACTCGTTGATCTGTGCCAAAACAAAGTTTACACTGAACTAATACATTTCTGCTGTTTGTCTGTAAGGACCATCGAACATTAAATCAATTTTTGTTTGTATACACATAGCATCATCACACACAGAAACAGGAAGAACTCAACTAGAAAATTTCTCAGGTCCTTCAAAACTGCATTTTGATTTGAATGTTTTCTGTCATTTTAAGAAAACTACACCAGTAGAGCTAGTTTGTTTCAGAATATTAAGAAACTTTTGAGAATGGTCTGTACTGAACAGACATGCATACTGACTTACAGTCAAGGCAAAAAAAAGCCATCTGGTAATGGAAGAGACTTCTCAACAAGAACTATTCCTAGAGACTTTAAAAGCAGCAGAGGTTCAGCATTACTTGCCAACCAATTAATCATACATTAAGGATTTGTTCTTTCAGGAGTTCAGGAAACAATATTAACATAAGGAATCCCGTATCTGGATGTGTCCCATGGCTCTCGTGACCAATAAAATGTGTTTTGGATCGCATACTAATCCTTGAATGTATGTGACACAAACCTCTACAACCTTAAACGCAATTAGAGTGTCTTTGCCGTTTTGCGTACCTCCACTCATTTGCCAAAAAGTCAATCAAAGATATTTTGTTTTGTTAAATTACAAACTACTTGAAGTGCACACTTCACTCATGACCTTCCACACTGTGCTCAAGGAAATTTAGCTCTCCCAAAACCGGAGTTACACAAAGGATCCTACTTCACTGCCTGGAGAAACGCTGACACGGCACTCTGTGGCCATGCCCCAGAAGGGTGGGGGAGTGCGGGAAGTAGCCAGGGTCTGGGGCTAGTTAAATCACTGCCACTGAAAAACCATGCAAAACTACAGACTTCACTGTACTTCTGAGAAAAGGGCAATGGCGGTTTTCAGCAGCTACTTAAAATGCACGAGGAACTTTGTCTCGGCAACAGTTCCTCACTAATAGCTTCCTAAGCTAGTGCAACCATGCATCTCCTCCTACCCACATTTAGTACCACTTACTGTACAACCACACTTTAACCCACAGCACAGTGTTTCCTAAAAGCTGTTGAAGAGACAGTCACTGTTAACCAAAATGTTCTTTGTTTACAATATACACCAAAGCTTCCTGCATAATTGCCAACTTACATAAGGAACATTTCAGTAATTTTTTTTTATTACTGTTCTGGTACTCTTTACCTATGTCTATGCTCCTCACTCCACTAGTTTAATGCATTTTTTCAAAATTACTAAAAAGATTGATAAAAAAGATCCAACAAAAGCACCAATCTTTGCAGTTGAAGAAATGTCACTAATTTTAAGCATTTGTCTTTCAGTTTTTTCACAAAAATAACTAGACTATGCATTATTTTTAAATAAATATTAATATCCATGGGATAACTGGAATTTGTATCTAACACCTGTAGGAATAAGTGTATTTATTTCTTCTATATGACATTATAATACAACACAGTGGAGGTTTTTTTGTAACTACCAATGAACAAATATGTAAACTCTTGTTAATTACCAGTGATATCCAAAAGACTTTTGATTCTCAGGTTCTTTACTGATAACACATCCCTTGCAGTTGGGATATTTTGAATATCAAAATATTACAGTAAATTATTAGATATGAAAATTACCTCTGAATATAGTAATTGTGCAAAAACAATTTCTGAGGATGTTGACTTCTATGAACTAATTTACTACTAAATTGGTCTAATCCAACAAAAGTACTTGTTCTTAAACAGAAAAGCACTTACAGACTTTGTCTAACCAAGTTAGCTTTCAAATAGCTATCAAAAGAATGTAGATCTCTTGGAACTGACAAAATTCTTTGTCTTGTCAATTCTTGGTTTAAAAGGATTAAAACCCCCAGTTCATAATCTCTAATGTCTGTAAAATGAAACATGGAACAATTAATGCACTCTATTCAAAAATGACAACGCAAAAAAAGCTCGAATCTTCATCATCAGATCTTATTTCAAAATAAAACTTTAATACTAAATTCTAAACTTTCTAACCAGAAGTTGTTTATGTACAGTTGCTAGCAATCGAGTTGCCACAGCTAAACAAGTTATTACTGATCAGCTACATCTGTATATGTACTCTTGCAACCCACACTGACTACAGGCTCTTGGTATGAACCAAGAGCCACAATGCAAGCCAGGGCTACTTGTTCACTAGTGATGTATTTCCCTTATCTTGTACATGCCTCAAACAAGTAGTCAACTCTCCTGCTGCAAAAACGAGAATTAAAAGCCAGTGTCCTACCTGCCAAACAAACTGTCATGTACTCCATAGACGGAACACACGCTAAGGTCTATTAGTCCTTTGGGTTTTGTGGCTCGTTTTTCACTTTCAAAATAAATAAGCTGGGCATCGTTTCCCTCTAATATAAAGTACAAGTTTTTCCATCTCTTTCCTTTACCTGTAGAACAGTCAAGCAAAAAGTTATGATACTGTTTAAAGGAATGTGTACAAATTTGTATACGAAGAAAACAAAAAGAGGGCAGTAAAGTTTTTGTCAAATTGCAAATAGAATAACAACGTACAGGTAATCACGCTTAAGTTATAACAACAGTATACATACTCAATTTTATGCAACATGTGGTTAAAATCAGACCGTCTTCACAGATGCACGTAGAGTTGCAAAAGGTTCTCTAAACATTTTCACTAATTTCAACAGGGTTAAGCAAGTGCGTATAAGCTGCCTGGACAGCGCGTTCCCGTCAGTGTTAAGACTGTATCTACACAGTTTGCAAATAATGATGCTGTGGATCCCATTTATTACATTTTTAATTAAGAAACAGACTCTTCACATGAGAAAGTTACTCCTAAGCTCTGACCAACGTTTAACAGATTGCATTACAGTATCTTAAAACAGCACGCTGAAGAACAGAAGTGGGAATATGTTATATGCAAACTTATATCAGAAGCATATCCCAAACACAACCACATCTAAGAATTTGGCTGGTTCCACTGGTTTCAAAGAGAACGTTCTCTGAACTACAATGGATTAGGAACTTTCTGCAACTAATACATACATGTCACGGTACCGTTTAGGAAAAACTTTCAGCCTTAATTTTATACTTTGATCATCATAAATCCACCATGGGCCTCAAACGAGTACTAGCACAGTTTTGAAGAGACAAATCTAACATCTACTTACTACACTCTGTTTCCTAGGTGGAAGAGTGATTTTATTAAATTTGTTCTATATGCAGCTGTGTGCATCTCTACACCTATTCAGTTCTCCGGTTTGCAAGTTTAAAGTATCTCATTATCTCTTTTAGCTAAAGGTTTTCAATTCATTCTTATTTGATTCCTCACTCTACAACATCCCTCCACACCATGTCTCAGAATCAGCCTTCTCAGTAGAAGAGATGCTTTCCTCATTCTGTTCAGAGGGCATACAGTTTGGGGTGGTTTGGTTTTTTTAATGTCTCTTTTATACTTGGCTATATGTAAAATCATACCCTCTCTCCATAAGGACTCAATGATCCTTATGGGTCCCTTCCAACTTCAGATATTCTATGACGCTATAATCAGTATCTGCACGGTTTTTTTAGAAAAAAGCTTCATAGAAATAAACATAACTCACTTTTTTTCAGAAGATAACCTTTTTTGACAATATTTTTATAAAAAGCATCCTTTGTTTTTCGACGAATTGTATTGTAGATTTCTTTTCCATCCACTGTATCATTAAGCACTTGTTCTTGGTGCTGGTAAACATGTAAGAAAAAACATATTTTAAGCTCAAAAGTCACCACTAAGAAATTGCATACTATGAAGCTGCAACTGGGATCTTATTACTGAATGCTACTAACTCACTGCTATTGTTCTCTCATGCATTTTAATAAAGCAATATAAATTTTGATACAATACCTTTGTTAGAAATGTTATATAGCTATTTCCATATTTCCAGAATTATGATAGAAGTAAAAAGTTTTCAATACAGACCAACTTCTACAAAGTAACACTGTGTCTTTTTCATATTAAACAAAAAGCAGCATCTTTCACCATGATTACTGTTACATTTATGCAAGTCTTCAAAGGTTTACCTAGCTTCTAACTGCCTACTACCAAAGCTTTTGGACTGAGTACTCATGGATAAACTCTGAAGCAGCAAGAATGGTGCAGAACACAATTAAAACTGGCTCAAAGTTGCACAGTCCCTCATTAATCTCATTAGAACTCACATGCCCTAATTGACTACAACTCAAGACAAGAGAAGAAAGCAGAAACAGGAAACAGAAAAAGGATAAATTCACACAGAAAACTGTAGGATCTGGAAACGCAAGTAACAAATGAGAATGGCCAAAAGCCAAGCCAAGTTTGACCTTACCAAGTAAGCTGATCAGCAAAAGTTCTTTAGCCGTAAGAAAACATAAAAAGCAAGACTGTCAGGTAGTGAGAACAGCATTGAGATGAAAAGTGACATATGAACTAGCTCATACTAAATATTCTACTTTTTTTCTTGCCCATGTATCTACAAGAATTATGACTTTGAACATGACAAAAGCAAGATGAAAAACACTTTGGTAATACTAACAGGAATTACAGGACCTACAATGGAAGCAACATCCAGATTTTTATGAGCTCAAGATAATCTCCACAACATAGCTATACAAGGAACAGTGCACAGAACAAAAGATCTAGTGACAAGTATTTTAAAGTAAATTTTGTATCAGACACAGGAATTCAATCAGACTGACCCTAAAGGTACGCAAGACTTTTTAATTTTTTTCCCTCAAAAATATAGAGCATGGTAGCATGTGGAAAGGAGGTTAACACAAAGCTGAACATAAACTGCACCACTGACCACTAAACTTTTTTTTTTAAGGGACAGGATCAGCTTTGGCATGCTTAGCTTAGTGAGCTGACTAAGGGAGAATATAAGAAATGATCTCATACTAGTATAACAGATCTCACAAAGGGGTATGAATTGACTGTAACTCTATTTAGGGAGGAAATTAAAGGCAAATTTCTAACCATTGAAACAGGAAAGTTTGGGAACAGAGAGGGAACAAAATATACATGTACACTTTATAACTATCTATAAGCTTATGAAAAGCTAGATGATATGGTATGCTTATTGCTGGTGGTCTCTTAGGACGAACTTCTGCTACAGTGCAAGAGCACTCTGGAACAAACCCTGCAGTCCCAGCCCTGCAATCATCCCTGAAGCTTTTCTGAGCCTACAGATTTGCTCTGGCAGAAGAAAAACCCCAGACACAGAAGACAGGAGGGCAGCCTGGTTCCCCCTAACGTGAGACACACAGCACGGCTAAGCCAAGGACCAGAGCCAGTGGCACACAGCAGAGGATGAACACCTCAGAGGACAGACAAAGCTTGCCATGTTTTCTGTTGACTACAAGCCAACCTTTGGTAAGTGAATGCATTTGAGGATAAAGCAAAAGAAACACACAAGCTGAAAATATTAAAATTGGAGATGATGCCATTTAACTACCATTGGTATCTCTGCTGTAATTCAGTTCATAAATTGATTTGATGATGATTAGGTCTGTGTCTTCAACAACAAATGCTCAGAGATGAACTCTTACCTGCATTGGAACAGGATCTTTAAGGTAATATCCTTCAACAATCTGTTCTTTTCTATAGTGCTCAATGATGTCAGCAATACTGTTTCAGTAAGAAAAAGAGGATTGAAATGTTAAACGGGTTAGTTTTTTCCTCTGTTTGAGAATTTGCTTTTCTATACAACCACAGAAAACTTTCTCACAAAGTTTTAACAAAATCAAGTATTAAACATCATAATCTCATTTGTAGCAATGAGAATTTACTAATATAGTGAAGTCAAGAAAGTTCACAAAACTGTATTCAGAATGTATTAATTCTAAACTCTGCAAAACATTTTAATTAGTTGCTTAAAATGCCAAATGAGGACACTGCTTTTTCCACATTCAAATAGCACATGTGCATTACCAGCTCTCCAACCAGGCTGAAAATTGCTATTTCATTGGCAATAATTTTCAAAGTCCTAGAGTAACTAGGGAAAGGGAATGGGAGATACAGCAAGTGCAGAGCACTTTCTTTCTAGGACAGGAAGAGAAAACAGAAAAGGTTTGTAGCAGAGCTTATACAGATTGTACTTGGAAATCATTGAGCTATCCTATTAAATTAAATACTCAATCGGTAGCAGTCCTCTACAGGGAAGCATTCATTCTAATCACCAGATTCAGACTGCAATTGCATTTGGAAGGCTCAGGAGAGAAGTGACAGATAAAAGCTGAAATTCAAGGCATTTCAGTTGCTCTAACTTATGTTTGCAGTTACTGAAATCTACACTGTAATAAAGAAAAGCAACATGAACATCAATAGAAATTAGTCATTTGTATGCAAAATATCAACCTAAAAAAAGAACTTAATTAAATAGAAAACAAAAATATACTGTGTCTTTTCCCTTCATGCATACTTAGCCATGTGTGCAAAGAAAATCAACAAGGCATGCAGCAATGAGATCTTTGACCTGTTACAATTGGATACAGTTGTGCTCAACACAGGAACAGTATCTGATACTGCAAAAACAATCTCAAAAACATTTAAATAAAGCTATGGCAAGACATCTTTGTTCACTTTTCTCTCTCTCTCTCATTCTAAAGCTATGAATTAGTGCAGGCTTGATAAAATAATTAATCTTCCCACAAATATTTTTGTTTTTCAGGTATGTAGAATGACACGAATTTCTCCTTCAGTATTGCTGAAATAAAATAATTTCAATTTTTACTGAGATGCAATCTGGATGTGCCATCTTCTGCATAAAAATTTAAACTTTGCCACACTACAGAAAATAATGATTCAGTCATATTTTGCATGTTGAATAGCTGCTGCCAACAACCTGTAATAAGTAAACCAGCATTATGTAACTTTTCTCACTCATCAAATCAAGAATAACTTGACTGTCAATGCCTCTTCTCCTTCCTTGGTTAAAAATACCAGCAGGAGTTCCTGAATGCAAGGAACAGGTGCCCAATTTCTTCAAATTTTGTAAAATGGGCTGAAGAATAAACTCAGTTTTATTTGAAAACTCCTTTTGTAGTTAAGAGTATCGTATAGACTACGAGTTTATGCCTTGATGGAGCAACTAAGCACTTGGCTCTGCAGCCCTCTCCTCCTGCAAGTGAACTCAATTCAGATGGTCACTTACATATTTCCTTACCGCTACGACAGCTGAAATGCGTGAGATGCTAACTGAAGATACCTGGTATCTCCAGACAAGTACAGTTGCAGATTCACATTCTATAGTGATCAGTTATCTAACAAGTACAACATCAAGCACGAAATCAGACTGACCACAAAACTTATCTAGGGGACACAAAAATGAAACATAGCCTTCTTCAATGTCTGACAGCAAAGCAATCCTAGTTACACAGAATGCATCAAGATATAAATAAGCATGGATTTAAAAAAAAAAAAAAACCAAACAAGGTTGAACTTGGTTTGGTATGGAGAAATAAAGATGGATCTCAATACTCCATTACAGTTACTTTAGTAATTTTAAAATGCTTAGCACAGGGCTTGTTAGGTTCCCCAGGTCTCAGCTACTTGGATGATTTTAAAAGTATCTCACCATCATGAGCAGTGTAATTTTTTTTAACACTTCAAGAGTAAACTAAGAGTTACTCTAACAGCTGACATTTCAAATAACAGAGAATCCAGAAAGCAGAACTAAGCAACAGCATTCTATACACTGTTAAATTATAAAGACAAAGAATTAACGTTAAACCCGTATTGTTCAGCCCATCACAATACAGATTAAGCTACCAGTTCAAACAAAATTATCTTCCAGTCATCTAAGTTTTCAAATTGTACTGTCTCAAATTCAAGATAACTTGAAAGCTTGCTCACTCTCTAAACTACTGAGCCAATGTTTCTTGTCTTCTCCTTTGGCATTGAATCACCAGAAACAAAGAAGAATCCCTAATTTTAGTTTTTTTTCAAATGCTACCTGTTATGTAGGTTGAATTCTGGAAAGAAGGCAGATAGAAGGACAGAGAAATGGCCTGGTATGCTTTTCCTACTACGTTCTAAAATCAGAATTGAAACATTACTAAATGCTATCTTACATAAAAACACTGTGAAACACACATGGAAGTTATTCACCAAACGGTTGAGCACGGAAGGCACTTCTGGAGAGCACCTAGCCCAAGCCCTCAGCTCAAAGCGGAGTCAACAATGGCAGGTTGCTCTGGCCCTTGTCTGGTCACATCCTGAAACTCCATACCTTGCTGGGTATCTTGTTCCAGTGTTCGATCACCCTCATAGTAAAAGCCATACACCAGTAATTGCACATTTTCGGACTGAGATCTCATGACACAGTAAAATCACGACTGTGCAAGGTCTGCCTGGGATGGGGTTAATTTTCTTCATAGCAGCCCACGCAGCGCTGCGTTTTAGATGTGCAACTGAAATGCTGTGTTGATAGCACACCAGTGTTTTGACTATTGCTGAGCCACACTTGCAGTGTTGAGGCTTGCCTTTTTCCCACTCTGCTCCCCTGTGCCCACCCCACAAGTAGAACAGGGGTGGGCAAGGACCTGGGAGCAGACACAGCAGGACAGCTGGCCTGAATCAGCCAAAGGGATATTCCCTGCTCTGTAATGTCACACTGAGCAATAAAAGCTCAAGAAAAGGAGGAAGAAGAGGGGGATGTTAAAAGGCCTGTGGAGGGGTGACCCCAGCCAGCAGCTAAACACCCTGCAGTGCTTGCTCATTCCCTGTCCTCAGGACAGGACAGAAAACAGGAAAAGCAAATGTGACAAAACTCATGGGTCAAGATAAAGACAGTGTAATAACTGAAGCGGGGGGAAGAAGGACACTAGTGATGCAAAAGCAATCACTCCGCACCTCTCACAAGCAGACTTGATTCCCAGGTAGCTGAGCAACACCCCACCTTGGAAGACAAAACATCCCTTCTGGTTTCTATTGCTGAGCACATCTTTTTGGTTGATTTGGTTCTCCAGAAAACAGAGAAAGCCTCACCACTGTGCAAGCACTGCTCAGCAAGAGCCAAAAAAACCTGATGTAAGCCAAAACTGTTGTGTGTTGTCAACACAGTTTTAGCCACAAATCTGAACCATAGCACCATACTGGCTGCTGTAAAGAAAATTAAGTCCACAGCCAGACTCGGTACAACCACCAAGAGATGGCTTTGACAATTTTTCCATGAAAATGTAAAAGATTATTAATAATGGAGTAATTTGTTATCCATGGAATAAACAGAAAGATCCGTAAAAGTTAAATGCTTTAGTCAAAGTCCATGGGAAAATACTCTCTCGTTATATAGCCAACATAATTCCTGCAATATGTGTGCAATATAGGTGCTATATTTTGGGACCTTCAAGTGGACAGCTAAAAGACTGCAGGCTGGCTGTTCTGCAGAGCTGATACAAGAGAACGAAATAATGAAAGCAGACCTCTGTATGACTGACTGCAAACACAGCCTGTCGGTCATACTCATCAACAGAAATTTTAAGCAATTTATGTACAGAGTGGTGGAAGCACACGCAAAAGGAACAGGCTGGTAGAAAAAGTAAGTCTTCCTTCGCAGCACAGAATATGAGATTCCCGAGAGGCACCCAGAACCTCTTTCCCCAAGATTGCCCAGAATAACTTCTTCTGGAATACAAGCAGAAGACAAACTGTTGCTTATATAGGTTATTGTGATTCCGGTCCCATGTCTGGATATTCAAAATACCCAAGAAATGAAACAAACTTCTGTCATTTTGTGTTTCCTTACTATTCTTCAGCTTCTTATTTTTTTATGGAAAATCTTGGTCTACAATTTATTGAGACTATAACTGTAATCAATACTCTGCAAACAAAGAGCAGATTGCTTTCATTTTGTCTTTTACCCCAATTACAATCAAAAAACCTGTAAGAGAGTATTAAAAATACTCTACTACCAAGGATGATTTTGCAAAGATTCAGTCTAATACTAGTATCAGATTTCAAAGGAGATACTTGAAGCATTTATGGAAACAGCTTAATATACAAAAAGCTTATAGTTAATGGAAATGTCAAACAGCTGCATTTAAACAAGAAGTAGCAACAAATATGAAATTTTCAGCTTGAAGACAAACACTACATTTTTAGATAAGCCACAAAGGCAGAACTCTCTGTACTAAGAAATGCATACAAATAGTTTCATTATTTTACATAAGTTCATACTTTGTGTATTTCCCTTCTGGATTCAATACCCCATTTGTTGTTTTCCAGCCAGTTCCAATTACTCCTTACAAGAAAACCACATATTTAAAGGTTTCTTTCTTACAGTGTCCCCATTAAATGAACTAATACAAGAACTAAAAAGCCCACAAAGTTATTCCCTCTTTCCTGGTCTTTATTTATTGCCCTCTGCAGTAGACCTTACATTACTGAATTTGGGCAGTTAGCATCTTCCTTTTGCGGCCTCATTATCTTGCATTACATACTTCATTCTGTCTCTGAACTTCCAGGAAGTCTACCAACCTGCAGCACATACTAAGCTGGACTGAATGTAAGCTTAGGAGTATAGTAGTAATTCTCCAAAACATGCAACAAAAATGAAGCCTTTTAAAGCTATGCAGATTCTCTTTCACACTGAGGAAAATCTCTGCAAACTAGGTACTAAAATATTAAAAAAATTCTAAAAGCATTTTGTCATAACTTAGTGCTACTTAAATTTACAATCTTGTTTTCCGTTCGATGCCGTAGAAAGAGTCTTCTTCAGATAAATGTAACTTCTATACAAGCCTCAAGTGAATCCAGCACTGTATTCTAAAGTAATAACTAACTTAATGTGGTAACTTTCTGAAGATATACTATTTAATGCTGCAAAACCATCTGAGACTAGTAAAAGTTCCACTAATTTGCTAATTAGTTTGACATCACTTCAGGTGGGGCTCCTAGCCCATCATACTCCTAATATGCCATGTAACTAGAGAATGGGCAAAAGAGCATTTACCTTCATGAAAGGCTGACACTGCAGCTAGCTTGATTTTCAATGAGGATGCCTGGAGGCCAGACTGATTAATGTAGAAGGTATTCAAGCAGCCTGGGTGTGGGATATGCATAGGTTCATAAGGTTCCAATTGTTTAGCCTCACACCATCGTCCATTTGAAGTCATAAGAAAAAGTCCACTCAACTTCTTAGTTAGGAGACCTCGACATTTTCTCAGACACACCAGCTGCTGGATCTCTACCCACTCAGAAGCCAAGCTGGAAGTGAGAGAAATTCTCTATTGGGATGAAGAATGCCCTGGTTCTAAGTGAGCAAGTCTGGAAAAGTTTGTGAGGCAGGCGACAGCCTCGTTAAGAGGGAGGCGAGTTTTCACTACTGAGAAGTCTCGCATCTACAACAACTCTAAAACCAAGATTATCAAGGATGGAGCTGTATCGATAGCTTCTCCCACAGAAGGGGAAACGTATGTCTTGTTATTTCTTCTTCTTTTTGTACAAATTACTATACTTTTCTACCAATGGCAAAACAAATGCCTCCCAAGTTTGATCACTCTAAGTAAGGTGATCTGTACTTCTGACCCCAGTATCATACACATATTACAATGTGATTTAATGACTTTTTCCAACAATGAAGGTATTTTCCCCCTTTTTTGTATATTATTTGAAAACCTTATTGAATGTCTCAGAAAAAATTAACATTTTTATTTTCCCTTTTCAAATAGACAATAATACAAATACCAGCTTCCAAGACAACACAGCATTCTCTTAATTACATATCCACAATTAATGGATCCACATGATCCATAAAATTCACAATTTATAGTGTGCAAAAAATGGTTTGCAGAAGAAGGACAAATACTTCAAATGAAACAACATACACCTAGGCTTCTGCAAGCTTTAAGAACTTGCTCAGTTACAAGTAACTACCAAGCAAGTTGGGGAAAATGGTTAGTATACTATTAAGAAAACTACAGTGTTCAAATCGTAGCAGTAAATGATTGTCATGAACAAGTTATAAAAATTCTTTACACAAGCATAAAATATGCACAATTCCTTTTACTGTTAAAACTTACCTATTATAGTATCTGCCTCCCATCATAAACTGATTGCTTGATGTTGGACATATTTTAAAACGCTGAATATTTTCACTGGTCCGAAAATAAAGTGAATAATCACCAGGTGTATTATCTGAAGGCCTCACAAGAAAACTGCACACCTGACCAACTGAAAAGATATCACAATAGCATTACTTTTCTTAGTGTTACATATGAGGCCTTATCAAATCTATTTCCACATAAATTTGAAGAAATACAAAGTCTATGAAGTAAGTTCCAACAGTGATCTCAAACTAGACGAACTACTACTAAACTGCCAAAATTGATGCAAAATGGTTTAGCTGTAGCTAGCAACCTAGCCGCATCTTTGCCACCTCTTTACAACAGCATACAAAAAAAAGTTTGACAAGTTTTCAAAAATTAACAATTTCTGTTCTAATATTTAAAGTATGCTATTTAACAATATGGGTCAGAAATCTCGAAGAGATTGAAGAAATATTTGCTCTATGAAAGGGCTAAAACACTAGTAATGTATTTTCCTTTAGGTATATAAAAGCACATTCTCCACAGCATTTTGATGAAGCCATCAATAAGTGAAACAATTTTTTCACATGTATTAATTAAAGAATATTGCAATAAAAAAATTATTAAATTAACTGTACTTGAGAACATACTCAATACTTACAAGAACGTCAATTTTCTTCCAATGTAGTATTCTACCAAGGTAACAACCACAGGGGCTAGTCAGACTAAGACACTCGTGTATGTATGTTCACACATAAAAGGAAGTTTTCCCACAGTTTAATACAAATAGGACCACTTTGTGCCATTTCACTACCACTGTACTTCAATCAGAAATACAACTACCTGTCATCAGCAAATTGTAAGCCTCTTGTTTGGAGATCTTCCCGTGGAACCATCTTAACAAAGATGAAGAGAAAAATTAGAAAGCAAGACTACCAGTTCTCTTTTTTGGCTGTGCGGACATCCAAGGCTCTGGCACCTATGAATTGACCTTTATTTAAAAAAACCTAATACATATAGATGAGATAATCAATGATTATGCTACTGAATGATTCTGTTCTACCAACAGCATGAAAAAAATAACAGTAACAGGTATATAAATAAATCTCAATAAAAATGTCCAACACTTGGAGTTGACTTTCAAATCCAACTGTGTTTAGAGATAAAAATGAGTTGTCTGAATGGNGACTCGTGAAATCCAAAGCTCAAAAAAGGACGTTAAACACTGCACAGAAAAATTCAAACTGAATTTTGCCAGAAGCTGTGGAAATAAAACCTAGCTTTGGTAGACTATTGAATACAAACTGCTTTGATCTCACACCTTGTACCTTCCCAGAGTGCTGTGTCAGACCAGCGTCCTAAAAAAGTTCAGCAGCCT
>VYZV01035247.1:0-32369 GCA_013401275.1 Pandion haliaetus | reverse complement strand
GGGTCCAACATTTTGGCGCGTCCGACATTTTGGGGCGGCGAATTGTTCCAGCAGCTTCTTAAAGGGGCCGCCTCTGCAGCCCCCCTCCCCTGCCACCAAAGAAAACCGCGCCACACAAACCCATAACACATAGAAAGGCCAACTTTCCCTTTACATTGCAAGTGCAGACGAAGGAGCTCTGTCCCTTCTGTTTAGTGCTCCCTGAGAAGAAAAGGGAGATTTTTTTGTTTCCTTTTTTATTTTTTTTAAATAGTAATCTTGCAGTTTAGTTGTTCATTCTCCTCACTCATGTTTGAGCCTTGAGCTTTGGATTGTGTTAGGTAGGTACCTAGTGCAGCTGCTGCCAGAGGTGCAACTTACAACTCTGGTGCTAGGGTCTCTGAGGCCATGCCAACTCTCATCTGGCAGGAAATGGTTGCTTAATTGAGTATTTCTGTGCTTCTATCTCATTGTATTGTTACCTTGAAAACCTAGAAGTTTTTCAGACTCTGAGTATGAACTTTTCATCCTAGGAATCCAGACAAATGGAAATTAGCAGCAGGTCACCATGACCTCAGTTGTTCCACTAAAATCTTTTCAGCTAGTAGAAAGTGTAAGTTAGTTTTGTAAAATTAAATCCCAGATTGTAAGATCTAGTATTTTAAGCTCTACAAGGTGGTTGTACAAATGTTTTCAGCACCAGGCATGATAAAAATACTCAAATATTAAGACAGTAAACACTTTTAAAGTTAATAAGAAAAAAATTACAATATCTGAGATGTTGAGCCAGTTTGTATCATTGGCTAATTTGATTATTCAGGGTAAGGGTAGAGGCTGCCTTTCAAAAGTCTAGCATAGACATGCATGGTACTTGATACAGTATACTGTTAGAGAACGAACAGCACGCTGGTCGTAGGCAGAGGTGTCCTGTATATGTTAAGAGGCAGTACAGCCTCATTTGTACTTGTTATTGCAGTTCCTTATGATCCATAATTAGTGTTCAACCCCAGACAGCTTGTGTTGGTCAGTGAAAATAATTTTTTTAAAAAGCGGACTATTCTGTGCTCACTTCCTGTCCTTGTGGGAATGTTTGTACTTGAATGCTTCAGATACAGTAGATGGAAGATAAGCCAGAGTGGACAATGAGGATTGTCTATTCAGTATTTGCCATGTCATTCTGATCTGAGATAGCACATCTGGCCATTCTGTTTATCCCAATGGACAAAAAATTCCAGCTTTGCAATGATATGCTGATATTACACATTTTAAATAAAACATCACAAAATTTTGTATTTTAAAATCGTATGACTAATAATTTCTTTATACTTTCTCGTCAGTGTTTTAACAGGTAGTAAATTTCCCATTTGAGATTAATAGCAAATAAAGTACCATATCAATCTTATTAAAATCCAAATGGGAACAGTAGCAAAAGAACGATGGGTTATTTATGATCAACTAGAATTGAATACTTTCATAAGCCAATACAGATAAATCCAGTTTCATTAAGTTTTTCACATCCTCAGTTACTTAAAATGGATCTGAAGAAAATGATCTCTCTATGAATTACAAAATTTTTCATGTTTTGGATAGCACGTGACCAATATAAGAAACAGAGTTGAGACTGAGTATCTCCTTTTGGCCAACATTTTCTATAGACACCAATTACATTCCTTGAAGCCACCCACTCATAACTAAAGATTTTTATCATTAGCGTTCACAAAACCAAAATGGGACATTCTGAACTGGGATGTTGAATTAAGTTTTCCGCACATGACAGCCATTTCTAAAGTTAGCTTTTTCCAAATGTCCATGCTACCATTTCCATTTCATAGGAGCCTGTGGGAAATCTTTCTTTGAGATCAGGCTTATGTTTTGTCTCTTGTGATGTGAGCCCTGTGTTGATGGTGACATTTGGAAGCCTTGTTAGGAGAAATGCTTGTTGAAACCCAGTTTGTCGATGAGTGTGACCTTTCAACAGTCTTTGCAGATGTGGGTGTTTTTCATAAGGCCTTCCTGAAATTCCCTTTATCTAGAAAGCTTCCTCTAGATCCTGGAAGCTCGAATAGGGAATGTTCGTAGACCCTCAGTCACCTCTGTGTTTTCATCTTCACAGTGAATTGGGAACACAGACTTTTTAATGTGCTGGTACAGCTTTGCTCTTCAGCAAAAACTTCCCTTTCACCTAAGGTTTGCATATCATGCTTGTGGACAGGTCATTCTGAGAATTGCTCCTTCTATAGCACAGTTCAGATTTCTTGGACAACAGCAGTCTAGTTTAAAGGACTTAAGAGTTTTTTGGTTTAAATATTGTATATTTCTCATCCATCTTCCCAGACTTAGATGCACATTGTAAGATAAGTCTTTGGAAAGCCCATTTCCCAACTGTGTGATGTGTGTTGGGGTAGGAAAACCACAGCAACAAATTTAGCCTCACTTACTTGTTTCTTTGTTTATAAAATGAACGTACTCATTATTAATAACTCATCATTAACTGCAATATCCTGCCTAAGTATTCAGTTTAACCTATTCATCAACTGAAGGCATGTGCACTTTATATACGTGCTGCACTGACCACATCGTGAAGTCCCATTCACTGTTAAAAAACATCATTCAGTATTGTCTGTTTCAGAGGAAGAGCACAGCCGGTGTCAATAAGGGTAAGTTTTCTTTAATCACTTTATTGTTTTTCTTTTCATAGGTATTTTCTCAGTACTCAGCTTGGCATCTGAATGTACCACTCTTGCTGCTGAGCTTCCCAAAGTGTCTTATGTGAAGGCCTTAGATGTCTGGCTGATTGTTTGCCTTCTCTTTGGGTTTGCATCCCTGGTGGAGTATGCAGTGGTTCAGGTAATGCTAAACAATCCGAAGAGAATTGAAGCCGAAAAAGCAAAGATTGCCAAGGCAGAGCAAGCAGAAGGGAAGGGTGGAAATGCTGCCAAGAAGAACACTGTGAACGGCACAGGGACTCCTGTCCACATCAGCACTTTACAGGTAGGAGCTGCGAAACCGTGTATGCAAAATCAGCATTATCCTCTATTAACATAATTCCAGGAATATACTGTTGTAATAGTTTTGGATAATGCTTAACCTTAGAAGTGGCCAAGGCATTAAAAACATGCTGGTAATTAATAGCTAGCAATCTGACCAATTGGTCCCTAGTGATTTGGGGTCAGATGTACTAAATGAAAAATTTGCTTTTAATATCCTAGCGCCATGGTTGCTGCTGAGCTTCAGGTAAATAAAGTAGCAAGCAGCTTTACAGTTGCTATTTTTCTCAAAATAAATAGCAGCTGTCAAACTGTAACTATTCAGAGGACAGTAGTCTTAATCAGTATTTGCTGAGAGCATACTCAAATAACACCCATCTCATTGGTTTCCCCGGGATGGCCACAGCTGTGCTGCATTGCATGTCAAGCATGTCTGAAGCCAGGGATCCAGAAGTCTTGGCATTTGTAAACAAAAGACAGGTCTGTTTGTCTGTCAAACAGTTCCTGCATTTCTTGTGTTGCCAGGTAGAGTTTATGGGTAAATCAGTCAGATCTCATTATGCGGATAGAGATGACGTACATCTTCACTCAGGCCAAAGTTTTCCATCATGTTGCTAAATTCCTGGTGTTGTAAAGCTCCCCATTTGTGCTCCAAGAGTTATCAGACATCCCAGGCCAACTGCCCTCAGTCCTGAGTGATATTTAATTGACATTTATTATACAGAAGAAAATACGTTATGCTACAATATGTGGAATATGAATTTGGCTTATAGTTTTCAATGATTCACCAATTTTGATGTATTTAAAAAAGCTATTAGGCCAGATCCAAGTGATAATACTGGTAACATAAAATGTGACTTCGGTATTTCTTTAAAGAGGGAATAGTTTATGCCACAATGGCAGAAACCCCGTCGTAGTATCAAGCCGGCATTGCCCCATAACTGATTACCCCCAGTCCAGAGGAGCTGCAGATATCACAGCGTGGTGCACTTAACTGCCATAATTCTCATCTGGTAGAAGAGTCTCCTGGGAACTGTTTTGGCAGGCAACCAGGCTCAGCTTAGAGCAAGCCCATGACTGCTTTGACTTGTGTCACAAGTAATTCCCCAAGCTCAGGCAACATGGGGACTGAGTAGAAAGAAAGATGGCTCCGTTACAGTTTTGCTTCCCCTGAACTGAATGTGATATTTTTGTGTTCAGCAATTTGCAGGTCCCAAATTTAGCTGTTTCTTGTTGACAAAATAGTTGCAACAGTCCAGCAGAGCAGCATAAAATCTGTTTATTCCTATTTCAAGTACTTAACAAGTGTAAGTGTTCAGCTTGATCAATGACAAGATTAACAAAAAACTACAGTTTTCAGTAGTGTGAACAAAACCAAATTGTTAAATTACTGACTTTCATCAGTGTGTACAGCCTTTAAGGTACTTGCCATTGTCATAGCCATAAAGAGGAAAAAATGTTAACTTTTATCACCTGCTCTATCCTTTCACCTTTTAATAATCTTTCAAGAAGGCAGGTTTGAGTTTAGGGTACATTTTAAGACTTAGAAGAAGGGGAGTTGTTGTCCACCAAGATTAAGCAACATTCCCCATGAGAAGGTTTTCAGGATCCAGACCTCAGTCTGCCCTCCCAAGATCTTGCAGTGTCTCACCTCCACGATCTTGCAATGTCACTTCCAGCATCTCATGTTTGACCTGCACTTACCAGGGTCTTCCCAATTTGTTATCAGAGACCTTTAACATTCCAATATGTATAATTTCTGCAACAGTAATCCATAGTGTATTTCTATGGCGTCCTGGGCATGTGTAGCTTCTGATGATCTTTATACAGAGTTACAAAACATTTGTTTACTGTGACAGAGTGGAAATACTTATTCACTGCTGTAAAAGCTGGTCATGTGGCTGAGTGGTCTTCTCCCCTCATGGCTAGTGATCCAGCTCGTATCCAGCCACCTGCTTTGAAATACAGCCTACCTGAGGAAGGATGTCCTGGGCTGGTAATTTCTGGGAACATCACCAAGCTGAGATAGAAAAAGGTCCCAGACTGATGAATCATTTGACATCAGATGTGGTAGGACAGTGATGCTAGATTTTATGTATTTGAATGCTATAAATCTGCCTAGCTGAAAACTCCCTCTCTGAACCAGCTGCTGCGTAGGAGTACTTTGAAAGTTCTCAGCCCTGGAGAAGCCTGTACTAAACTCCTAAATCCGAACAGGTCTAAATCTTTCAGTAGCTCTAACTTCTAATCCGAAACTAGGCCTGCCCCACAAAATTTGGATTGCTCCCATACAGACCTAGGAATGATCAAGTAGAGAATGCGTTTGTCATATGGCAAATATGCAAGGGAGGGAAACATTAAAGAAACAGGTAATGGAAAAAAAATGTATGTTGAAAGGCATAAAGAATATGAAACAAAAAGAGGCCAGAGAGCTGTCCCAGAACTTCAGGAGCTGTTTCTCATCAGGGTCATGTAGGATTTTGTGTGAGGAGAGAGCAAATGCTGTGCTAAATGTCTGGAAAGACTTAGGCGAACCAATGTATAGCTGTAGGAGAAAAGGACAACTTGGAACTATATCCCTGAAATGAGTATGCATCACATAGAAATGTTCGAAGATGTTCTCTTTCCACATGGGAAGTGATACTAAGGCAAAAGTGACTGAGGGTGTAGCTGGAAATCTCACCATAGGTGGACTTGAAACAGTGGATAGACCAGATAGGACTCAAAGGTAAAGCCAAAAGGAAAGACCTGGAAGCAGAAGACCTCATGTGGGGAAAACCAGAGAGCTTGAATAATTGCATTTATAAGTGTTTCTCCAGCTTAAATGAAGCCCTTATTTATTATGAGACATTAACTGAATGATGCTGATACATATCTGTAAGTTATTAGAGGGTAATCACGTTTAAAAAAGAAATTACTTTATTTCGCTTTAAAATGCCCCCAATCCCGATGCCAAGCCAGTTTGCCAGCGTTCCCCAAGCAGCAAGTTGCGCTCTTGCTGCCTCTTGCAGCCATGGAGCATCACAGCAGTGATGTCTCTGCAGGAGATTGGGGGAAGGGGCCAGTATGTAACATACAGGGGGGTTGCTGGGGTGGGAAGGTCCCAGGCGTGAGAAGGATTAGGGAGAGCATGGAGAAGCAAGTGGGGCAGTCAGGTATCCCTGGTTCCAGCCCACATGGAACAACATGTTTTCATGTGCTCGCTCCATTTGTGAAAGATAAAAAAGGCATCTGGTCTGGAGACCTGGCAAGTTTGATATTAGCAAAAACCAAGCCGTAACAAAACCACGTGATAATACTTAAAAATACAAGTAGCTATTGTTCCTTTTTTATGACAAGAAATTGGGTAAAGGGATAAACTTTTCAGTATATCCTAAACATTAAAAGCTTGATGCCATTCGTAATTGAAGGTGAGGAGAAGAGATCCCCTGTAACAGAACCTGTAAGGGCCCACCTGGAAGTTTTCAGTGGAAGGCACTTTAGGCACTGTGTCAGCAGTCAGTGATCATGACCAATAGTTACCAATAGCGACAGTGAAGATGGCAGGATGGAAACAATGCTCACAATTTGCCAATCGCCCAAAGATGTCGAAGGCCTTCCATGGATGCATAGCTACTTCTTCTCTCCACCAATTCCTGAGTACTGGCTGACGTGAAAGCTGTATGTTGCCAGTATACGCCAAGCCCCCGAGTCCATGCTTTATGACTCATGCCCCCTCCAACAAAAACCTTTGAAATGTCAGTGCCATTTTAAGCCCTGAGGTTTATTGATATGACTGACTGATTAAAGTCAAGTGGTCCATCTGGCAAGATCACCCTGAATCTGTAGAAAAAAAGAGAAAATTCAACATAAGCACTTCTGACATGTTTTTCTAGTAGCGGCAATGGCTATGCATTTACAGGCAAGAAGCCATGAGAAAGTACAGTCTGGCTCCCTTAGCTCGTAGCGGCTGCAAGTAGATGCTGTTCTAAGTAGAGGAGAAAATTATACAACATGGTGGTAGCTGCTGGCACTGGCTTTTTATTGGGAACCCTCAGTAGGAGTTTGCATGTGTTTCCTAGCAATGCAGCATCATACAGTGAGAAAAACAAGCAAAAAGGAAAATGCTCTGAAGATGAATCAGTATCTTTTTGCTTTCACTGGTGGTGTGATTACAGGGAGAGATTGCACTGTTAACTAGAACAACACCCCTTGATTTGAAAAGTCACATTTTCATCAAGACCATTTATAGAAGCTGTCCCCCACAGATAATGCACTGATGACTGGAGAGAACATTTGCTAAAAGAATGGCTCTGCTGTATGATGAATAATGCTGTGCAAGTGGTGGTAATAGCTCTAAACCCAGTTATTTTTAAAAAGAAGTAGTGCTATTGCTTGCCTTATCTTGTCAGAGCCACATCTAAGCTCTGAAACCTGATATAGGTTGTGTTCATCTCTACTGATTTATAATGTACCTGACCACTGGTGGTGGCCTGTGGTGACCTGATCTTCCCATATGGTCTTTTCCCCTCGAGTGGCACTCCAGACTCAGATTCTTCTTGCAGAAACACCAGAAACCCAGTTTACATTTTACCTTGTACACAAAACCACAGGCTGCAGTCTATTTTAATAGCTCCTGACAGCATTTCAGGTACAGAGTAGGTACTTTCTGCTCTAGTGACTCACATATCCGACCTTGGAGATAATTCAGAACATGACTGTAAAAAAGCCCTAAGCAATCTGCTTTTAGCAGGGGGTTGGACTAGATGATCTCCAGAGGTCCCTGCCAACCTCAGCTATGTTGTGATTCTGTGATATTTTATGTATAAATATTTTTGTGTTGTACTTTGCAAAGAATATTTTGCATGCAACAGCAAATTCCTGCTGAGCTGCACCAGAAAATATACTCAGTCTGAATACACACTAATGCTAAACAATCATTACTTTATTGATGATCTACATCTGTCATTATGGCAAGAGCAAGAGAAGAGTACAGAACAAGTACAAGAAAGATTAATGACAGAGTTTGTTAGAAAACTCCTCCTTCATCTTCTATGGAAGACTCTTACACAACTGGCAGCACTAGTGACAGATGTGCATGCCAAAAAGAGGTTGGGTGCAACAGAAGAGATGATTTTATGGCAGAGAAGACGTGCTGTGTAGGGCAGAGAATGCTGCACTACAGTAGCGAGGCACTTCAGCCTGAGGGGCACACGCTGAGCTTGAGAGGCTGCCAGTGCTATAGCATGTTGAAGCTTAGCTAGAAATTATGGACAATACATTTCTGCTCTCAAAAATTCTTGAATCCAGAATGATGGCATTGTATATTACACTTCATCTTGATGGATAAAGAGGACTTGATCACAAGATGAACAGTCAATTGAAAAGGATCTTTATTCTATTTGCACAAAACAAATGTAGTCAAGTCCTGGTATTTTCGGTGCTATGAGAGGACAGATTTCACAAATTTGAAAACTATGTTTTCTCATATGGGTGGAAGAATTTAAACAAAAAATATGAATGGTGCTGGTGAGCTATCTAACAATGTTCAAAACAGCTACAGACCAGAAAGGAAGCTATAGTAATTTAAAAACCCCCAACAAACAGCACAATTGAAAACAAACTCCTCAAAGACTGAAAACTAACTAAGCTTCAAGCATTTCTCTTTTCTTCTCACTGGCAAATGGAGAACTTGATAGCAATTAATATAAGTTGAAATCCAGAAAATAGGTGTAGGTAACAGGTGTGGGTAACAAAAGGGCTATATGGTTAGCATAACTGAGGGCAATAGGAAGTTACTTTGCATGTATAGCACAACTACAAAAACCAGTAACAAGAGTATTGGTCCAATACTAGATAGAGAAGCTGTAAGTATCAAGTATTAGCAGAAAAGCAAAAGTGCTGAACAAATATTCTGCTCTGTGTTTGGGGAAAAGCCAGATACATTCAATCAGATGATGAAATGGCTTTCATTGACAGTAGCTAATGAGGATGTTAAACAGTAGCTATTAAAGTTAGACATTTTACAGTCGAGAATTCAGCTTAAGTTGCATCTAGGATTTTTTTAAAGAGCTGGTCCACGAGTGGTGTTAATGTTGATTTTTTAATAAATCCTTTTAAACTGGGTGGGTTCCAAAAGACAGCAAGAAGCTAACTTTGTGCCAGTACTTTTAAAGGCTAAGTGGCACAACATGAATAATTATAAGCTTGACATCAATCAGTGGAAAATATTGCATAGCTAACAGGGGTTTGACTACTAATTATTATTCATAAGTATTACTTATTAATATTATTCATAATTCAGCCCCATGCTAGCTAATAAATTTAAATGGGTCAGTGAAATTAAAGCTGATCTGTATGTTTATTGGTTTAATCAAACTGAATATAATTTTTTAAAAGATTATCAATTAGGTTGACAGGGGTAATGATGTGGAGGTAAGGAACTTTTAAGAATATTTGACTTGGCTTCATATGTCGGCCTGGTTACATCATCTGAATTATGCAAAATCAAGGTTAGATTTGTTACCATCTGTAAGTACCAGCAGTTAATCAGACTAACTATAGTCATGCCGCGTGACTGAAAATTGAAGCCAAATAAATTCAGGTTAGAAATAAGGTACATATGTTTGTGGGGAACAAGGTCGTGGAAAAAATTCTCCATCCTGGATGTTTTTAAAGGAAAATCTAGTGTAACTAGTTTGGGCAGTAAATGTGGAGAGTGAGGAGAAGGGCCAGAAGCAGCAGAGGCAGCGATGGGGAGTTAGTTCCCCCTTCCTGCTGGTCTGCATGCATAGGCAGCACTTCTTCTTTCTTCTTCTCTTTCCCCATTTTCTTATCACCTTATTTCCCTAACTCTGCAAACAAAGGCTCTCTGAGCCGGGTACGGCCCTGCTGCAGTGGCACACACACTGCAGCTCTGGAGCAGTGGCAGCAGCAGGTGTTGAGCTTGGCAGAGAGCACCGGCCAGCCGGAATTTTGTAAAAGGTGAGAAAGGATCATTGCACGGGGCCTTCTAGCTTCTAGGAGTCATTTTTAGGTATTTCTGAGCTGTTCATCGAAAGGCAGGTGTCCTGTCCAGCATACCAAACCTAGACAAGGTGGCCCAGTCCTGGGAGAAACGGGAACTAGGTCAGGGTTTTGTGCCAAGCCCCAGGAGCCACGCCACCTTCCCATGCTCTCCTCATCCCCCTCGCCTCTGCGCCAGAGGGACGAGGAGCAGCTGCCCGGTTCCACTGGGGACGTGGGGAGGCCCTGCGCTATTCCAGCAGCCTTCCCTTCCCAAACAGCTGCTCCCCATCCCCTGCAGGGGAAAAGCCATAGAGCTGGTGGAAGCACCCTGTGGGCTGGGTCTGGCCCACGGGTCATGATGCTAGGGCAGGATAAGGCAAATGATACCAAATACTTTCCAGGGACAAGTTCTGTGTCAGGATGGAGTCGAAAGGATATAACATTTAACAATGTTTTACTTTCTTTGCAAATCTTCAGTGTAGTACTCTAAAATCAAGTCCTGTGGTATCATTTTCCACAGAAATGGTTCCTGTAGCCTGTGGTGTCAGGAATATTGTTACGCTTCTATACCACGGACCGAGACAGGATGAATAAAAAGCGGATAAACTACTTCTAATATGTATTATCTCACATTGTTTAGGGAAAGCTGTAGGTCACCTGAAGCTAATTTAGATTAAAACAACGCAAATATTGGAGAGTTGAAGAGATGTATGAAAAGAAATTTAAAAATACGTCTAGGCAGCAACTGCTTATAGAAAATAGAAGCACATTAGATTTTTAAACCCAGGGAAATGAAAGAAATTATTTTTAAAAGCAAAATATACTTATTAAAGAAAAATTTGGGCCAGGTTGCTCTTACAAGGGAAATTGTGTCACCCTGATAAATCAGTACTCCAGCTGACACTAAACTAAGCAGAGCTCTGTGTGAACATGCTGCAAACAATCCTCTGCTTATAAGGCAGAGGTGACCTAGAAGCTGTTCCCTCAGTTCTCTGTCCCACAAGTGAATGAGAACTGACTTGTAACAGCCTTTAGGGGAGCACTCTCTAGATACTGCAGCTGGAACAGGAATATTCTGTATTGTAAATGAGAGCGCTTAGGCTACAATTAGTGTCACTGAGTTTTACAATATATCGTTGGTAGTATGAGGAGTGGACTACAAGTTTGCAAATCCAGAAAGAGGCTTATAATTTCATACATTATTCTATTTCTTGTAATGGCCGTACTAAATCTTAAAAGTTTTGACCATGGAAAAAATGTAATATTCCTGTGACTTTTCAGTTAACATGCACCCCAGTCCTGCAAGTTACCCTCTCATTGCACAAGGGTCTGCTTTTTATCTTCATTACCTATATCATTGGGTGTGATCCGATTGGAAGGAACCTCTTGGATCACTGACTGACAGCCCCCATGTCACCCAAGGTCACATAATCTTGTTCATGTGTGTCTCAGTCACCACATTACTAGACAGTTTGCCCCTGCTACTCCGATACTGAACGCTGTCCCAGGCTGTCAGATCTTTGATGACTGGGAAACAGTTGCGGGAAATTTGTATGCAAAGTTTTGCCTTACCATCATGGAACGCCTATCTTGTTTTTCTTTTTTATAACCTGTAATCTTGATTCTGTTGTGTAAACTGCACCTCAGTTTTAGTGCATTGGTTTCAAAATTTACTGTTTTCCTGAGAAATGTAAGTCTGGCAAATCTGGGGAGGTGTATGCACTTCGCTGAGGGAATAGGGCTGTGCTGCTCTTCCACCTTGTGCCAGAATCAGCATTGTCAGTAATGGGAGTAAAAGCCCCAGTCAAAGTTCGGGTCTCTTCCTGAATGCTGCAGTTCTTGTCATCCAGGATACCTTGTCAGTTGTCAGAGAGAAGCTAATAATATTCTTCAGAATGTTTTTTATTCATACCAGCAAGTCTGGTACTGTATTTCACTATTGGTATTTCAGTTATGAAATGTGATGATGCAAAATATCCCAAACTATCAGCCTAAGACTGCAGCAAACCAGAGGTGGAGAGAGCTGAGAGTAAAATGCCTGAAGGTGTTGTGGAGGAGAGAGGTAGGCTACTGGGAGCAAGGGACAGGCAGCTTTTGGAGAAAACAAGTTTTAGTGGATCAGTGGTTCCGGGAAGCCTGAATGAAATTTGTGTTAATGTTGGTTGCCCTTGTGTATAATCTGATTTGTGAACCAGCATTTTTCCCAACTAACTCTCAGGTTATATATATGAACAAATGGCATTATTAATAATGCAGTTAATTTTCATAACCTGTATTTATTTTTTAAATTTTTTCCCCCCCTCCTTTACTGTATAGTCCAGTTGAAATGAAACTCTGGGAGAGATTTACCCAAGTCACAAAGCAAAGTGCCTTGCAAGTAGTCCCCAAACCCCTTCAAGCTCCCTGAACACTGTGGGGGTGGTCCTCGTAGAGATTTGTTGTTCCTGAATTACAAACTTTATAAAATCCAAGGAAGGGAATATAGGACCCTTTTTTTTCCACCCCCACAAAACACTTCAGTTTGAAGAGCACCAAATACTTTTTTCCTTTTAAATGTTCATTGTTGTGCCAGTACAATTGCCTGGCCTGTAAAAGAGAATGATTCACCTAGGGTTACCCCATAGCACAGTAGTACCTGATCCTCAAGAGCACTGGCGGAGCTGTAGGGAAGACAGGTATTCAGCTGCTGGATTTAGATTTCCCAGTTACACAGTTCTCTAGTGTATGGATGGGAAGTGCTGAGAACAGTGTCTCATCTTTGTTACCTGTCTTTAGAGAGGCACCAAGGACTGCAGATACAAAGAAAGTGCCTTCCCACCATGCAAGGTGGTCACCCTAGGATGACATACAGGATCTTGAGCTAGCTACTACGCAGAACCAGAATAGACTTCAACTGTTGCATCAAACACTGAATTTTAGGGTTAAATCTGACTATAGCTTCCAGGCCTCAGAAAAAATGTAAGTAGTGAATAGCATCTGTCCTGCAGGTTCATCAGCACAGAACCGATTTCCAAAAATACTCTCTCCCTTTCTATCATCTTACAATGAAGGAGTCTAGCTATAGCAGGTTACACAGCATGATACACCTTGTGCATGAAAAATTACACAATTATGAATGTTTGGATTAGTTTATATGATTGACTGATCATCCTTAAGTACTTTATAATGCAACCATTCAGCAAATTAAGCTCATGTAATGTATCCATATCAACAAGTAATTTCCTATATGTTTGTTTGCAGTGTTCTCTAGCAGCTGCATTAAGTTTGTTAATGAAATACAGTGAGTAGATCGTGATTCCCCTCACTTTTTATTTCGTAGGTTGGTGAGACCAGATGCAAAAAAGTTTGCACTTCGAAATCTGATCTGAGATCCAATGATTTCAGCATTGTTGGAAGCTTGCCAAGGGATTTTGAATTATCAAATTATGACTGTTATGGGAAGCCCATTGAAGTCAACAATGGGCTCGGGAAATCTCAAGCCAAGAACAACAAGAAGCCTCCTCCTCCCAAGCCCGTCATTCCATCAGCAGCAAAGAGAATTGATCTTTATGCAAGAGCACTGTTCCCTTTTTGCTTCTTGTTCTTCAACGTCATATACTGGTCCATATATTTATGATAAAACTTTTATTTATTTTTTTCATATGTGTAAAATAATCCCATTTCATTACCCCTTCCCAGTCATGAAGGCCACTGTATGAAATTATTTGCATTTGCAAAGCAATATGTTGCATTTTGATGCCGTGCGATTGTACTGAACATATGGCATCTGAAATTTGAATGAAAGCATGACACTGCAATGTCTGTGCTCCAACCAACGTTGTATATAAATGTACAGCATACATCCTGCTTTAGGAATATATATGAAGGACAATGCATACTACATTATAAAGCTGAGTAACGCTCTTCAACTATTAATAACATACAGAGATTTAAAGTGTTTCTGACAATGAAACTGATGTGCACGTTGAGTATTATTAAAATCAGTATTCTAGTATATGTAGTATTTAACAACTTTTCTGCTGACTTACAGAGGAAAAAAAAACCATCTTGTTCTTGTGTAATTTTAGATGGCACTGTTGAAGAAAAAGCTAAGATGTAATTCGTATTATTTAGACTTTGTAAGTGAAGGCAGCATTGAATAAGCAGATCTTGTCTATGTGGAAAAATAAAGATCAGAGAATTACTAATTTTGTAAAATCAGCTCATTTGGAAAAAAATACCCAACTGTATCTATCAAGCAGGCACACTTAAGTGTGTGAGAATATGCTGACAGTAAAACATTGGGCCAAATTTTGACTGCTGTTTCCTTAGGCACAAACGAGATACAATATGTCAAAAACAAACAGTCCACTTTCTAGACTAAAGGTATCAGGAGTTTTGGAGAAACATCACAAGATGCAGTTCAGTATCAGGTGAGGTTACATTAGTCTGTCCTCTGGCTCATCTTCTGTAGCGTCTAGCAAGTCTGCAGTACATAAGTCACCATTTTTTTCTTGTTGCATTGGATGCATCTTACTTGATTTGTTTTGTTTATCCCCTTGAAAGCTTTCAGATTAAACAAACCATTTGTTGTCAAGATGAAATCCCATTTTTACCACTAATTACACTTTCTTTCATTTGCCTGTTGTAGCACAGATGACCAAAGCTAACACCTAGCCACCAGTAAAAGTGAAGACGTGTCCAAAGGTCTAAGGGGCTGAGACTCTTATATATATACCATGAGCCCTTGTGCCTGTGTGTTAATTAATAGCTGCCCTCACCAGCTCATTGACTGGGCTGCTACATTTTGGAGAATAAGGTCCTATGCATGAAACAGCTCTGATAGGAGACCGCTCTCCATTTTCCAGAGGAAACCCTATGACATGGAGACTACCTAAACATGATCTCCTCAGGGTGTGTAGGGCAGGACCTGCGGTCTCCTGTGGGTGCCAGGGTACATCCCTTCTTAAGGGCAAGTCAGGAGGTGAGGCGCAGCCAAAAGAAAGCTGCTGGTATGTAGGCGTCCGAGTAGCGTGTGTTCCCTGGGAACACATGGGGACTGGCCCTCAGCCCTCGAGAGCATGCCAGAGAAACATGCGTCCGCTTGTAAAGCTGGGGCAACACAGTTAGTTAAAATATGAAAATAAGACAGTTCTCACTGGCTTGGCAATGCATAAAAGGAAATACGGATTATTGGCTCCTCATAGGCTAGGAAGGGACTGAATTAAATACGTGAAACCTTCCATAGCACGGAAACAGACACAGTCCCGCTTGTTGTGCTACATTTCTAGCTCATCCAGGATGCGTTGAACAAGTGGACTGTTGGATCATTTGGCTATTGCCCACCATGTGAATGTTGTCCATATATGATAAGCTTGCAGAACCGGAAGGTCAAAAGTGGGAATATAAAAAGAGGAAAGCAAGCCATGCTGGCTTCACTGGGCATCTGGTGGATCTGCACGCACCCGGGGTTGTTTCTAACCACTGCCACTTTGTGATCAACAGCATGGTTGGAACGATTTGTGTTTGGGTTGAAGAGATCTGCTTTTCAGAATATGGCCACATGCTTTTCACCAGCTTCCTGGCCACTTTCTCGTGGAGATTCCAGGGAGCCGCTTTACCAGGTGGCCACAGTTTGTCCTTTGGATTTCTTTCTGATCCAAGGAAATGGAAGGGAAATCCCAGATGTTACTGAGTGGTGTTGAACAAGGGCAGGGGGGAAATGGTATCTTTAAGATCTAGTTCAAAGTTTCAATATTTCTGTCTGTTGAAGGTATTTACAGAATTGTCACAGACTCTTAAGAAGCAATAAGGATAAGTCAAAGAGAGGAAAGAAGGGAGGGGTAATTTTTATATGTACAATCAGAGTGCTATATTTATAGACATTATTTATTCTCATACTTGTATTTTTTCTTACAATACTGGAAGGCAAGAAAATAATTACCCTCTGTTGGAAATTATATTAATTTTGGAAGATAATTTTCTTGTTAGAACTCTTATTAAATGATTTATCTGTAATTAATGTCCACATTCTATCTGTATAATCTCAATTATAGATTTTATTGTTAAATTAATCTTTGTTCCTTCTTGCTTTCCTGCTTACTTGACGGCTTTTGTGTTTTACCATAAAACATTTAATCAATAATACACTGTAATTGCTTTCCAACTCACACACAAGGAAGCAAAAGGAATGTGTATTGTTAAGATAAATAAGGGTTTTTATTCATTACAGCACAAAAATTAAGGACAGAAGCAAAGTTTAACAGCAAATTTGGAACAAATTTTAAAATAAAACAGTATCAGCTATAAAGTATTAATTTTCTTTTTACTTGCACTAGATAATATTGCAGTACTTGTATTACCTCGGAATATATTAACTTGTTCTACTGAGCAGTAATAATTGATTTATTTTATTTTTCTTCTTTCTACTAAAGGTCATTGAGAGTTTTGCATACTGCATCACATTGTGGTCCTCCAGCACCCTCTAGTCGTGAAATTCTGCCTGTTGACTGATTTCCAGAACGAGGTGCAAATATAAAACTGTATAGGCAGTATAGGATGTCACTTGATAGTGATAATATGAAGGGGAAAAAATATTAATAAATTTAAAATAAATGGACATGAAATCAATGGACAGCTATAGAAACTTGCCATGCGGTATGAATTTAAAAACGTAGAAATTACGACATTCAAGTAGTAGCAAAGGTGAGGTTCATGAAGTATACGTTAGTAACTAGATTAACTAGTCATGATGTCTGAACAAACTGCATCACAGCAAAATCTGTTTCTGAGGGAGAGACCATCTGTGTTTCAGCTGACGTTTACTTTAAGTTCTCCTGTTTACTGGTAGGAGAGTTACAAATTTTTGTTCTACCCTTAACATAAACCTCAGTATTTTCTTGGCCCTTAAGCATTGAGGGGTAGTATCCAAATAGTTCATTCCTTTCTTTCATAGCGTTATGGGCTTTTAGATATCTTTCTATTTCAGGATTTTAGAACACATTCAAACACTGCATCAGGAATTTCCATGGAGATGAATTAATTCATTTCTTAACTGCATCCTCAAATTTAAGCTATACAATAAGTAAGGATGTGACTTGAAAAGTGTATCAGCTGCTATGCGTTAATTCCCTGTTAGGATGTGTGAAATGTACCGTGTGGAGTAATGCACACCTTTCTTTCTTGTGCTAGTTCAACTCATGTTTGACACCCTGTTTTAGGAGTTTTTGGCACCTCCTCTTTTTTTAGTCTCATTAATTCTAGCCGAGATGGTGTATGTGAGCCGTCTGCCTTTTGAATGAGGAAGGGAGTTTATTTCTGTAAGTAAGGGCAGCGTACAGAAGATTGACCACTTGGAAGCATTGCCAAGGATCTTTCATTCTTCAAAGTCTTCAAATTGATTGGGGCGTGGTAACAGGATATGTGTGGGTAAAGGGAGAGCATCTTCAGTGCCCTGTTACCCGCTTAAAGAGAAAGTAGTAACACCGCCTTTTGGGGGAGTTTCAATAAGCATGGCCACAGAGACAGTTCTGGCTGTATAATAATTTTGAAGAAAATGCACTTACAAGTAATCTTTATTTGAAAATATTTCACTCTGAAGACAGACAATAACTTACTTAAACAGTCTGTCATGGCTGTTAAGGTAATCTATTAGGAGATGTTATAATACAGTTGAGACCATTGGTCTCTTCTTCAATTAAAGCAGCTTACTGTTATGGTTATTGGATGACTTGTGCTGAGGATATTTATAGAATAGGTAACAATAAATTACTTATTTCCAAGGGACTGCAACCTGAATATATGCAATGTCAAGTGATTTTTCAGGCTATAGAGATCGCTTAATGCTGAAACGAGTACAGATGCAGTATGTAGCAGGTAAGGGAATGATGGGACACTGTTACTTGATGCTTTGGTTTACTAAATCCAGGACTAGAGAAGATAATGTGGAGAGAAAAAGAAATTCAGATATGGAGAGATTGAATAATACTTTTGTTTGTGTCTACAATTTAATTTAATGGTATCAAATAATATAATTGCTCTGTATAGTAATAACATAAGTTACCTTCTTTTTATATAAATATAAAGAATTAATTTTAAAAAAAGGAAAATTAAGCTCATCTGTGGTGTCAGAAAGACACAGAAACTAGTTCTTTTCATACAAAGCTCTACACTTAAATAAACAATGGAATATACAGAAAACAAAGTGCAGTTTTAAAGATATAAAATTCTCATTGTTGTGTTTTGTCTGTAGCATCATATCAAATCAACCACAAACAATCTGGGCTGCTTGCAGTGCTCCCTTGCATTTTGGCTTGCTCCAGAAAGTCGCCCACCCCTCTACCACCCAGCACCTGCCCTCATTCCATCAGTGGTAATAGTGTCAGCAGACATTTAAAAAAAGATTACATGGCGATTTTGAAAGCCTTCTGAAAACCCTACATTGTCTACACCGCAGCCACTAAAATATCTGCAGCTAATGCAGGCTTATCCAAATTAGCTTTAAACTAGCTGACTGGGGATGGCCGGCAAGGTAGCCATGGTAACGGCGAGCTCCGCCTGGGAAGCCTACCTGCCGGCATAGGAAATGAAAAAATATATTTTGGTGTTAACCCCTACAACGCTTTACGCTGCCTTGGCTGTTTACGCTCAAGCCGTTGGTTTAAAGTTAGCTCGTGTGGGTGTTTACCAGCCTGCGAAATGTAGATGCACGCTGTATGACGCACTGTGTGCTAGAAGTGAAATATTTCTTCCCACTGCTGCTGTGAAAAATGCCACTGTAAAATATTCTCTCTATGGGTCTTGATGACATACACGATTTCTGCCATATTTAATTTTGTGTACGGACAAGAGTGTTCACCAGTAGTGCCAAAAATTACACTCATTTTCCCGAGCCAATGCATGTGTAAAAGAATGAGTTGGATTTGCCCACCTGAGCATGAATGAGGTTGCCTCCTGAGTCTAGGTCATAAGAGTATCACTTTTACACATTAATAGAGCCATTCTGTTTTAAGTCCCTAACTCTAATAGTGGCTATTGGGTCATAACCTTTTAAATGAATTATGAGACTAAAGAAACTAGTGAGACTGAGACTAAGGCTATAAAGGTCTTCTTTGGCTTCCAGGTTCTCCGTGGAGGTCAACCCTGGTTTTGAGGGGCACTGATTGCTTTTCAGCATGGTGTTTCTCAACACATCAGTGCCTATCAGGGTTCTGGAGAACAGCGTCAACTGACTCCCTCCAAACAGGGAAGGTATTTGAAGGGCCTTCAAGCTCGTTAGTCAACTCTTCTCTGGAGTACTGAAGTACTAAAGTCTGCCTGGCACAGTTAGCTATCACACAGAGACAGCAGGTACATTAAGCACATGTCTTGTAGTATGAGAAAAATGAACAGTCTTTCCCCTTACTGTCTGAAAGTATGGTTTACAGGGACAGAAACCAACCAGTAAGACAACGTGGGTTACTAAGAGTTTCTATGCCACCAGGCAGTTGCTTAAGCCACATAACATGCTTTGAAAGGAAGAAGTATGGGGACTGTGGAGTAGAAAGGATAAGGTTTTGGGTAACTCCTTTCCACCTGATGAGTTCTTCAGGCTGTGGCAGTGGACAGTGTGGGTTTTTTTCATATATATCTGTGTGTCTCTTTCCTTCTATGAATATCCACAGTGGGAGTCATTTTTCACTTGAGGAAGCAAACTCAAGAGGGTTTGGGGCCCAAGAAACCCCCCGGAGCATAGCAGGTCAAGTTATTGTACCACTGCCCCCTGCAAATACCTTTCAACTTAGAGGAATCCTTCTCTAGCACCATAAATTGCAAGAAAATCCCTGCTGAAACTGCGGCTGCTGCTGAGAGGAAAAGCTGTGTGTAGGCAGCCCCTGTGCTTCCACCTTCTTTTGCTGTAGCATACATCATGATAATCAATAGCACTGTTTAGCTCTTCTGTTCTGCAAAGCACTCCTTTTATCAAGACTGAGTTACTTCCTTGGCAATACACTTCAGCTAGCCTACCTTTCATCTCTGTACAGTCAGAGCAAAGATCGTGCGTGTGACTGACAGAGTTCGTGAAGGCAAGCCAGTGCTGATGTTCAAGAACAGGTGACTGGTAATATATGAGAAGACCTGGGACTCCCTTGTTTCTCAAATTTTAACATCACCTATGTTATACCATTTCAGTTATGTCCCTATAACACAGCATATTGTGTTATTTGGATATCATCTCACTACATGCATTATATTTTTGAGTTAAATGGATCGAAACATGAATTTCTTGTCAAAAGCAGAATACAAAAAAAGGTAGTCCATGTGGCATTTTTTTAAATGTTGATTTCCTCTATTAATCTTAAAAGTTGCATTTGACCCAGAGGCTAGGGAAATACATTTCTCAGTGTTTAATAAGTCTTACATTGTCATAACAGATTTATCAGTGTCTCAGGCAAGGCTTGTTCTTTCAGATTAATTTGTTTGTTTCTTTCACTCCCAAAGGCCAGCTCATTGAAAAACATTAATTTGAAGACTGGCTATTTCAAAGGCATAATACTGACAGGAATGGACTGTAAAGGCTAATGTTTTTGACCAATACCACTCCGCAATGAGTTTCTGCTTTTGACAAAGCCTGTCTTGCTACCTGCTCCTGCTTCTGACAAATCCTGTTTAGCCTCAGCCTACTGGAGGGTGTAAAATCTTTGTAGGCTTTTAAAAATATCTGTCTGATTGTGTCAGCTTCTGAGGCAGCTCTGCTTCCATTCCTCTTCCAGATGTGCTCAGGATCAGGCTATTACAGAAACAATCTTCATTTTTCAAGCAAATGCAAATGATATACAGCAACCACCATGAGCTATAATCTACTTCATGGAATTAAACTGTAGTCTTTATTTATTAATTCTTCATATTTTCTAGTTGGCTGTTTCCCCAAGGTGAAAACTTTTTAAATAAGTAAATTTCTTAAATGAATAAACAAATGTGCGTAATGGCAGGAGAGGATCGCATTGGCCCTGCTTGTTTTCTCTGGACTTAAAGCTCTTCCCTTGCTGTGGTCTGAAAGCCAAGAAGGCTTCAGAGGATCTACAGCTGCTGAAGTCATTATGGCTGCCCTACGGAAGCACGGACGAAGACAAGACCCCCTCCCTGCGTAGGACTTGCCCTCCTATACGGCTGCCTTCAATGCAAACTAGTTGAAGAAAACACAGCTACCCTTCCCAAACCCCGTGCCTTTGCAATAACGTGTTCATCACATTCTCCACTTGATGAGGTTTCTTGCAACAGAGAGGCACTTTATTTAGAAAAATAACAACAACGATGCCATAGTAATATTCCCAGACACTGCAGTTTCATGGGAGTATTTTACACCACTACTGTAGAATACCGAATATTATGAATTTCACCATGGGAGATTTTAAACAGAAAATGCGTATCCAAGTTGGCAGCACTTTATTATCTGTTACTCATAAGCATGGCTTTATTGCTTTATTTATCATACGCTCCCATATTGTTCCCATTTCAGGAACAGCATTTTAAAATGGGAATTTTTCTAAGTATATGAATTATTAAAGCATATTGTGGTTTACCCTATTTTTTTCCACAGGAATATAAGAAAGCGATAGTGTGTTTTACATTACAGTGCTCTTGCAGCAAGTTTACTAGTCTCTGTGAAGAAAGTCTTGATGAAATTAAATAGGTGGAAAAAAATTTCATGGAGTGTGCAAATGAAACAGCCAGGAATAAATGCATTTATGCAAGACTCACGCTGAGACTCTGATGAGCTTTGACAATTGGAATAAATTATTTTGGCTGAAAGGAGATTCCAGCCTGAAAAGACAGGACAACACTGAATCTTTCAACAGTCTTCATTTCTTGTCTGAAAAGAAAAATGTGGCTTTATAGAAAAGACCAGGTAGTCTTGTCCATTCTGACCTCATATCTGCACCTGACCAGCATGCTCCCCTGTAATACGGTCTTTCTGCCAGTTCACGCTGCAAGAATTCGATCGATGAAATTATTTCTTCTCTGACCAAGCAGTAAAAGGACTGCTGTTAGCTGACTGGCGCATGGTGCATGACTGAAGGCATGGCTCTGTATACAGCCTAAGTTTGAACATCGTACGTAAGTGACGGTCTGTAGGTAAACACAGTATTCAGTAACTAAAGAGAGACAGGCGTCCCTTCCCCAGATGTCCTGTGCAAGTTTGGCAGACCGTTTCCTCTATTTTTGTATGTTCTTCCACATCAAATGATAGATGATAGCAAGGCTGCTTTCAGTTGCGCTAAGGGCCTTTTGTTTAGATTGGACGTGGCTGGGACGAAAACTAATCTGTTGCTATATGTTGTACACTGCCTTAAGGCACTACTCTAATGCACGCAAATAATAATAAAAATCTTTTCAATCATTATTAATAATAGATTCAATGGTATACAGTAGTGATATCTGTATTTGTCTTCTCCTGGTCTTAACATTTCTGGAAGTAGTCTGGCTCTGGTTTCAAGTGCCTGATACTCCCCCTCATTTACATTGGCTTTACACTGTAGTTCTTTCTGATTTACTCTCAGAGGAGGATCAAACCCACTGCATGTATACATCCCTCCCTTTACTATTACTCCTTTCTGATCTCTAAAAATGATTCTTAAAATAACCTCACAGTTCCTTCCTTGGATCCAAATTCCACGGAAGAATCTGTAGAATAACAAAGGAAGAAGTTACATCTTTTAAAACAGTACATTCATTAATTTATAATTTAATGCACATATGCATAAATATCCGTATTTAATATAATGGCATTTTTAGGACTAAGCCTTCATGAAAGCAGCTTGTCAGGATTTAATATCTTACCAGTATTTTCCCCTTCCATTATTATTATTTTGTTTGGCAAGTATTTTCAACATACATCCATATCATACTGTGTATTTCTCATTTCCCTGTAAAATAAATTATCCCCTGCCATGGCACAGAGTGAGCTATGTGGGCCACGGGATACTAAATCACATACTGGAGTAACTCCTTCAATTGCAAGTTCAGAACAAGTGTTGTCACAAAGTAATCAATAAGTACTCTTTTTTAAAGAAAAACTGTGATGGGTTGGTATCCAATATTTTACTAGATTGTTAATATTAGCAATGCTCTATAGTAATTAATGAGTATATTAAGTTAATTACTAGTAAATAAATTAATTAAAGGGATACTGAAAAATATGGATCTATTTCCTGGGGTTTGTTAGCTAAATCCTTGAGGTGGGAAGCTCACATTAGGCGATACAGTCTCTCACTTCTAGGACAATAATCTAACAGCAGTGTAGATACAGTCACCTGGGCTCTGGTTTATATAGAGGAAGTTAAAAGTGAATGCCACAGATCTGTCTGACTCGTGGATTGCTTACGGCATTCTCCAGGTTGGAGTGGAAGCCCAGCATTGCTCATTCTCAGAAAGCAGGGTTTTCTTTCGTGGTTGACACTCAAAAGCAAAAGACTGTGGGAACCCATGAAGGATGGCATTTTCAAGCCATTTAAGTTCACTGTCATTTCATGGGATATTGCTGTAATTGATTATCCATACATATCGCACAATCATTTGTCAATAACACCAAATTGTCTGTTCTTCTAATGAGGCACTGTATTGAAATGAGTTATAATTAATAAAATTATAAAATAATTAGATGGTGAATGGAGAAAATTCCACTCCGAAGCATAACATTTATACTACAGACATTTTTTTGTGTGCAGTGCTGCAATAGTTGTGAAGAAGTAATATTGCATTCTGCTATGTTTTTCAGCAGTAGTGCTCAGAGCACTGGCGAGATTTGTGATTTTCCCTAACTGCCTCAAATAACTGAACTCTTCTCGCTGTAAAGAAAATCTGAACTATTGCTACTATTCTGGTATAACCAACTGACTCTGGATACGCGTCTGAGGCTAGAAGTTTCTGATCTCTTTCTATTTCCCTTGCTTTTTCTAAAGGAAGCCATGGGTGTTTTAGGTAAGCTCATTTCACTGCCTTTAACTTTTATTTGCTATAGCTGACCAGCCTCTAAAATTAAGGTCCTATTTTGTTAGTACTACTAAAACCACAGGGAGCCCAGCAGAATACAGGCAAACGTTGGTGAGGGCTCTCCTCCAGAAAATGTCTTTCAGGACTCATATTCTCTTCAGATACCATCAGCAAAGACTTTTTATAGTTTCAGTTATAGAAAGTGAGTTCATGAGATTGCATTAGCAGATTTGTCTGATTTAACAGAAAGGCATAAATGCTGTATGCACAGTAGCTACAGCTGGTGCTGACAGGTTGGGTACCACCAGGATTTGGGAGAGAGGATGGATCCCTGTAGGAATGTGCCTGTCACTGGTCCGCATATTCCTAGCTGCGGCATAAATCCTTCCTCTGTCCATAGGCTGGTTTTCTTTGTAGCTGGTTTAGAGGCAGGACAGTGATGTTTCTAAGGTCAAGGTTAGGTTGTTGTTGTGTTCTCTTAACTACCGCCTTTGAACTGCCCTTGAAAGCCCATCAGCTTGTCCCTTTCTTTTTAAGCCCTTGATGCATTCATTGTGCTGTGTATGTTGACCTGTAGTGAAAGGAAACGTAAATTTAAAACTGTTCAGAACCCAGCTATCTGCGCCCATCATCTCTGTGCGTACCTCTTATTAGGGCAATGCAATTAGCAAGGAAAAAGGTAAGTCCCAGGTTAAATGGCAACTAAGTAGACTCTAATAATGGCTGGCAGTTAATTGGTACAAGATAACTTTCCATTGTAACACAAATGAAGTATCAGGAAAGACAAGCAGCATCATTTAGGTTGTCTTTAATGCCACAAATATTATAAGCAGAAATTTTTCTACCCTAAGCTCTGCTATGAAACCCTATATTTAAAGCAATTATGCAATTAGAAAAATGTTATTTTCTGCGCATTTACTATGATGTAGATGTATTTCTAGTCCAAAGTATGTAATTAAGTGCCGCATAAGAATTGTTTATTTTTTTCTTACATTTCTAGTTTGTTTTTTTTCCTTCTGTAAAAGTTTGCCATTAACACCACACTATCACAATTAATCTCTGGGAAGATATGCTTATACAGAGGTGAAAGTAAAAATATGTCTTATCTGTGCTGTGAACTAGTTCTTGGACTAAACCACTGAAGTGGATTTTCAGAACTAAAAATAAACTTCTGTTGAGCACAACTCTGTACATTTCCGGGATAACTCAAGTAAGCTGTTTCTTGACAAGATGATTTTCTCAAAATAAAAATTATTGATGCCAAACAAGTAAATGCCAAATGCAAAAGATATTTTTGTTACTGAAAGATCGTAATGATGAGAGCTGATGTTTCAAATCACAACAGTCCTTTTAATCTTATATCCTATTTTCTATGGGATTTTTCAAAGAATAGTGTAAATTGCCTGCAGTTGGTAATTGAACAAAACAAACGCTTTGTATCTTTTGGATATTTCCTGAAGAAAGGAATTGTTAACTTGTCTCATGCAATTCTATCTGTTCCTCCAACTTAATTTCTTTTTAATGTTGCTACGTGCTTGCGGTCCATAGTATAATTTCTGCAGCAGCACAATACATCTCTAACTTATTTGTGTCATAAAATACATTCTATTAACATTTGCTCAAGTGTTTTTGTATGATTGACATAATTTTTCTATTATTTTTTATGAAAAACATAACAGGGAACGTTTGAGTGATTGGTGTTTAATCTCTTACTCATGATAGCTTAAATTTCCCTTTATTTTCCTGGTGACAGAAGCCCTGACAAAACTATAAAACTACAAAAATGATCTAAATAAAATGCACTGTAACAACATAACCATTTTTTAAACTAGATCTATAACATGAATGTCTCTCTTTTTAAAAGAAGGGTTGTTTTGGGTTTTCTTTTGCTTTTTAAAATAAAATAAAAAAATAAAAAATGCAGCTTTACACAAGTTGCTTATAAATGATTCTATGACCTAATTCCCAGTTACCTGCGGACACATGAAACCACATTATGCTGCCAGTTCAGTGTAAAGTGGTTATGACTGTGACCAGCGGTGTTGGTATAAATGGAAACTGATGCCCATGTACCTTCAGATACTTCTGTAAGCTTCAAAAGGGAAAGAAGGAGAAAAATGGAGGTTTCATTTACTCCCTTGGTGACCGCAGTGAATTTTGTCCTGCTTTACTGTGGAGGGAGCAGAAAAGCAGTCTGTTACCGTCATATATCTCACGACATTGACAGCCAGCCAAATTGCCTGCGCTCTACTGAGCAGCCTGGAACTGAGCATGCCAGCTCCAAGGGACGGAGGTGACACGCCGCCCCTTCCCCTTCCCCTTCCCCTTCCCCTGGGCTGGCTCCTGACCAGTTTGGTCTCCAGGCCAAAAGCAGGGTTAAGGCTAGCATTGTCATGGCAGCTTCCCTGCTTGTTCAAAGAGCTCTCGGCCTCGAAGCTTTGTGCAAAGGATGTGCACGAGATCGTACAGATACTGTTTCAGGCAAGAAGCTAAGTAGGAGAGATTCACTTCTGCACCGTGGAATATTATGAGAAGCTGTCTTGCTTGGATTAAGGAGTTTAGCATAAAAGCTAGGGATTCATTAGTTCTGCTGTGGTGGAAAGCATCTTTGCAAAGCCGATGTGAATGCTATCCTGAATCCTGTGCGAGGTCATAAACAAAATTACAGTATTGACTAGCAGTGCAATACCACTGTCGGAACTTCCACTCTCTATAGGAGCTCAGTATTTGTGAACTAATTTTACCTTGTTGGGATACAAAATGAAGTCCAGTCTCTGATGCTCTTTGACCTTGTCAGGATATCAGATTTGCAACAGGTTCAAATTCGGAAAAGATCAGCTGATTTCTCCAGGTGTCTAAGGTAGGTGGAGTAGGTGTATATTTTATGGATAGTTTTTATGAATTAAACATTAAACCGAAAACGTGCCTTCTCCATGCCGAGAACGATCATAACACGGTCCATTTCCCACGGGCTGGTGTTTGTCCAGTACCCTTGTTCAAAATACTGCCTCAGCACACTCACCGCAGTGGCAGAAACAACTTCCTACAATATTCATAAAGTTAAGTGCAGCCATAAGGAACGTTTGAGCAAGCATATACAAAGGTTTTATTATCACTGGCACGTATTAGCCTCGGGTTCCAATCTGTCTATAATTTGTAGATCCAGAGCTGCTCCTCAGTATCATTGCTTGGGATGCTGAAGATGCGAGATCACCGTCTGGTGCTGCCATCGCTGAGGGGGAAAACACCTAGTTTTCGGAAAACTGCTTCTGTTGTAGAGAAAAAGGTCCAAGTCACAAGTAAGTAGACATCAGAGAATGAGTAACAACAAAAGTGTACCCCAGATATGTCAATAGAGAGCGGACTGTGACATTCTCGTCAGCTTGTATTTGCCTTTTAACATTTTAGCGTGTTGTTTTTGAATGCAGGGAACTGAGGTGGAGAGGTGATTTGACAAGTACTGGCAATTTGACAAGTACCATACCTCAGCAGAGTACAGTCCACCGATACATGAAACCCGATGTGTTCATCATCTCCAAAGGGCTTTTCGTTATGAACAATGAGTAAGACATTTCTCACAGGTGACAGGAAAGATGCAAGGCTAAAGAGGAACTTGAATGATTAAGAACTGACCTAAAAAATGGGTGTAGGTTTCGTGTGTCAAACATAGACGTCAGCATAGGAAAAGGAATAAGAACATGAGGAGAATAAAAAACAATGCTGGAGTCAAGGCTGGCATTGCTTGTGGAACAGATGGGAGAGGTGGCAGATGAAAAGCGAGAGGATCAAGGCTGGCTGTTACAGTCTACAGCAAAAACCCAACACATTCGAATTAGCTGTGCTCCACAGGGGGAATGGGGATGGTAAAATCAAGATAACAGGAGAGAAAAAAGATTCTGATGGCGATGCTGTGGAAAACCAGATGGAAATCAGGCAAGGAAGGAGACAGCAAGGAAGAAGAGAGGTAGCAGGTAGGCAGGAAAAAATTAGGACAGGGATAAGAAATGCATTCCTTGGGACTGAGACAAAGCAATGGAAGTTTTTTATACCATTGGAAGAAAAGGCAAGATACTGCCAGACAAGAATCAGGATTTAGCATGCATCGTCTAATCAGAAAATCTGCCTTTTATGTTTTTCTGGAGCCTTAATAATGTAATTTGCTATAATCTCAGCAGAAAAAATGGAAGTAATCTATAGCAGATTTTCCAGACATACGGATAGTTCAGTATATACCTAGGTGTTCTTATAGGCAAGAAATAAATATACCATTTCTTGCAAATAGCAAGAATGCAAGTAGCTCAGATAAATATAGTAAATCCCAATTTGCCGTACGTTTCTCACAATGGTTACCTAAGTTAGTAACAAACTGAACTGTCAAAGCTACTACACATTACATTACATTATACCACAGGGTAGTGATGTTGCTTTTTTCACCATCAGAATCACATAATAGAAGGTAGGATAAGCTGTTCCTTAGAGCATACCATCCCCGGGTATATGTACTGTTAATGGGAACAGTATGTGTTTGCTAATCAGAAGAGGAAGCAGAATGAGCTTGGGAGATCAGGATGTACTTTTTATTTTTAAGATGACTCTTGAGATCCAGAACGAACATATGGGACTAAACAATTTAAGAAAGATTTGGAACTCGAAACTTTCATTTGTATTTCCTCTTTAGTTACATTTAATGGTATTTGCAAAAGTTCTTCAGATTTCAAAAATCCAAAGACAACAACCTTTTTTGAAGGGAAGAATTTCTTGACTGGCCACGGAATCAAAGGATTTGTACATTGGTACAGCATTTTTGCATCCTACAACACCTGCATATTTTAAGATTTTTTTCTAATGAAAAAAATAATGAAAATAATTCTGAATATAAAACCCAAATATTGATGGCATATAAGGCCAGAAGGGACCGCTATAACCACTTAGTCTGAGCTCTTGCCAAGGGCCTTCTCAGAATTTAACTTTTTCAATGAGGATTATTAGAAAAGAATCTGATTTTAACTGAGCATTTTCCAGTGCTGAGGAATTCACTACAACACTCAGCATGTGATTGCCATGGTCAACTACTAGGTTTGCTACTAAAACAGCAAAACAAAAGATAAACTTTATTTCTAGTCTGAATATGATTAAGATCAGCATTCAAATACAGTTTTTTTTACTGCATCCATCTCCTCAAATGCTTTATATTATCAAAGTTACTTTCCTGAAGCAGGTACTTCATGTCATCAGGTCATTCCTGAACTATTTTTTTGGTAAGTATATGGAGCGATCGCTAAATGTTTCCGCGCGCAAGGCAAAAATTTCCAGTTCTTCAGTCATTTCCAAGTTTCTTTCTGTGTCTCCTGTGCACCTGCTGAAACACATGAACACTTAGTTGCATTGCAGCCACTGCCTCAAACAGGATTGTGCCAGGATGAATCACTGAGGAAATGTATTCCTGATAAACTCGTATTTGCTCCTGATCAGCACATATTTTAGCCCTTCTTAGCTTCCTCACCAACTTCTACCTTAGGTTCAGAATGTTGTCCATTAGAACCTATTAAATCAAATGTAGCCATGATCAAATCTTGCATTCTTTGCAGTAAGTAGCAAATCTCTCCCGGACTTCTATGGAATCAGGATCAGGCACTGAGCCTTTTTAGGGTTTTGACATCTTATTATTTGATATCTGGCCTTCCGTCATCTGTCATTGTTTTCATTATTATTGCACTGCTATGTTCCTTTCAACAAGTGATTGATGCTTAGTATTAATAGTCCCCCTGTTGATGCTTTGTTCAGATTCTGAACTAAAGCATTTTTATATGAGCTTTTGTCGTGGATTTAGAAGAAAGCATAAGAGAATGTAATCGCCTGGTTCTAAGATTACAGTCCTTACTTACCTCTTGCTAGATTCTTTTCCTTTTCTTGCGCAAAAAGTATTGAATGTGATTCCCAGTAATGTAGTCTGATTTTTTTATGCACAGTGTTAATGAGTATGTCTATTCTTAGTACGTGGTCATAAATTACTATCACCTATAAATTTCTTTTTTCTCCTTTGCCTGCTTGCATCTTTTCGATTAGCATAGGACTGTTATAAAAAATGGAGAGTTGAAGGCGGCCTTATTTTATTAACAGCATTTTTTCCCTGTTATTAAATTTTGATTAAACTGTTTTCTGGCTGATTCACTAGCCCATGCCGTCCTTTTGTACTTACTCATCTCAGTTGGAATCTTTTATTTTTCTCTGGCACACCAACAGTAGAATATGGCCACATAATTTGACATTCTTTCTACATGTTCTGACATGATGACACAAATCTGGAATATTACACGCACACGCGCACACACAGACACAGACACAGACACACAGACACAGACACACACAGACACACACAGACACACACAGACACACACACACACACACACACACACACACACACACACTGTACATGATGTATACGTATACATACTTACAATTCTATAATGGAAAAAATTGCGTTAGAAAATCAACAGCCAGGGTGGTATCAGTTGTGACTGCCACGGCAGTTGTTATTCACTCATCACAAATAGTCTGTACAAAACCCCCAGCTGCAACTGGTAATTACCTTCTTACTCAGGTCACTTTGGTTTTACCTATCTGCTACGCTATGTCCTGTAGGTCTTTAACTTGAAAGGTGTAGCAAGAACACTGTCATGACAGAAAGTGGGTTTAAGAACTTCATCTATAAACTGTTTTGACTCAGGTAAGGTTGCTCATTTTGTAGGGTCCACTAAACTTATTTTAGCATTATCCACAGTTTAGTATAAACAATAAAATAACACTTTACTATCTAACCAGGTAAAACATGCATCACCATGAATTATTCTTACTGTATCTGACAAAGGTCTTGATGTGCGTGTGGAATAGCACTGTTCTGTATGACACAACCCCCCCCCAGGCCCCCAACCAAACAAAAATAACAGCTTAGAGATTTAAATCTTTTCTGTAACTGTTAATGACAATTAGTTCAAAAAGTGGGGTTCTTCTAGATTTCATTTTTATGTTTTGTATCGTCTTAATGCCTTTTATATTTTGGTACATTATGCAGCCACAATGTATATTGGCAAAGAGGATTTTTTGTTTTATTATAAAATATTGAAATACAATCTTCAAACTGAGGTCTTTGCTGCTTTTTAACCTCATTTGATATACATAAGGGGATTCTTCAGAACTGGATGGAAAAAAGTGTGTGTTTATGATTTATCTGTGCTCCTGTTAAAGACTGACAGTACTACACTGAAGTATTTATTAAAAAAAAATGCTTGTAGAACTCATTGTCCAGGGCGCACTGAGGACTACCTGAACGCAAGCTTTCCTCTGATATCTTAATCTATTGATTGCCACAGTGACACTGTTTGCTCCTTTCACAGAATTCAACGGTAGCTTTTGCCATGGACCACAAAACCTTACTGCTGGGAGGGACCAGGCAGGGGGAGAGAGCAAGGAAGGGCTGTAGCGACTCTGCCGTTCCACCCAAATAACACCACAGGATCTAGAAGCTCACGATGCTAAAGCTTGCTCTCTTTTTCAGGCTCATCCTATTTTGTGGCGAGAGAGAGACGATGACACAAGTACAGACAGAAGCTAGTACAGAATTTCCTGGTGAAATGACTCAAATGAAACTGAAATGGTCATGAATTAGTGATGGGTAAGGGGCCTCAGACCACCTACAGGATATGTACTTATATTGACATCTGAGGCTTCGAGACCCTCCTTCATATCTGGAAAGGAGAATTAAGACAATTTAACAATTAAAAAAAAAAAAGGAAATGCAAGATCAGTATCCTTTCTGACATGGGTATGTCTCATCTTTATTAACAAAAAATAAAATAAATAAATAAAAATGCCAGCAAATGATCATTTAATAGCAAATTCATTGTCACAGTCACAGTACTGCTATGCTGCCTGTTCTTCTGTAAGATATGTGCGTGTGCCCATGTGTGTCCGTGTGCGTGGTGCATAGCAACAGACTTTGTGTCAAACTGAAAAATGTTAAATTTAGCTTGCAGTAAATAATATGGCTAGCTAATATAGATGGAACCCATCTTGGAAAAAAAAAAAAAGTCCCCATTGTACATGAAAACGAAATATCTGAACAGCTTTAAGCCTTCCTGCATACTAACTTTTCTGTTTTGAGTACGGCAGTTAAAAATACGCTTTTCAGATATACCTGGAAGGTGGCTACATCCAAATGGCAGCCTGGTGAAGACTAGTGAAATAAATAAATAAACAAACCCTCTCAAAAAATTTAAGGGCTCTAGTTTTTGGGCGGTGGGTTTTTTTTGCATTTCAGGTTTCCATCTAAGCTAACATCTCCCGCTGTCAAAGAGAGAAATCGGCGCGTGACTGACTCCCGTCCCCGATTTTTATCCATTTCAAGTAGTCCCAGGCCCGGGGGGCTCTGCACGCAGGCGGCGGTGTGTGCAGGCCAGCCCGTCCCTC